>QXTE01000013.1:9440193-9950329 GCA_003942145.1 Platysternon megacephalum
TCTATAAAACCGACTTCTATAATTTCGACCTAATTTCGTAGTGTAGACATACCCTAAAAAAGTGTTGTTTGGTCTCGACTGGTGTTGGCTGTATCTGTTATAACACTTAAGACGACTGAAGAGTAACAAGTTTTGTTCTCCAAATTTATTTTCAGATTTGGCCGAAGTGAGGCAGATCCACAGGTGTCGCCCAGGCTCTTGTATGTCATTGCTGATTTTACCCCCTCTATGCCCCAGCAAGCAAAAGTTCTTACAGATGCTAGGACCTCACCTCCATGCCAACCATCACATACATCTAGCCCAGGGGTCGGCAACCTTTCAGAAGTGCTGTGCCGAGTCTTCATTTATTCACTCTAATTTAAGGTTTCGCGTGCCAGTAATATAGAAAGAGACCTTCTAAAATGTTAATGTAAGTCTATAATATATAACTAAACTATTGTTGTATGTAAAGTAAATAAGGTTTTTAAAATGTTTAAGAAGCTTCATTTAAAAATTAAATTAAAATGCAGAGCCCCCCGGACCAGTGGCCAGGACCCGCGCAGTGTGAGTGCCACTGAAAAAATCAGCTCGCGTGCCGCCTTCAGCACACGTGCCACAGGTTGCCTACCCCTGATCTAGCCAATATTGCACCCACCTTCAGGACTGCAGATAGTGCTTCCCATGAATCCACCAAGAAGGGGGTTTTGAAAGAAGTTACCTGCACCTTCTCTCCGCAACACCTAATGAAGTGCAATCTAAATGCATGCAATATTCCCATTTCCTAGTTTAAACCAAAGCAAGCTTATTGCCACGAAGCATGAATAAAGCTTACCAAGAGGGTGTGTAGTTTACATAGGAAACTTGAGCACTTTAGTTTGATAGCAGATTTAAGCAACATTTCAGCAGATTTATCAAGTTAGCATTGTTTAGAGAAGAGTTTTACCTTTACTGGGTACCCACCT
The DNA here is from genome assembly GCA_003942145.1 of Platysternon megacephalum. Lineage (NCBI taxonomy): Eukaryota > Metazoa > Chordata > Testudines > Platysternidae > Platysternon > Platysternon megacephalum. The sequence continues at coordinate 9,441,135 of QXTE01000013.1, forward strand.
ACAGGCTGGCTTCCTGCAGCACCGTCCCCTTAACTGGTGTCAACGGTTTTTCGGACAAGGCCAGGTCGGCCTCTTTAGTCTTTTTATTGCTACTCCAAAATAAAAAGCATTTTTCCTAGAAGATAATCAGGCTAGTTTATGTTGTATTTTAAAAGACATTTGGAAGATGTTTCCACTTGAAAAAGGGCGGCTGTGTTTAAGTTGTAATCATGGTTTGCTTAGTTACTAAATTCTAGTTCTTTACACTGAGTTTAATTTATTAATCTTCTTAAAATAAGAACAATCTGTACCAAGCCATCTTTAAAATGGTCTGTTCACATTTCAGACTCTTTAGGAGACTTATAATGAAACAAAAGGATTTGTTCAGTGGATCGGGATTGTCGCACAGTCAGCTGCATGCAAACTTTGCTGTGGTTGTGCAGAGGGGGGGGATTTTGTTTTTTGTTTTTAAAGCTTTTGTTTGGATTGGTGGGACAGACAGACACCATTTTAAATTGGCTGAAGTTATAATCCAGAATCTAACTTTGCATTTAAGAGACTATTTAACATTTTCCAGTATCTCATTGAGGTTGAGTTTAAGCAACAGTGCTCCCTCTAGAAAGCTGCTCTGGGAACTGAAGTACATTTTATATGCAGTTGCAAGAATTTAAGGGGATTTCATAATGGATCACAGATGGATTTAGAGCCTTTGCCTTAAGCACAGGCACTCAGTCAAGAGCATTCTGGCTCTTCAGAGGGAGGACTGTGGTTGATTAAGCAATCTATTAAGAGCTGATTATTAACACTTCACTAGAACAATCAAGACGACACCTTAAATGCAGCTTTTATTTTGACCTGTGTTGCCGTTTGTATTATGCATCTATTGATCACTATGCAGTTACATAACCCTAAATGCTCAGCAGGATTCCCCTACAAATTTATAGGGCCACTTCCAGGTTCTCTGCTGTGATTTTTGTTCAAGAAACTCTCTCCTTACTCACTAAAAAGGAGTGAAGTTGCATTTGGTTGTGTAGCACCAATACAGGCTCAGTTGTGGCTTAGCTGGCAACACTAGTTGCTCACCAATGGATAATTGCAACAGCCTTGTGCCTAGGAGTCTCTTTTGCAGGTCGGTATTCAGAGTTTGCTACCAGAGGCCTCCATTCATGCAAGTGGCCAATTGGAGTTTGTTGACTCTATACTGAATCCCCATTGGTAGAGTGCTCCCTGTAGAGGATACCCATGTTTTGGGCTCTGTTGTGGTGTCCCTGTTAAAACTAACTCCTGCAGACTGGCCACTGGAAGGAGCTGTGAGACAGTGTATTTGACAGCAATACACTGGTTGTAATTGCCCTGCATAAACACCCCCACAGGAAGTTCTTTGGGCTGGGCTTCCCTACACAATTAACTTGGGTTCCTTGCTCTGCGCTCAAAGCCCCACCTCCATCTAAGGGTGCAGAAGCTGGATAGAGCAGGGGGGTAAAGTCTCAGACCAGCGTAAATGTGGAGTAGCTTCTGGTTTCATAGACAAGGCTAGAGAAGACCATTGATCTAGTCTAACTGCTTGTATCACACGGGCCATAGAACTTCCCCATAATATTTCTTTTCAAAATACAGCATCTCTAAATCAAGGGTGTAGGTTTTTTTTTTTTTTTTAAGGATGCCAGGAATTGAGAACCCACCCACAATCCTTGTTACATTTTCCTATGGTTATACTCATTGTTAGAGTACGATCGGGTCCCACTTTATGCCAAGGAATAGCAGCACTTTTGCTTTTCACATAATGGAGCTCGCTACTAACAGGTCAGTCACTTGTACAATAGTTTTGATCATCATTTATCCCAGCTAATTTACTAATCTAAATCACTTCAGAGAACCATCAAGTGAATCAAACACTATTGAATCAGTTTCACTATACAAGAAATGGTTTAGCTTTACGATTACAGACCTAGTATTCCTTTGGAATTGTTCATCTACGCTCACTTTGCAACAAAGGGATTTGGAAATATGCCTAAATCAATTATGCTGCCATGTGGCTTGGTTTAAATCCAATTATTTACCACTTGGAAAACCCTGACAACTAGTTAAAATGGGTTTGAATATCAGCAGTTAAGGTAAGTGGGATAAGGAAAAGCCAGCCATTTCTTCAGTGTATGCAGAAGTCATGATTGTTTCAAGGTTTTAAGGACTGGAGGGTAAAGTAGGACCTGCTTGGGCATCTGTTGAGATAACGTTGCAGATATTGCAATCACAGGCAAGTTGAGCCAAAGCACCAAGTTGTGTGATTTAAAGCCAGATTCAAATGAGCTAGTTGGGAGTAGTATGTACACACACGTGACTTGCTGGTCAATAACCAGGAGGCGGTTTTAAAGCAAACACGGACTATTTGGAGTCTTTCCCGGTGCACATTTTAGGGCCCAAGTTGAAAGTCACTATCAAGGGTTTGTTTTTTAAAGCTTTAACTTTTGGCATCTTTTCTCATGCGTTATCCTCATGTGACACAGCAATCCTAAAGATTACTCCAGCACAGCAAGGGAGTGGGATCACCCCATGTCTCCAAGTTCACTCATGTTGAAGTACCCGATGTGCTGCACTCTGAGTAAACAGCACAGATTCTCAACACCCCTTGATGATCTTCCCTAAGAGAAAGGGCCCCAAGAAGTTTTCCTGCCTTAAGTGTACCTGGGAGGAACTACTGCATATGTACACTGGTTAACAGACTTCTTAGGAGCTGGCTTGAGTCACTAAGGCCTGGTCTACACTACAGTTAGATCGACGTAAGCTGCCTTGCATCGACCTAACTACATCCGTGTCTACACTACAGCCTTGTCCCACCCACGTAGGTGCCTTACTACACCCGTGTAACTACTCCAACTGCAGAGAGGCTTCTTTTGGTGTAGTTAGGGCGACAGTGTGTGTGTAAACACCGTTACTTCCATGGGTTGGCCCCCCGCTCCCAGTGGGGAATGGAGAGGTGGGGAGGGCAGCTTATCAGGAGCCGGTGGGCTCTCAGCTCCCCACACTGTCCCTCTTAGGTTGGTGGAAGTGCTCCTGGTGAGAATGCAGGCCACCAACCCAAGGAAGGTAGAGTGGACATGCACCACTGTAGTAATTACTGGGGTGGCCATAAGTCGACCTAACAAACTTCAGTGCAGAAATATCCTAAAGTTGCTAAATGCAGCAGACACCAGCATTGGATTCTGAAGTCTAGAATCTGAACTATTGTCATACTGCTGCCTTTGGTACTGGGGAAGGGGGGGGGGGGGGAAGAAATAGAAATCAGGGTTCCAGGAAAGAAGAGGGAGAAAGCAGCTCACCCCTCTTCTTTCCTACTTGCTGCATTGACCAGAGTGAACTCCTGGCCCTATTCCAGTCTATTTTACCCACTGCAAAGGATCACAGCCACTACAGAAAGTGGTTGCAGTCCAGACTTCTATGTGGTTTAGCAAACCCCACTGCGAAGGCACTGAGTGATCTTAAATAGAGATGTCAGTCAGCGCTAAGAAGCCGCTAGGCAAGGGAATATCGTTTATTGGACCAACTTCTGTTATGAAGAGAGACAGACAGACAAGCTTTTGAGCTCGAGTCATCTAAAGCAGAGCTCTGTGTGAGCTTGAAAGCTGGTCTGTCTCTCTCGGCAACAGAAGTTGGTCCAATAAAAGCTATTACCTCACCCACCTTGTCTGGCTAATATCCTGGGACCAGCTGCCACAAGACTGCGTATAATAAGCCAGACTTCTGGAGAGTAAGCTTGGGGTTTAGCTAGTGAAAGGAAGTGTTCATATACTTTGAGCCAGTCAAGCAATAACTAACGAGCATCAGTGGCTACTTCAATGCTTGCTCTGGTCAGACTGAAAAAAGGGAGAGTGATCTTCCCACACCTACCACATGGCAGAAATGGCTTGTAGGAACCTTGATGAGGAATTTGGGAGGCAGGGCTGGAAGATACAAGGCAAAGAAGCCTCATTGATCTTAGAGTGTCAGCTAAAAAGGCCCACTCATTTGTTCAAGTCTTTCAGGTGTTCAGAGTTAGAAGTGAGCAGAGGTGAGCAATGCCCCCTAGTGCCTACTTCACAGCAGGGAGTGTGGCCATCAAGTTATGACATCTTAAGACATCAGCAATCTTACGTTAGATTAACTAGCACAATTGAAAAAAAAAAATCAGAAATTTCTGGATTAGGTTGAAAGTTGGCATCAGTTGATTAAGCCATGAGCTTGGCCATTTGCTTGTTCTTTACCTGTCTCTTTACCTCCAGTACAATGGCAGCAACAATCAAAGCGACACCCAGACCGATGCAGATATATTGCACGTACTCCAGCACAGATGGGAGCAGTACCAGGTTGGTGTAGAACTGCTTTAAGACTGAACCTTCAATGGCTCCGCTCTGCCGAGAAGAGAGTAGTTTTCAGTGGCAGTTTTGCAGATCATAGTTCACAGCACAGAGATTCTGTATTAGTGGCGTCCCTGCTTCCTCTAAAGCATGGCTTGGAAAACTTATTTTGGCATATAGAGGAATTCAGTTAAGTGTAAGAAGTTAACAGACCACAAGGAAATAAATGCTAGTCTTTAAAAAGAGAAGCGGCATTGGAATTTGTACTACAAGTTAAACCTATATTGGTAATAATAAATGCCAAGGCAGCCAGGTCTAAAATGTTTGGGCTAGCGACATTAAGTTTTATTCATTTCATTAAGTGACAAATACCCAGCATGCCCTTCCAGCTTGTACAGCTGGTAGGCATTTGCCCACCTGTGTTAACTTGGGAGACCTAGACCAAGAAGTTAAGCGAGAATATCACCAGTGCTTTCTAAACACACAGACGTGAACAGAAGAGGTTACAGACTCAAATTGCAAGACTGAGTCAGGAAGAGATTAAGCGTGCAGCCAAGTGTTGAACAAAGTGTTTCTAATCCATTTATGCAAAGTTCCCAATTAAGAACTGTGCAGCTTAGACCTTTACTCCAGTTGAAGTTTCTCCAGTAAAGACATGTAACGCTGCCCTCTAGTCCCTTACCACACTGCTCTCATCACATGCCATCTACTTCTTCCAACTGCCCCCGCATTTCCTCCTTTTCAGTACAGATTTTGCATGGTTAACATTACTTTTCCAACCAAGGGCAGGGCCGACGCAACCCATTAGGCGACCCAGGCGGTCGCCTAGGGCGCTACTATTTGGGGGGCGCCAGCGCCCCGGTTGTCAGCGTAATTTTTGGGGGCGGGACCTTCCGCCACCGCTGTCAGGGGCGGCATTTCGGGGGCGGGACCTTCCGCCGCCTAGGGCGCCAGAAAAGCTGGCAGCGCTCCTGACCAAGGGGAGTCAATCCAACTCACCTCTGCAAACCAAAGTATAGGCAAGACAACCGGCTTGATCTGTCCTGTTTGACTAAACAGAAAGAAAAGGTTCACACATTTATAATCAGTCAATCTACACATACCAGTGTTATGCTCCAATGGTTTCTAAGGAGCTGGTCAGTTTTTACTAGACATTTCAAAATTTGACAGGCATGAAGACAATGGAAAGTTGGTGATTTTTTTCTCCCTCCCATTTCAGTGAATTCTTTCTATGCAATATTAGAAATGATTAAACTTCTCAGATGCAAACTTTGAAGTTGTTAGTTTTTAGGAGGAGAACTTGAATTTTAGTTGATGTTTAATAAGTACAGTCAGCATTTCCCAGATATCACTGTAGTATCTGAAATACCACGGTTCTTCCCTTAGACTTCCAAAAGGGTTCACTTTGCAAGCATTGAATTTAATGGGAACCTCTGTGCTTAATCCAAGAGTGGTTATAGTGCATTCTGGTAACCTCTGTGGTACTGAAAGTGTAGGTAATAGTGTTGCTGCCTCAGCTAATTGTTAGAGGCTGGAATAAAACTGGTCTAGAGAGCGCAAGTTTACCACCTCCTACAAGAGCAAGTAACCTACTGCTCCAAGTGCTACAGCACCAGATTTCGAGAAGAGCTCAGCGCCCAGTTTGGAAGTCTGCCCACTTGTTGTGATACTTGAGCGTGCTTTTGGAAGGCCGACTGCAATTGTGAGCACACAACATTTTAGAACTCTGACCCAGGGAGTCTACTTTGTATTTCATTTGCAACAGGGCCATCAGAACATGGAGACTATTGCATGACTAGGCACTGCTACATTCCAAGCTCTTAAAGCTGCAGTCTGATGTTAGGCTATGTCTACACTACAAATGCTTTGTTTCTCCTAGTGTGGATGCAACTGTAAAAGCAAAACTGCACTTTGCACCAGTATAGAAGCCACCCCCCCAAGTGAAACAAGCTACACCAGTAAGTGCAGTTTTGCCAGTATAACCGTGTCTGCACTTGGGAGTTCTGATGGCATAGCTGTGTCAGGGATGTGAAGAGCTGTGAACACTGATGTAAAGCCTCCGCTCAAATGCGATTGTAAGATCTGTAGCTTGTATCATTAAGTTCTGCAACCTTTTTGCAGATGTTGTAACTTCAGTTATTGTTAGCATAGCCTTTTAAGTTTTGTAACCTTTGCAAGCTCTGTAATCTTTTCAAGTTACCACTTGTATGAACTTCCAAGCTGTGTAATATCCCATCACACAATTAGAGAGTGTGAACAAGGGAGTGTGTGGGGAAGATAAGGGAATGTATTTGGGACTGGGCAGAGAGGAACTGCAAGGAGAAAGGAGCCCAGAGACAGGAGACAGGTGTGTCTGATATAATCTGCCCTGAGAAGGCAATTAAAAAAAGTGCTGTAAAGAGAAGAACCTGGTATGCATGAAAGGAACTGGTCTGGGAATGCTTCTCGGTGATGGACACAGAAGGAAAACTCAGTGTACGTGACAGGAGCTGCCCAGTTCCAGAAAAAGGAAGCAGCCATGCACACAAGCAGCTGCTGCTCCTTGACCTGCTCAGCAGCCTGGATTCGTGACCACAGGCGGACACACCAGATCTACCACGCTTCGGCTTCTCAGTCTCCATGCTGTCTCCGGTAACTCTCCGGGTGCATGAGGGTATGAATGCAGTGAATGTGTGTGTGTGTGTATGAATAAGCTCCATCTCTTTTCTATCTGACCTAACAGCAGCATTGTAATAAAACTAATACAAGTGTGACCCTGGGTTGGTTTTTAGGGGAACAGAGGTACAAACACAGCCATGTTGTCAGGAGTCTAGTGTAGCCATGAACTGGTACAGGGGTTTCATCCACACAAATAGCTAAAGCAAGATAAATAAGAAAGCCAATTGAAGAGGCATATACCTGCATATGGCGTGTTAAAAATGGAAAGCCATGTAGGGCTTGTCTGTTCATGAGCTCAGCTGAGTAGTAAGATACCAAATGTGTCTCAGAGAAGGCACTAGGCTGTAAGGTATTTTTATGACAATATCTTGACAAGTTTAGGTTTGACAACTGACGTGAAACTGAGGAATGGGATTAGACAGTGAATAGATTGTACTACATAGAGCTGGTTTTTTGGATCCAGAAGAATTATAACAAAGAAGCTATTCAACAGCATTACATTTGTGAAGACGTTAGACTGTCATTAACGTTCAAGCATGTAAGCCACATGTCTTGGACATCCCCAAAGCAAGCTACTTACCTTATGCCAGAGACCTCCTTTATATACAGACTCAGTTGCAGCTTGATGGAGCAGTTCATTGGAATTCCCGTGACCTGCATTAAAACAGGAAACCAAGCACATCTCAGCAATACTGCCTGGTGTTCACGTAGAAGAAAGCGCTTAAAAAACCCAAACCACTAACAAAGAATTGCAACATGTGAAAGCGCCTAGCGCATGCAAAAAGAGGTGAGGGAAGGAGAACAGAAAGAGGGTCAACGGCTCTGAGGAAGACCTTGCCTTAGGAGGCAAACTGTATTGTTGCTTTTCACTTTAAGCCTGGGCTACGCTTAAGTGCTTAAGCAGAGACAAGGAGGTGTGGCAGTCGAGTCAGGATTCAGAAGACAGAACAGTTTTCTAGGAAGATCATAACAGCCTCTTCTGGGAAATTGAGGTGTTAGAAGAACTCTGCTTTCAGAAGGTACTTGAAAGGGTCCTCCAAGGTGGGCGACCAAACCATTCCTCAAATCACAAGACAAGACCAAAGACCAAAGCTGGCAAAAAAGAACTGCTACTACTGATAGAGATTTCAGAGTAATAGCCGTGTTAGTCTGTAGAACAGGAGTACTTGTGGCACCTTAGAGTCTAACATTTATTTGGGCATAAGCTTTCGTGGGCCAAAACCCACTTCATCAGATGCACTCAAAGGCCTAAAGGCAAGTTGGCACTATTAAGAAATTGGGTGTTTGTATCCTAGTCTAATTTATGAAAAGGTTTTAGTGCAACTTCAGCTTGCTTTGACGTTTAAGAGCATCAGTTGTCTGCAGGGCAATATCCTAAGTGTCAAGGTGGTAAGATGCACAAAGCGCCCCGTCACTGGGGAATTTGGCAAGCGAACGACCACCCACAATATGTTTCCTTCTTTGATTCAAGCCACTTACTAATCATTTAGTCACATTACTTCCACAGTGGTGCTAACATCCATGAAGATGACTGACAGGTGTTTGGATACAAATTGTTGGAATATCAAAACATCTGCCAAAATGATGTTACTATGGAGAGTTAAAGCTAACAAGATTAAGGCTCTCTCAGGATTGCAACATGACTACAGCTTCCTGTTTATGGGTATCATAATACTCTTACACCTATTTAATATCTTCCCCCACCCTCACCAGCCTTTCCCACTCCTCTGCTACTAACCTTCAATAGCTTTGTAGTGCAAAGCAACAGAACATTGTGAATTGTGCAGTACTGAGGTTTTATCTCTACGGTTCGTGTTTATTACAGCTATTTTAATTAAGCCTTATTGCCATGGACTTTATTTTATGGTCGACACAGATTAGCAAGTAATTGGGGGAAATTAATCTTTTCCTTTTAAAGAGCCAAAGTACATTCACCTGTGCCCAAATATTGTAACATGGACTGCTGGCGCACAGCCATAGTCGGAAGATACTGCTTAGCTCTAGACCGGGGGTCGGCAACCTTTCAGAAGTGGTGTGCCAAGTCTTCATTTATTCACTCTAATTTAAGGTTTCGCGTGCCAGTAATACATTTTAACGTTTTTAGAAGGTCTCTTTCTATAAATCTATAATACATAACTAAACTATTGTTGTATGTAAAGTAAATAAAGTTTTTAAAATGTTTAAGAATCTTCATTTAAAATTAAATTCAAATGCAGAGCCCCCCCAGACTGGTGGCCAGGACCCGGGCAGTGCGAGTGCCCCTCCTTATCCCTGAAGATTGACAAGACACTTGCATGAGAGCTATTGTTTCGGTTAACCAGAGGAGTTTATTTTAAGCCTGTGCATGCGTCTAAAGGCAGGCTTAAAACAGCTCTACAAGTGATATCTAGAAGTCAGAACACAGCCCCTTAATGGGTTCAAGATTGCTTCATTGCCCTGCAACCCAACCTCTGGTAAGAGCACCACTGCACTTCGCAGGTCCCATAGCTGCCGGTCAGGAGGCAATCCTCAAATTGCCTTCTCTAGAGCTTAAAAAACAAAACAAAAAACCACACCACACACTTTACTGAGCATGCCTTGGGTGCTTGTTTCCTGGAGAAGCCCCATAAAATACTGGATCCAGGACAGCAACTGGACTTTAGGATTGACCTGGTAGCCTACCAAGCTGGAGGTGTCTATTATACATTGGAAGTGGAAGAGAAAACAGATGAGAAATAGAACTGAGTCACAAGAGGAGCCAGCCAAAAGCTAGTAACCAGAGGGGAACAGAATAAGGAAGACTCCCACAGAAGGTTCAGTTAAGTTTAGTTTAAGTTTTAGGACAGGCTCGTCCAAAAGTGTGTTAAAGGGGTCCAATAGCAGTAAGAAGTGCAGGATGCAGAAAAGTATTTATTCCTCCACGTTTGTAGTGACAACAGCCTGTCAGGAGGGCACTTACAGTTATAGCTGTTGCACAATCTCTAGGAAACGTGCCCTGTTTGTACATTTGAGTATGCCACTGGGCTACTTCTCACAGCATCAAATGGCTTTGCTCTAACTTCATGGACAGCATTCCTGTTTGCACCGCAGAGCAGAGTCTTACTGCCCGATACTAAGGAAGAGGAAGACATTTCACCCACTACAATAGGTTAGCGGTCAACTCCAGGTAAGTATTTCTCCAGGATTAGCTGGTGCTCGTCAGACCTGTACGTTGTCTTGACAGACGGTGCAAGAGAACAGCTAAGTTCTGACTAGCTACAGCCTAGTGCAGGTTCTTGGTGAGGTTTGATGTGCAGTGAGTAAGGGGGGGGGGGGGGGGGTTTGAACCTCATTTATTCTCTCTTTAGCACATATTAGACTTTTATTCACTAATTTTGAAAAGTCCCTTAGCGGGCTGAGAAGTCATCCCCAGCGGGGCAATTAGACCAGAGCCGTCAACACAATTATGCTGGGGATGTGTCTATCTGGCATGCTGTATTTTGCAATTCTCTGAAAGTAGATCAGGGAGTTTGTTTTAATTATGGTTTTACAGCCATTTTATCTAAACGCATCTCAGCAATAAACCATTTAAAATCCTTGTACTATGGAATCTGCTCTTGTGCCAGCAGACAGCCAACGTGCGGTTCTATCTAGAGCCTACACTGAAGACCACATTCCCAGACACCTCTTTGTGCAGAGCTTAGACAGAAACACATCTAGAGTCAATCTCTCAAGAAAGCCTGCATGCAACTTGAAGCCAGCTCACCGGATGAACGTCAAGGAAGAGCCCATGCTGCTCCTTATTGGGATGTAATCCATCAACCGCTTCCACCAGGACAGGGTCAGCATTGTAGAAGTGCGGGTGGGATATGAACACTGGTGCACCTGAACAGAGTTAAGTCACCTTAGAGGGCTTGCATGAACATGCTTATTTAGAGGAGTTAGCCAGCTAAGAAAACGCAGACAAGATCTTTTGGGTTGGAAGCTGGATCCTGGAGAGTCTGCTTCCCCCCGAACCCCGGCAGCCCACCACCCCATGCTCCAGACTTGGGCAGAATGAAATCAGTCCTAAGCCTGCTTTGGCAGATGAGTGTGAAGGAGATTTCCATACCTTCCCTGGCAGTTTATTCCATTGCTTAGTGAAGCTTAAAATTTATTAATACTTAACCTACTTTTTCCCTGCTGCAGCTTAATCCAATCACGTCTCACTGTCCATGTTGATTTAATGACACATCTGTGTCATCAGGCATCTTCTATGCATTTGGAGATTGTGAAGCCAGAGGTTTCACAAAACTGGACAGTTACCTTTCTGGGGCCTGCTGTTCTCCAGAGAAACAGCTGAAAGGTGATTTGGCTTCAGCTTAGTTCCTTCACACCCAGGGGTAATTGTGTGCCCCCAACTGATGCATTTCTCTTCCCAATTGTGCTTAACTACTTCCCCTCCACGTCAGGTTAGAGATGTGCAACTTGAACATAGGACAAAAACCTTGCATGAAAATGTATCCGTCCTTATTGCTAATCCCCTGGAAATGCTCAGGATACAATGAAAGGGCTTTTGTATAGCCTATGGACCCATGCCATCTCTGTACACGGCACAAGGCAAGAGTAAAAGGCTTGGTTTTAGAGGGCAACATTCACTGGGTTCTTGTTATGATCTGGATGTTAGCAGTTTTTAAAACAGACTGCATGGGCAACATGTGCTGCCAGAGGTGGCATGCCAAAAGGTAATCTAGACAGCCCATCAAAAGTTGTGCAATCTCAAATTAAGACCTGTTGCCTATTTTTCTTGGGCCATCACTGCCTTATGCAAGGCAACAGCCTAGAATGATTTTTTTTTTTTAAAGCAGTAGAATTAGAACTTTTGTAAGTTATTAGTGGTGTAGCATAACTGCTCGGAGCAAAAACAAGCATCCCAAGTATTTTGTCACCTATTTTCATTGAGCTTTACAGATCTACATTTGTAGTAATTCTAGAGTGACTGACAATATCCTAAAACCAGTTCTTGGTTATTATTTTTTTGTTTGCTTTAAAGCTTCAGGCCCTACTCCCCACTTCCTTACACCTTACTTTACTTACACAGGTGAACAGCATGGGTAAAAGTGCTACACAATCAGAATTCCTCAGGCATGCTGCCATTGGTAACTAGTTGTATTGCTTGAGCAGTAGGAAGCCCATAAAGAGATTTGCCTCAAGGGAGTGATGGGAAAACTACAGCTTATGGCTTGAGATTAGCCTAGCCAACACAATAGAGTAGTCTAGGGTGCATTCTCCGCAATGAAAAGGGACTGGACTGCATTGCATAAAAGCTCTGTCTCCAACTGCTATTGGAGAGACACTGACAGACATACAAGACTCACTCATTCTACAGGTGCTGACATTCTGGATTCCAGATTCCCTGCAGGGGCAGAAGCCTTCATTTGGTGGATAATCTGTTCCGTTAGCAAACAAAGTCTTCGGAGCCACAAATCGATAGGTCGGCACCCCTTTAAATACTCCAGACTGCTCATACACTAGCTTCATGGATCTAGAGGGATTACAGTGAAATATTAGAGGGAAGGAGAAAGCTCTTCTTACAGATAACGAAGGGATGCAGATGAGCTGCTTTGTGGGGTCACTAGACTATTCGATGGGCCATCTCTGCTCTCCCTTGTTTAGTCCCAAGTTTAAGCCAAGGCTCTCAGGAGAAAGTTCACCCCTATTACATCTGGGGCCCTAAGCAGTGGCACAAACAAACAGTCCATGGGGCACTCTGGTAAGAGGGGAATCAGGAAAGAATGTGTTGCTGCACTCAACTCAAGTGAACAGGGATGCAGAGAAGATTCCACGCCCCCTTCCTCATGTAGTTTCACCCATGTCTCTAGGAGGAGTCCGAGTCCATCCAGTGGGAGGGCTCCTCCCTTGTCTAGTTCTGGGATAGCAGTACTCAGAGCATGTTACTAACCCCTTGACTGGAGACTAAGTATTTAGCCCTGCATTCTCCCTTCTAGGAAGCCAAGCTTTTTCTCCTGCAGGAAAGGCAGGTGATCCCTATAGACAGCAGCCTGCAAGGTTCACATAAATACCATGCCAGGCATTGGGGAAACATTCTGTATAGGCATAGTGTTAATTTCAGTTTGTAAGAGTATGAGAACAAGGCAAGGGGACTGAATTGGAAGTGACCAATGTCATTTCCTCACTGGGACCCACAGCACCATGACCTGACTGGAGCATGTGAGACTCCACAGGCTTCCATATGCAGAGCGAGCTATTTATTTGGAGGCGAGTGGTGACTGCTGCATGGCGTGGCGCTCCAAGAGAAACAGATGGTTACTTTGGCCTGCAGGTTATTGCTCATCCTTGGAAAATGATCTTTCTGCTTTGCTAGAGAAAGATAAGGCCAATAGATTATCCTTGCTTGATTCTCACAACCCACGTCTCGGGACTCTTAATTACTAGGGTGCCCAACCCTGTGTCCTTAGCACTAGGTTCTCTTGGTATTACTTAATACCTTCTGCACACGCAGATGTTAAGTTTCTATTGTAGACAGCCTTTGGCTTAGTGAACTAGTTTGTATGGTAACTGGGAAAATGTTTGGGTTTAACTTTTCAATTCTGTTTGCTGTCATAGCAAGAACTTACTGTTTTGCATTGCAACTGCTACCCAGTAATGCAATTAGTGTCGTCATTAGTGTTGCAGACTGAATCAGTTTTGAAATAATGAACTTCTCTGCCCCAGCGATGCAGACAATGCATGTTAAACACTTTATACCAATATTGGTAACCTCTACTCCCAGGAAAGTAACCTCCTTGCTTTTCAGCACATATAGAATCTGTGGAAATGCATCACTGCTTCCAACTGGACCATTCCAAGTACTGTTAACAATAAAGGTCCCCACTTTAATACCAAAAGGGAGACGCTGCAGACCCTTTAAATTCATGAAACAGCCCAGAGGCAGCAGTTGGCGTAATTAAGCTGCTTAGGAAGTGAAGAGTACTCCTAGCTTCCCTGAAGTTACTTCTGTAATTGACTGTCCTAGAGTTCATAGAAGCTGAAACCAGACGGCACCACTGCAAACATGGTCTGACATCCTGTCTAACAGGCTGTACGACTTCCCTGTAATCATTCTCGCTTGAAATAGAGCATAGCAGAGAAAAACACCCAGTCCTGATTTAAAAAAAAAAAAGTGTCCAGTGATAGAGAAACCACAGCCACCCTTGTGAAGATGGAGTCACGGTTAATTACCCTGTTAGAAGTTTGCACCTTATTCCTAGGCTGAGTTTATCTAGCTTCCATTTCCAGCAATTGGATCTGCTACACCGTTGTCTGCTAGGTTGTTGGAGTCTTTGAACACAGGCATTATAGAGCATTTGATAGTGTGGTCTACAGGCTAAAGCAGGGATTGGACTAAGGAAGCCTTGATTCTATTCCACTGCCCTGCATGATCTCCAGCCTCCATTTCCCCCTTTTGGGGAGGCAAATATCGGCTCACCTTTGATAAAGAGGCAGACGACCAATGCAACCTCATTTTTTGAGAGCAGATGAGCTTTTGATGGTAAGATGGGCCCAATCAGAAAAGAACTGAACTCTGAATATTTGAGATCACTTCAGAACTCTACCTTGAACACTGGGTGGTAGTTGAAGTTTAGTTCTACAAATCAGTGTTATTTTAGAGGACAGGTGAGTTATAATGAAGATCGCTATTTAACTAAGCAAGACCACACGTCTTCCAGCAACGTTGCATTCTGAAGCTGAAGACTTTGCACTTCCAGTCACGTGGATAGACATGCAGATACAGCGTATAAGACAAAATTGAAGCTAATCTTACCGACAGGCATCAGGACTATAAAACTCTAGAGAAGAGGAAGGGGTCATGAAAGGAGGCCACATCTCTCCAGAAGTCCCATTGATCATGTTACACTCATTGGAGCGCCAGTAATTCACCTGCAAGAAAAGTTGCAAGAGGAATTTAAAAGCCAGACTGACAACTATGTTAGTACGGCTGTTTGGCTAACAGTTTCCTCTACATTTTAGCCCTGAGTGGTTTTCTTGTTCCTCATCCTCCACTTCAGAATAAATCTTCCAGCAGTTCTACTTGGTGAGCAGCAAAGCAGGAGTTCAAAGAAGTCTAGAGAGCTCAAACTAAAGAGACCCTTCAAAAGAGAGTGTCATGTAAACCTTGTCTCCCATCCAACAACAAGAGGAAGTCCAGTCCCTCAACATTTAAGATGGACAATTCATACAGTGGTGCCTTCCTTAGATATGCAATTTCTTGCCAGAATAAGCAAGAGGTGGCAGGACCTCTCTAGAGCTCCACAGGTGCTTGGAAGTTCCCCCCGCCCCCCTTTTTTTTTATTATTAAAGGGAAGTAACGGTAATAGGGTCTTCAAGTTTCCCCATGCATGCAGTGCCATCTTTATGTTTGAAAGTCCCACTCTCCTCAAATATAAGAGGGCATCAGAAAGTCAGTTTGGAGGGGAGTCCAAATAAATACCAGTGCTTCATGACAAAATAGATTTAGGGAATCAGAAGTCAGCAATGCTAGCCTATCTGGGAACAGAAGGCTTTGAATTGCTGCTACAAAAAACTTTGTAGGGCTGCTAAAACTGGCTATTAGACAGGCACTAGTATGATCCAGAGGCCTCTGGACAGTTTTTCCACTTTAAGTTGCATCACTACCAAGTCAGTCTTACTAAAATATCCAGAGTTTGAAAAAGCCTGAGAACTTGTTTAGTCATTATCTTGATTGTCAGTGTGTTTATTCACAGGAAGCTAATATTTATTTAACTTGCCTTCTCCAAGCACCAACCTTCCAGCTAGGTTACAAGTCTTAAATCTTAGATCAGGGGGTCTCAAACATTGCACCACGACCCCCTTCTGACAACAAAAATTACTAAACAACCCCAGAAGGGGGGGACGGAAGCCTGAGCCTGCCCGAACACCGCCACCCCAGAGAGGTGTAGGGGTGTGTGTGTGTGTGTGTGTGTGTGTGTGTGTGTGTGTGTGTGTGTGTGTGAGAGAGAGAGAGAGAGAGAGAAAGAAAAATCCCAAACCCCCACTACCCCTGGTTGGGGGGGGGAGGGGGGGGGGAAGGAAGAGGAGAAGGAGAAGGGGCACACAAAGCCAAAGTCCAAGGACTTCAGCCCCAGGCAGGTAGCCTGTAACTGGAGCCCTGCCACTCAGGGCTGAAGCCCTCAGGCTTTGGCCCTGGGCGGTGAGGCTCGGACTTTGGCCCTGGGCCCCAGCAAGTCTAAGCCAGCTTTGGCAAACCCATTAAAACAGGGTCACAACCCACTTTGGGGTCCCGACCCACAATTTGAGAACCCATTGTGACGTTGTGCAGTCTATATGATTTTGTAAAAACATAAGTGAATATAATGTAATTGGAATATGCTTCATGCAAAAGGTATCATCACAAAGCTTATAATCTACTGAGAGTGATCATCCTATTTGTATAAATGTATCACTCTTGTATCTAAAACTAGAAATATAAAATATAACTCTGAGGGCCTATTGTAATTATGCAAAGTGTGGGCCATTAATGGTGGTTTGGAATCTTGATGACTCCCATTAACCAGAGCCATTGTCTGCAGATGGCTGTATTTACCTGTGATCTTCCTGTATATGTGTGTGCTGGCAAGTGAGTAATGAAGCCTTGCAGTGACATGTGATCATGTCACCTGAACTGGAATCCATCTTTAACCTGGTGCTTTTCCAGTGAGGGGTGGGGGAACCCAGAGGGACAAAGGATTCCCGCCTTATGCAAAAGATATATAAAGGGGTGGAAGAGAACAGAGGGGGAGAGGAGCCATCATGAAGAATCCCCTAGCTATCACCTGAGCTGGAACAAGAGCTGTACCAGGGGAAAGAATTGTGCCCAGGCCTGGAAGGTGTCCAGTCTGAGAAAAAACTTACTGAAGCATCTCTGAGGGTGAGATTATCTGTATTCAGTTTGATTAGACATAGATTTGCGCATTTTATTTTATTTTGCTGGGTAACTTACTTTGTTCTGTCTGTTACTACTTGGAATCACTTAAATCCTACTATCTGTATTTAATAAAATCACTTTCTACTTATTAATTAACTCAGAGTATGTATTAATACCTGGGGGAGCAAACAGCTGTGCATCTCTCTCTATCAGAGTTATAGAGGGCGAACAATTTATGAGTTTACCCTGTATAAGCTTTATGCAGGGTAAAACGGATTTATTTGGGTTTAGACCCCATTGGGAATTGGGCATCTGAGTGCTAAGGGCAAGCAGACTTCTGTGAGCTGTTTTCAGGTAAACCTGCAGCTTTGGGACAGGTAATTCAGACTCTGTCTGGAGCAGATGGGTGTGTCTGGCTTCAGCAAGACAGGGTGCTGAAACCACCGAGCTGGCAGGGAGAATAGAAACAGAAGTAGTCTTTGCACATCAGCTGGCAGCTCCCAAGGGGGTTTCTGTGATACAACCTATCACACCCATCTTAGAACTTTGTCTAGCATCAGGCACCATTTTAACTTCAGGGGGAAAAAAGACATCAGCCATAAAGAGAGTTCTCAACTTTGATTAGCAGAACGATGTTAAGCGAAGAGGTGTCATTTTAGAAAATATGAGAGTTGCTTTCTAGAAAGCAAGGGTACATTTACCTTTTTTAATCCATTCCATGTATCCACTATGTGGATTTGATTGATGTCTGTGGCCCCAGTATACACCGTGAACAGTCCTGTATTCGAGTTGTTAAACTGTACAAAAGAAGGAAGAAGAATAACTTCCCCGGACCCATCCTACGCAGCAAGATGGCAGCATCGCTACCTACGTAAGCTTAGTTCTGTGGACACTTTCTGAAGACTAACCAGGTTAACAACGACTTTGCTGACTAGTGCCTTCCTAGGGATGCCTAGGGACATTTTAAGTTCCTCCCCTGCTGGGGCAGTGCTGCCTAGTGTTTAGAGAAGGGGAATGGGAGTCAGGACTCCCAGGTTCCATCCCCAGTCTTGGCACAGACTTACTATGGGACCTCAAGCAAGACTGCATCAGGTCCCCTATATGCAAGGCACAGAGAATACAGAACAAGAATACGGAAGGCTAAATGAACTACTGTTTCAATGCTTTGATGCAAGGTTGCAAGCAGTGCCGAAGTGAACACAGCGATACTTAACCCATCTCTTTCAATGAGACATGTCCTTGTGGGCAACATTCACCTGCATGAACAATCCTATGTTGGCAGAGGGGTAGCCTAAGAGTTGGTTTTAATGTTACCAAGCACGAGTTTACTTACATCCATAAATAAGCCAAACTTCCCCTTGAAAGGGATCAAACCAGGCACAAAACTGTTCAGCACGTCTATAAGCGGGTCGTCATAGCCCCACATGATCTCTCCCACGGTTCGGTTCATAAAAGCGTCCTGTCCCAAGCCAGTCAGTGCGCCACTTATTAACACCTTCAAAAAGTGAGGTAGCTTCTCCATCATAATGGCTGCGCCCTAGGTTAGAGAGAGATTCAGACAGGGGATACCAGGATGCCATTTGGTACAGGAAGTGAATGGTAACAAGGGAAAGTTAGTGGTGGCTCCATGGTTCAGCCAGCTGGTCTGAAGCTCCAGGATGGATTCCTCAAGCCAGAGAGTTCTCCCCCAACTTGAGCCTTTTGCAGTTACCTCCCACTGCAAGCACAGGATACACAGGAATATTTTCTGCTCCGAGTTCTGCTAAATTCTCATTCAAATCCCACATGACCTCTGGTTTTACATGGTCACAAACTGAATTCAGCCCAGGTTAGCTACGGCTAATGAACCAAAGTCAGCATTCCCCACCCCCACATCAATTCCCTGGAAACCCCCGTTTGGTTTTAGGAAAAAAAACCAAACCCCAGTGACACTCAGCAATCACATTGTAACAAGGTCACCAATTATCACAATCCAAGGTACTTTCAGGAGCCCTCTGTGGAGAAGGCTCAGCTCCACCAGGGACGTTTGAAGTGCTAAGGTGATGCTTTCTGTACATGCTCCAGTACCACGTGGTGTGAGCAGAGGCTCTTGTATTGTCCAAGAGCTTTGCTGAAGAGACTTGATGCTGGCTTCCCCCCATTCCCCAGCTGCTTTACCTCAGCACTGGCTGCAACACACCATTGGTTTAATAGGATATCCCTCATCTACTCGAGAATTGAGCCTGCCCCCCAAAAACACCCCCCCGTTCTGGACAATTTCATAGTTGCCTATATCCCCCCCCCCCTTTTGCAGGAGTGAGCTATTAACACCCCACCCCTCACTTCCCCCAAGTTTTGGAAGTAGGGATGAACAAAGCAGTATTGTCTGAGGTGGACTGCTCAATTTTGGGTTTTGTGGCTACCCCCCCTCCATCATCTGTATCTTGACCCAATGCCTTCATACTTGTAGGAGACACATTTTCCTCAGTCACCCCTCCTGCTTACCCAAAGCAGGTAATTACAACTATGCAAAGTTATCAAAATACCCACAAAGAGAGAAACAAGTTCCTCGCGTCCTGTAGGCCACAGCAGCCAAACGGAGCCTGTCCTGGATTAAGTCTAGTGTCTATAGTCTAAGCAGGGGAATGCACAGCCTTTGCAAGGCAGGCTAACTCTCCCAACCCCTGCAGACACAAGGGTAAGTAATACCCCTCTGGAGTTTAAAGTAGTCTTACCATCACAAGGATGTTTGGCACAACAACGTAATCCTCTTCCATCCCGTCAGACAGGTCCGGCTGGAAGTAAAATCTCCGGTATTCCAGGAAGGAAACTGTACCATTGTCATGGAAAGTTATATTGGTTTTATACCTGTATTCTCTAGTTAAAAAAAATTAAAAGACCAGGCATAAGTAATCATTGAGGCACTTTCCCCAACAGCTCCAGATTACATGTCTCCAACTCCCATGCTGCAGGAGTCAGAGCAAAGCTTACACAACCTGCTAAGGTTTTGCTGGCATGTCACTAGTGCCCTTCCAGTTCTGGCTTCATTAACTCCATGGCTGAAGTTATTAGGTTCTCTTCTGCAAGAGGAGTAGGTGCTTATCTGGCACTTCATGAGGTATTCTGTAGGAACCATTTCAAGAGATTTGGCTTTGAGATGGGGGTGGGAGGAGACTTGTGGTGGGAATATAGCCATTATAACCAGCCATCTCTCTGCTGTTTTCAGTCTGATCTGAAAGAGCTGTACTGAAGCACTTCTTGAACTGCAGAAGGCCAACTCTAGTACAATTCTGTGCAGAAGAGTGAAAAGCAGAGGGCAGGAGGCAGCGGATGTAGCAGAGAAGACAAACAGGAAGCCAGAGTGAAATGAAACGTGAAGGAAGGGAGTCAATTGGGGAACAAAGTAAAATCAGGCCAAGAGAGATAAGATGAATAGCAGAGTGCCTGGCTACTTGATTTTTGCTAGTGGAGAGAGTCTGTAGCTAGCAGACAGCGATCTGAAGGATCGATGAATTCTGAGAAACACTGTGGCTGTTTGAAGATAGCTACTGGAACCCATCTAGGGCAGCCGCTATTTGCTATTAGTACCTAGTTACCCTCCAAACCAGTTGACAATCAATGAAATGCAAACTGCTTCTGTGAATATTGCCCCCTCCCCCAATCTGAGAAAAGAACAGAGTTTTGTCTGCTACTGGCTCACACAAGTTCAGCGAATCACAGCTATTAACAAGGGGCAGGAATGCACGACCCTACTCACTGGGGAGCCCAACGAAAATGAGGCCGCATGGTAAGAATTTATCTTCCCCTCCCCAAGGCACATACCAGCACAACATCTAGCACATCCAACTGGCAGAATTCTCATGCGGATTTAAGTTACGATCAGGGATTCAATTCCAGGTTCATGTGGCAAGTACAGTACAACAGACCTGCTCCACTGGGCTGGGTGTTTTTAGTCTAACACAAAGTGGGCACATTGTGGGATTCTGGAGAACTAGCTAATTATGCAGCTTTGAATCAGTGGCAGCCCAACAGAAAGCCTTGTATTGTATGGGCCAGGTAAGAATGGAGGCCCAATAATTACAGCAGAGAAAGGACAAGAGTCTCGATTTGCTTTAAGTAATCCTAATCAGCTGGAAAACAGACATTTATATTAAGCAGCTTTGTCTTTATTCAGTTTGTAGACTCATAATAAACTCATTCAAAACTGAAAGCATGTTAAGGTATCTCAGCCTACAGGCAGTCAACATGGCTTTAGCAGAGTGCTGACTTGCCAGTTCTGTAAAAGCAGCAAATAATCCTGTGGCACCTTATAGACTAACAGACGTTTTGCAGCATGAGCTTTCGTGGGTGAATACCCACTTCTTCGGACGCAAGTGGGTATTCACCCACGAAAGCTCATGCTGCAAAACGTCTGTTAGTCTATAAGGTGCCACAGGATTCTTTGCTGCTTTTACAGATCCAGACTAACACGGCGACCCCTCTGATACTTGCCAGTTCTGATGGCAACTCCAATGTGTAGATACAGTCAGGCTCCCAAATCCTACCCAACCAAAAAGACGCTTGGGGATTAAGGAGCTAATCTCCCCACACAAACTTTCTTGGTCTACAGAATTGACTTTGGGTACAAGTTTGTGACAGGGATGTCGGATAAGTTTGCTGTTAACAAATGAGAGGCCATCTGGTCTAATGCCTTCCCCTTCAAATGCACCAAAGCCAAGATTTTCAGCAAGTTATTGGGTTTTGGATGTACTCTTTAACACTTCTGCTCCCTTTAAAAGGAGCCCAGTACTTCTGGAAAAAGTCAGGCTTGTTAAGTGTGGGGGTGGAAGGAGTGCACTTCAATTTGGCTGGAGTTTAAAAAAAACAACAACGTGTTTTCAGCCTAAGTTTTTACGATGCATTTTTCTCCTGTGCCTCCTAGCTGCTCCCTTGTTTGCTCAGCCCTGCTTACAACCTTGATCATCTTAGCTAGCTCTGTTTTAACTGACGTAGCCATGAGCTGGAGGATTAAATGAAGACTTAAAACAAACTGTTCCTGGTCTTGCCTTGTCTGGGTTCAGTGATGTACGAGACAGAAGCCCTAGCATGGATTTCAACTATTCCTCCCCCCGGATCTGCATCACTCAGCCCCACGTAAACCTTCACCAAGCTGGAGGAGAACT
Organism: Platysternon megacephalum; assembly: GCA_003942145.1. Classification (NCBI taxonomy): domain Eukaryota; kingdom Metazoa; phylum Chordata; order Testudines; family Platysternidae; genus Platysternon; species Platysternon megacephalum. The sequence goes on from QXTE01000013.1 coordinate 9,463,106, forward strand.
CCAGGAATAAGAGTCTAACAGTGAACACTTCATTTCTGCTCAGCATGTATGCAAGTGATTATGCCAATAGCAATACTAGACCTGTAAACATAAGGCCCACGCTGATTCACCACTGGCTTGGCTCCCAGACGAATCTCGTTTGGATTCACCACCTCAAAGAAGTAGGCTGACAGATAAAAAGGAACAGGAATGTCTTTCCACATACCAAAGGCAATGCTATTGGGATCGAGCCTCACGTTCTGGAAGAGAAAGCAGACATTTGGGCAAGGCTTTATCACACCTGTATTATTCCCTCTCACAGAAGACAGCGATTTTACTGTCATTGATGCAATGTGCTCATTATGAAGCAGCTTTAAGTGCACAAGACAGAAAACAGACAAGCTATCCTTACATTGGTCATACTAAGGGCTAAGTTGGAAGAGGGCTCTTCATATGCCAAACTGGGGTTTTTTTGCACAGTTAAAGCCCCTTGTGACTGTGGGGGATCGGCCTTTAATTGAATTCCTTTAGTGAGAACTAGCCTGGATTAACAAGTACAACTTGATCAAGTAGAGCAGGTTAAGAAGATGCAGACAGCCTGGCCTTCTAGGGTATTGGGGCTGCTCCACTTTGCACTAGGAGGTCCTTGTTTTGGATTTGAATTAGTCGTCCCTGTACTACCACCTTCAACACATGCACGTACAGTGGGCTCTGATATATTGAGCTTTGATATATGGAGCTGGCTTCTCGAGTCACTTTAACATGAGCATGCTGACACACCCACAGTGTTCACACCACACTTTTTGCATGCACACTAAATGCTTACACTGTCTTTGAACAAGCCAGCACTGGAGGGTAGAATCATGTGCAGACTAATTTTCTTCACACCAACTGCTCTCTGCCCTGAAGCACTTACACAGTCTAAGGCACCAAGAATGAATACCAACACAGATGAGTGTGGGATAGGCGAGCTTTGGGAAACCTTTGCACGTAGGGCTGTTCCAGACATAGGGGAAGGTGAGACAGCATGAACGAAAGCATACGCTAGAGTGGTGGAAGGTCACAGGTATATCTGGAAAAGGGCACTGCACTCTCTACTAAGGGGGGGGCAGAGGGAACCTTACAGCTTGTTAAGTTATTGACTGTCAGGGACTCAACTGATATTGAGAGGACATGGCTTGTGGTTTCCTCTGTTTGAAAATGGTCAAGTCCTATTTGGCACAAGAGCATCATCAAATGGGCGTCAGAGCATCAGCTTTGGTGTTTCCCCTCCAGGGGGGAGTTAAGACACTACTCAGTCAGGCATAAGGCAGGAAGAGAAAGGATACTTCATAAGCTACAAAACTCAGCTGGTCTGTCCTCAGACAAGCAAAAACTTCCTTCAAAATAAGGAAGAGGAGGAGGGTCTATTAAGTAACGTGGCTCAGACAGCAGGAGTGCTGCAGAAAGCAACAAGATTTTCGCTATTCTAATTGGAGAAGTACTTCCACCAGATCCAGATCACACAGAGCCTTGCTCCCTCTGACTGTAACCCATGTCCCAACCTACCATCCAAGGTGACATGACATCTGTCTAGTTACCAGGTGGACTCCGACGAGAACGTTCAAGGTCTGGTGTTTCTTTATAAGCATGCATCAAATGAAGAAAGGATCATAGAGAGGGGGACAAAGGAAAGATGTCTCGACTGAATATGCCTCTGCTGTATTATGGATACCAAATGATTGTGGGTTATAAGCAGCATTTCCAGGGCTTTTAATGAGAAATTTTACAAAGCCTTAACTCTCAATAGCCCTGAGACAGGTAAGTTGTCTGGAGAGATTTGCTGTAGGACAGCATCTATGATTTAAAATACATAAGATAAGCTCCTTTCCCCAGAGATTTTTACAAGCCCCAGGCACACAATGCTCAAACTGAAGTGGGACTGGGGATGGAATTTTGCTCTGCTGGATCAGTTAAAATGAACCCCATCTTATGGGGAGATCAGGATCAACAAGCAGCCTCTCAACAAGTAAAGTTGGATTTATGTTAGAAGTATCACTTTTGATATTTGATTTGGTGCATGTTCAATGGTTAGTTTCACAGGGGAGAGGGACAGCTCAGTGGTTTGAGCATTGGCCTGCTAAACCCAGCGTTGTGAGCCCAATCCTTGGGGGGGAGGGGGGGGCACGCACATTTAGGGGTCTGGGGATTAGTCCTGCTTTGAGCAGGGGGTTGGACTAGACCTCTTGAGGTCCCTTCCAGACCCTGATATTCTATTATTTGTTTCCTTCCTTTGTAAATGGGTTTAAATTCCATTCAAATGATTAAGTAACTCAAGACACTTATGGAACCAGATTAAAGTAGTTAATCAGTTAAGGAATTTCAGCATCTATCCTGCTTTGTGCAGTTTTGTTCCCTGACTAGTCTGGTCTTGAAAAAGGAAAGCCACATGAAAGGCTCAGAACTCTGCATCCCATTGATGTTAATTTTACATGTCCATTACTAAACTGGATTTAAGATGCTCTGATTATCTGCATCGGTCATTTAAGAACACCAGCAGCATTTTGCAGAAAATATGTGAACAGTTTTAAAGGTACCCCACTTTTGCCCCACCAATGCCCATTCACTGTGGTCACCATCAGGCACAAGGCTAGCCACAGTAATTTGGGAAGGCTCATGCTAACTCAGTGGGTTCATTTTATAAGGGGTGGGACAGAGGAGCTCTTTGGACCACCATCAGCCTCTGAAGGGGCACGAGAAGCAAAGCACAGCTGTTCTGAAGGTTCTTCCTTCAGATCAACAGGGACATGCCCTCCACCAGGTCCCCAGCCAGTGGAAGGCTGTGCACATTTGACAAATGGCATTATGCAGATTCTTCCAGTTCCTCCACTATAGAATCCAGAGTCACCTGCAATATTAAGGTAAGTGCTAGGGACAGCCACCCCATCCTTGTCACTGAGATTGGACATCTGGTAGGAAATGGTGAGCAGAAAAGTGACTCAAGTTGGACCTTCTCTTGTTTATTCCTTCCTTGCCTTCCATTTATAGGGCTGCTATCCCCTGCTTTTATATCCAATACTTTTCAGTCTCTGAAGAGCAACATCTCCTCTCTTTTCATTCCTGGAATCTTATTCATCCCCTATTCTGTTGTCCACCCTCCTCACCTGCTTGTATTCTCCTCTCTTCTGCCTCACTTGATCCCCCTGTCCTTATCCCACCTGTATACAATACATAGCACTTAATGCTTCATAGACACTCACTCTCACGACACCCCAGAGGCAGTAAGTAGATATCTGATTTTACCTACAGGGATGCCAGAGTCAAGTGACAGAGCAGATATTAGATGGTAGGAGTCCTCAGCTCTCAGTTCCCTGTGGAGCGGCAAAAGGCAACTTGAGGTTAATTGGCAGATACAGCAGAACGGTTAATGCAAACTACAACCTGGCATTCTATAAAAATACTACAGTCTACTGTTGCTTGTGTACAGCAAAATCATCCAGGCAGCTGGTATTAAAGCCAGCAGTGAACACTGCATGAACCATTCACATACCAGATTTTTAGCAAAACAGAGCCACTGAGTCAAGTAGGCCTTGAGACCATTAGCAATGAATTGCCCCTGCAATGTGTACACTGTGTGCTACTGACAGTGTATTATGGATTCTAGATCCTCGGATACTGGCTACTAGATTAAGTGACCCAAGGCCTGACCAAAAACAGCAAATCTCATTTGTCGTCCCAAACTGGTATGCGCTATTCACAAACAATGCTCAAAGCTTGTTTTGTAACTACCAGTTTAAGCCTCCCAGATCCACAGCTTCCTTTCATGCAGTTCTGCTTGTACAACAGCAATTTAATAGGACTTACAATGTTGTCATATGGACTAGCCTTACTTCAAGTTAGATTTCCCCTCAAATTAAGACAAGCTTTCAAATATCTTATGCAACAGATAAAGTATGAGATTAAAATGTTTGACATTTTGGACTGTGGAAGTTACAAAAGATTTTAGACCTCATGAACGTATGCCATAGTTGAGACAGCATTAAAGCTCAGAGGCATGAGAAAACTTTTAGCTGATATTGCAAAGTGTTTCTGCTAATGAGTCATTAACACTGGGGTTAAGCTTTGCCAGAACCCTGGAGATTGTGATAAAGATGATACAAGAGAGACTAGTAAACCAGTGACAAAACATGAGTGCTGGAATAAGCAAGGCCAACCATCTTTCAATAAGTGCAGCAAAGAATCCTGTGGCACCTTATAGACCAGGGGTCGGCAACCTTTCAGAAGTGGGGTGCCGAGTCTTCATTTATTCACTCTAATTTAAGGTTTCGCGTGCCAGTCATACATTTTAACGTTTTTAGAAGGTCTCTTTCTATAAGTCTATAATATATAACTAAACTATTGTTGTATGTAAAGGAAATAAGGTTTTTAAAATATTTAAGAAGCTTAATTTAAAATTAAATTAAAATGCAGAACCCCCCCCCGGACCGGTGGCCAGGACCCGGGCAGTGTGAGTGCCACTGAAAATCAGCTCACGTGCCGCCTTCGGCACCCGTGCCATAGGTTGCCTACCCCTGTTATAGACTAACAGACGTTTTGCAGCATGAGCTTTCGTGGGTGAATACCCACTTCTTCTTCTTCAATAAGTGGTCTGCAAAACTCTGGCTGACAGTCAGACTGTATGTGCCCAGTACTGAAGAAATTAGTTTAAATGAACTTAAGTGAGCAGGAAAGTATTTAAGTGGATTCTTCCAGCTAGAGCATCTCCCAAACAACCTGCACCATCGCCAATAGACCCTTAATCTAGTGCAAGTTCTATTTGTATTTGTTGCATTTGCAGCAAGCCAGTGCTATGGAGCCAGCGAGCTCATCCCTGGGGAAGGGAGTGAAATAAGAACGTGGTGCTCTACCAGCCCATTAAAGAACAGTTTTAAAAGTTATCCCTGTACAGTCCTCAGCCAGAAGGATGGAAGCTGAGACGCCCATTCACTGGGAGGGTTGGAGATGGGGAAGGATTCTTAGGGTCACTGCAAGAACGCAGCAGAGGATAGGAAAGGAGAAAATAAAAGAACAGCCACTATCCAGTGATTCTTACAGCAGCAGTTTTACTGAGCACACACCAAGATTTGTTTTACTTCGGATCAAGTGGCTCTTCATGTGATGTGAGCGCAAAGATTGGATTTATGAACCAAAACAAATGCCTTTCGACCTAAAAACCCTGAGCATTGTCTTGCTTAGGTCAACAGTTATATCATTTGATTAAAGTTTCATGAAGCACATGAATACCAGAAAATAGGATGACCTTCCACTTCCTGCTACTGCTTTTTCATGCTTAATGGTGAAACCTAGTATCATATGATATTGTAGATGTTGGGCCACATGACTCATCTGGTGGCATGATGTCCTTTGGAGGGGGAGGTGTTAATTTTTGCTGAGGATTTGGAGCTACTACAAAAATAGCTAACAAGCGCCTAGAAGTCTTTCTGAATTATTTGTGGATATCTAGGACCATAACCAGGCAGACATCCATATTTCCAAGCAAGACAATCATGCTGGTCTATTTTCCCCACTCTGCTTTGGAATAGTGGGATTTGAAGGCTAAGCAGACGCTCCCCTGTCTTCTAGGACATACGTGAATGCTTCTCCTACCACCTCAAGGCAGTGATTCAAGTCACCGAGTCAGTCAAGGTTCCCTCACGCCTTCCCACACCTTACACAAGCTATTTACTCACTCTCTACCGCCAGAAGGTAAGTGTTATAAAACAAGAGCATACGGTCTGTCAATGTTCTCTATTGCTGCAGCACTGTGCTGAATTTCTGCAGTATGCAACCCAAAGAACAGCTCGCCTTGCTAGCAAAATGGGCCAGTGCAGTAATTGATCCTGCAGCAGGACTTGGCAATGTGAACTCAAGTGCAGCAAGCAAACCGAAGTGTGAATCTGACTCGTCCCAACCTAGTACTCTGACCTCTCTTCTCCACATCCCTCCTTACACCAGGAGTTCCATTTGTCTTCCAGCTACCAGACAGATCATGGAGGAGTGGGGGTGGATGTTATTGATTCTCTGTTACATTGTGAAAGCTAGGATTTTTAATTCTAGACACACTTAAGCCCAGACCCTCTAAAGTATTTAGGCTCTTGAAATCAATGGAAGTTAGGAGCCTAAATACCTTTGATCGCCATAGTGCCTTTCTCCTCACTTTGGAAATAGTTCATGCCACATCTGAAATTTGAGCCAGTGGGGTTGCATGTACATAACAGAAAGGAGAATTTAGGTTATGCTTAATGCCTTATTCAAGTAAGTGTCGGGATCTTTGAATTGCTCTACTGGAGCTCTGGGTGTGTCACACACTGAAGAGTCGGGACTCTTTAGCAATCATCCTTGCTGCAAACTACTCCAGGGTGGCATGGCTGCAGATAACGGCACACATGCCAGACCCCTAGCCTGCCTGCCCCCATTGCAGAAGGGAAGGAACAGTAGAAGGACATTAGCTACACAGCATTAAGCGAACTGTCAGCTTTTAATCCATCTTAATGCTTCTTATGAAGACACATGGCATTTTCAGAACTTCCTGGGGAGCTAGCCAGAGACAGATTCCGCTACTGCAATAAGGCATTAATCATATCGGTCAAAAGCTCAGATTCATTTACCGTAGGGTTGGGACACTTAACTGGTCCAAAAATAATTGGTCAACTATTGGTCAAGATGGTCACTCGTCAAAAATGGTCAAATATTTTAAAGCACTAATTTACTAGAACAGTAACAAAAAGAGTGACTTGATCTCCAATTGGCTTAGATATTTATGTCTGATTAGCAAAAACCCAGATTTAACCGAGTTATTTTAGCTCAGAAAAAAGTTATACAATGAAATGAAGTCCCTCCTGCACTCTCTTCTGGTTAGTTTCTAAAGGTTTGTCTACTCAGTTTAGACTATAAACACTTCAGGGCAGGGACTGTGTCTTAACTTGTTGAATGTGCTTTGTAAGCCACCACATAGGTTTATGGCCTGCTATACAAAGAAAGATAGTGTAGAAGATTCCAGCCAATCAAGAGGCTTTATATTCAATTATTTTGTCTTTCTTCGCCTCCCCCTGCCCCACATCCACCGGATGGCATAACAGGTAGTAAAGTGACATTTAACCAGCCTAACAGGGTATCATGATGCAATCAAATATTTAGGTGTCTGCCTACATCAAGGCCTTCTTGCTGGAATATTTAACAGTGATCAAATAATAGGTGGTCAACTGACATCATTTGACCAGGCCATATGCAGTGTAGTTGTGGGCGTGTCAGTCCCAGGATATTACAGGGACGAGGTGGGTGAGGTCCTATCTTTTATTGCACCAACTTCCATTGGTGAGAATTTTTGAGCTACACAGAGCTCTTCTTCACGTCTGTGTAGCTTAAAAATGGTCTCCCATCAACAGAAGTTGGACCAATAAAAGATAGGACCTCACCCACCTTGCCTCTATTTGAGCAGTCAAGTGACCCATTTGCCAAGCTAGCTCACACAGCCAAATCTGCTTTCAGTTACCACCATGCAACTTCACTGAAAACATAATGTGACTCAATCCAGTAGCATTCTGGGGTGACTGGGTCAAAATCTATTTTAAATGTCTAGAGCCCAGAAGTCTTCAGGCAACAGAGACTCCATGAACCTAAATAAGAAAGTCAAGTTGTCACTGGTACAGTTAACATTCTGCTGGAAGATAGCCTTCTTCCCCCCAGTAGACCTTGTAGTAGAGCAGTTTTTCTAGCCAATCACTGCTTAATTCATCTAGATCTGATGACTATAAATGCTAGGGATGGGCAAATCAAGCTGAGATTTTACCTATCTTTAGCCTTCTTTCAGATATGGCTAAGGAAATACCTCACCTACAAATGAGATTCCTTTCACTCAACCCTCTAGGAGATAATGGACATATTTGCAGACACATCCCAATGCTGGAGGAGACCAGCTCATCTGAAGAAGCCTTCAGCCTGCTCCAATCAGAGCACAGCATCATCTGACGACATCACCACAAATCCCTGAATCAGAGTTTAGGGGGAAATTTACCAAGATGCAAGTGGCAGTTGGGGGTCTCACAGCCATTTATATCTTTGAAAGTCTCCCCCTAAAACTAACATCCAACAGACAGTTTACTCTAGCACTGCTAGACTGGAGATCTAGAGAAGTCTCCCTACAGTGACGAGATGAATTCAGCACTTGGCAGGAACATCATGAACAGCTTTCTAGTCTCCATAAAACCTGTGGAAAGGGATATGGTTAGTTCAGATCCATTAGACGGAAGCCTGCTACTGAACTACCAAGGATCTGTAGTAAATGTCCTTCCTGTTCCTCCCACACAGTCACAGCTGCTGTGTTCCATGCTGCTGGTGGGGCTTGAAGCAGTTCATGTAGGCATGGTTTGCAGAGGAATACAGGAACACAAGCTAGAAGAGTATACACAACGTGTATGGGAGGGGGCACAATTTCTCACAAAGCCACAAGCTCAGAAGACATACTACACAGGTTTTCTTGAAGCAACAGAGCTAGAAGAAGATCTAAATCCTGTTGGAAAGGAAGAGTCATCAATAGGCCACAAGCAGAGTATGGCAGCTCTGCTGCAACCCTGCTGAACTCAGCATATTCCTTTATATGCACCCACACGCTTCCCCTCCCACTGCAGATTCCCTGAGCAGAGGTTAAGTGCTTATCACCATCACCCACCCAAAAGCAGCATTTCCTTCTAAGCCACAGACCTTGTTGCTTGCCGGTGGCCCTCCTGGGAGGAGGGCACATGCATTGCACACTTCAAACTGAAGGTTTGATTAACACTTCCCACCCTCCACCCCAACCTAGATGTGACCCTACAAGATACTCCGCTATTCCCATGCAATCATCAGTTTCATGTTAAAACCACCACCAACGAAAGATGTGGGCATTATTATTTGTGGGGTGCTGAAGAATTAGGAGCAAGGGCAGAGAGCTAGCAGCCTCTCCCACCCCAGATCTCTAACATACTGAGATCAGCTGGTCTCCTGGGAGTGAAGGGATTGATGCAATCTAAAGACTCAAGCAATTAAAAGCTAGGAGATGCACAAATAAATAACTCCTCAGCCCCCCTCAGAGTCATCAGAAAGGGGCCCTGATTAACTCACTGGAAACAGTTAGTGCCGGTTATATGAAGCTCTGCTCAGCTGCACTTCTCTCTGGTTCCAGCGCATTATTTCAGAGGAGAAGCAGCATTTTCAGCTAGCAGCTAACAACCTTTTGTTGTAAACGCTGACTGCTACAGTCAGGAGCACAGTGCCATACGACCGGACATTTCCTATTGCAACGGGGAGCAAGGCTGTCAGCCTTCATTAAGCTTCCTTAGCCAGCGTGAACAGGCCAAAAAAAGAAAAAGTGCATTTTACACATCCTTTAGAGCAGGGGTGCTCAACCTTTTTCCTTTCTGAGCCACCTCCTCCCCCCAACATGCTATAAAAACTCCACGGCCAACCTGGGCCGCAATAAGTGGTTTTCTACATATAAAAGCCAGGGCGGCATTAAGGGGTAGCAAGCAGGGCAATTGCCTGGGGCCCCATGTCACAGGGGTCACCCCATGAAGCTACATCGCTCAGGCTTCAGCTTCAACCCTGGGTGGCAGGGCTCAGGACCCTGGACTTCAGCCCCATGCAGTGGGACTTCAGCTTTCTGCCCTGGGCCCCAGCAAGTCTAATGCTGGCCCTCCAAAAGCTGCTCGAGGCCCCCTAGGGGGCTCCAGACCCCTGGTTGAGAACTACTGCTTTAGAACATTTTACTGCTTTTACCTCCACTTGCAACAGAAATATTTTGTAAGAAGTTGTACCTGTAGCATTTCAGACTCACTGCTACAGTTAGATTTCTACCAGCTACTCACCCCGTCCTTCTATCACTACCAGTGACCTCAAAAGCCTATAAAGCCTGGCAGCAGTAGCCCAGAAAACACATTCAACTTCACAGTTTTGCTGCAGGACATTTGTTCATTAGACAGTTGTCCAGCAACATTGCCTGCAGAAGCAGTACAAGCTTGCTAAGTAAGCCAGTGTTTCATTCAAGTCCAGGGAGGGACCTGCAATCATGTAGGTACTTGTAATCAGAGCAGCAGAGTGAAGTAGTAGGACTGATATTGTGGAAATTAGGGGTTAATCAGGAACCAGTCCCTAAATTAAAATATCTAATAAGAATTAACATTTCTCTCATTAATATACAGGTGGTTATTTGACCCCCAAGCCAACCATTGTAAAGGAGTATGGCCAGGAGCGCTGCCAGCTTTTTTGCCGCCCTAGGCGGTGGAAGGTCCCGCCCCCGAAATACTGACGATGACTGGGGCGGCCAGCGCCCCCCAAATGTTAGCGCCCTAGGCGATGGCCTGGGTCGCCTAATGGGTTGTGCCGGCCCTGGTTATGACAGCTATGTTATATCAGTGCTCTCTGCATAGGCTCTACCCAGCTTACACTAGAATCACTGGATGAAAGTATCACCATATCAAGTATTTGTATCACCGACATTCACTAGATCAAGCCTCTTAACACCCCTGTGAGCTAAGCAAGTATTTACAGATGGACAAGTCAAACATGCATGGTGTGTGGAGGACCATTGAGACCGAATAACTAGCTGATGGCATCACACAAAGACGTTCCCAGATCTGGAAAATCTCTGGGGCAACCCAGCAGGCAGCACCTGATGGGGTCAGGGTGCACATCCCTTCATGCATCAGAGAGTCTGACAGCTGGAAGCGCTGGGGTGTCTTAGTCCATCCTGCCAACATGGCCAAAGAGCATCCAACACAGCTTTGGAATATAATGAGTGAAGGAAGGCTGGATCTCTGAGAGGCTGACATTTCGTACAAAGTAAATCACTAAGGCCATGCAGCAAGTCTGAGACAACTGGCACGCATGACTGTCCCAATCCCCCCGGTCACCCCACTACAACCCTGCTGGTGCCCCATATTTTTCAGAAAATGTAGAACACTTCCACAGTAAAAACATACAGGAGCAAGTATAATTGACCTATTTATACTAATGTTCACTCATGCCGGTATTCATGGAGGTAAGAGAGGCCAAGCTACCTGGAAGCAGTTAATCAGTAGCCCTAGTTATTGACTGCTGGTCTAAAAACATTTTAAAAGATTAAGACTTGCATATGTTGCATCCATTACGGTGTTATCATGACAAACCTCACATCAGTTACACAACTATAAATTTTGCAGATAGGATAAGAGGAAGGAGAAAAGATTAAAATTAGATCATGCTAGTCAGCCAGTTCATCTCACTATCTCTTCCCTGGACCTTAGATACGCTTGATTCTCAAGTCACTATCACGTGTTCAGGTATCCCATTTAACATAAGAGAACCTCTTGCTGGCAGGCACCTGGTATTATAATCTTTGACCTGCTACATAACAAGCATATTAACTGCACTGGCATCCTAGGCAATGCATTGAATAGGCTGTTAAGATCTTTGACCTCAGAAGCAAGCAGCAGCCGCCACCACTGCCTAAGCAGCTGGCACTACCATTGCCAGTTCAGGAAGTTCAACAAGCAGCTTTCCAATGCTGAGCACTTCCTACTATTGAGAGCAGTCGCCCAGGACCTTGGAGCCTAGTAGGGGAAAGCCCAGGATGAGACTTCCAATTTTTCGCTAAACACCCCGTAAGGACAGCACCACATTCCACAGATACTGTAACCAGGAGCTGGATATCTAGGTACTTGTATTCAAGGCCTGTGAGGGCCATACAAGCACCTACTCCAAACACATATGGCCTGAATGCTGAACTGCACCTCAAGGTTTGATTCGGCCAAACCTAAAGAAAGTGACTTGTCAACATTGTACAGGAATAAAAATGCTCCGAAGTATAGCATGTCCTAAGGCTGGGATTTTAAAGGAGACTAAGGGATCCCGACAGCCATATTCTATTGACTTTAAAGGGGATTTGGGTGCCCAACTCCTTGGCTCCTCTGAAATCCCAGGCTAAAAGGCACTAGAGTGTAACAAACACTTGTTTTATGACACTAGTGCAAGTCTCTAGCTTGTGCAGCTTCCTGATGACTCTAAATACTGTAACAATCGATGGCCACTTACAGCTTTATGCCTATCACAAAGCCATATGCCACGGACACCACTGGAACTTGACAGCAACAGATCTCAGATCCTCCTGCTCCAAGAGGACAGGCTCCTATCACTTGAGCTAAAGCAAATCTCCTTTAGCTCTTAGCAATATAGGGCCTATGTCTCAAGTGAGCAGCTCTGACTCTATCCAAATGAATGTAATGGAACACATGCTACCTAGTACAATCAATAATGTTGATCTTTCACCACAAGAATTATTGTGAGTCACCCAGGATGTTAGTTACTGGATGCTGAGGGCAAAACCTGCTAAAAGATGTCCATGTTATATTAGTTAACCTCACAAGTTTAAACAAGTCCTATGCAGTCAGGAGGACACGCTCCCATGTCAAAATGAAATGTAAAAACCTAATGCAAAGTTGAGAGGAAACTTAAAATCACACTGCTTTGTTAGGAAAAAAAGTCACCCTCCAGTGATCTATTCTCAATGGCAGTATAACCAGTTACTTTTATATAGCATCTTTCGTCTCTGAAGGATCCCAGACAAAGGAGGGATATAACAGATTTCAAGTACATAAAAGGTTGTTACAAGGAAGAGGGAGAACAATTGTTCTCGTTAACCTCTGAGGATAGGACAAGAAGCAATGGGCTTAAACTGCAGTGAGAGCTGTTTAAGTTGGACATTAGGAAAAACTTCTTAACTGTCAGGGTAGCTAAACACTGGAATAAATTGCCTAGGGAGGTTGTGAAATCTCCGTCATTGAAGGTTTTTAAGAGCAGGTTAGACAAACACCTGTCAGGGATGGTCTAGATAATATTCAGTGCTGCTTTAGTCCTGCCTTGAGTGGACTGGACTAGAAGACTTGGAGGTCCCTTCCAGTCCTATGATTCTATGACCTTGTCTATACTAGGCAAGTTTGAACCATTGCAGCTTCATCAGTGGTAGCACTAGAGTAAAGCAGGCACAAGGTTTTTTTGTTTTTTAAAATCACAACATCGTCTTTCCCTGCTTAAAGAGGGTCTACAGCGCACAGGGGGAAAGATTCCAGCAGCCACCAATTAAAGCTAGCAGAACATAGGTAAAGTATTGGCAGGAGAGCTAGTCAGAAGCTTAGTGATGAAACACAGCTGGCCTGGGAGTCTGGAAGCTCCCGAGTCTCTAGCCCCAGAGCAGACTCGTGGTTTGGCTGCTGCCCTCAAGCCACAGGCATGGGAGCCCCAGCAGCTTCAGAGTGAAACTGGCATTCTTCTGACAGTCACTGTTGCAATAAACAATGTCATTCACTCCACAGTGGTAGGTTGGTCTGGTGGAGCAATTTGGAAACCCCATTTCAGAACGTATGGTTGTGTTGTAGTTCAAAACTGAACCATATTTTGAAATGCCAACGTTTCTCATGAACGTGACACACTGATCACTTTTGCCAACACCAGTAGAGGCAATAGCACGAAATTTCAGGGAAAAGGAACGTAGCAGCTTTGCTCATAGCCCTAATTTGTTCAGGTTTGTGAGATCTACTTATATTCCTTTTGTGCGAACCCTTCTGGTCTTCTATTGCTACCTATCCCATGGACCAAATACTTCATTTTCATTAACAAATGCTGCCGTTATGTCACTTAGCAATTAGAACTAGTGTTGCTTGGGAAGGACATGGAGACCTTAAAATATACTACAGCACAGATAGCTACTGTGTTAGCACTAACCTGGAGCCTTCACTTTAGTAACTGTTAGCGTTTTGAATACATAAGGCAATCCATGATCTATTGCTGTACTGAGTACTATAATAGTGCCCAGGACTTGGGGGTCATTAGCATTGCTCAATAGAGTTACCAATGCATTTTCGGGGGTCAGCAGGAAGCATGGAAGCAGAGAGCCCCAGCATCCAGATATCACTCCTGTAATGCTGGATGGGAAGGAGGGCAAGTTTTAGCTATTTGCACAAGCAGTGGAGAAGAAAAAAAAAAAACACTGTGGGGAAGTGTAAGATCCTCACACCCCAGCCCTCCTCATTGCTGCCCCCCCCCCCTTCCCAGCCATCCCCAGAGGAGAGGGAAGAGGAGTGCTTCAGGTAACAAGCCATGGCTGACCAGAACCCCCCAGTCTATCATTTGTGCATCTGAGCCCAACTCCTCACATTACCATACATAAACACTTCATGTCAATAGTATTTGTCCCTCATCTCATTTACTCCTTACTAGAACGGACTCATTTCTACCTTAGTATCCTCTATGGACCAGCTTTACCGCTCATTGATTTCAGGGGGAGTTAGAGGGGCCAGCACCTGGCAGGATCAACGAAGAAGAGTTCGCTCATTAGAACAGAAATCACGGTTCCTGTTGCACGAGAGATGACGGACAGGGTGTAGTCAATCAACCCTGGGCTAGCTGGGGTTAGTCTGCACTTCAAGCCACATGGGTACATGGCAATACCCAGACAGCTACAGCGCACTTTTCCTGTCCTGTATGGCCCCCCTCTCTGTTGAGTAGGGAAATTATTACCTACCTAGCTCTGCCAGGGGATCAGACTAGGTGACCTAGGGAGGTCCCTTCCAGCCCTAGACTTCTAGAAGCCTCAGTGGGGGGGATTTGAAACATTAGCCAGGTCAGCACCTCAGCAGGCAGGCAGGCAGCTGGAGCTCCAGAGCGCTCAGCAAGGCGGATCTGGAGGGGGCACAATACAGCTACTGGAGGGCCGGCAAAGGGGACGCCAGCCCGGGTCGGTCCAGCGCAGGATGCAACCTCCCCCCTTGCGCGGGTCTCACCTTGATGACCTGGTCCCGGACCATGCTGGGCAGGACGAAGAGCAGGACGAGGCCACACAGGGCGAAGACCAGCCCGGTCAGCCCCAGCGCCAGGGGGACTCTGCGCCCCGCGGGAGCGGCCATGGCGAGCAGAGAAACGTCCCCCGCAGCGCAGCCGCCAACCGGGCCTCGCTGCCGGCTCCGCCCGCGGCTCAGTTGCAGCCAGTGCGGGGAAAACGCGGCCGGCAGCGATTTTATTCCCCTCCGGCCGCGCCGGGACCGCCCCCTCGGCCGGCTCTGCCCAGCGCTGGGAGGGGAAGGGCCGCCTCCCGCCCCCGTAGCGGGACACCCGGCCACAGCGGCCAGCGAGGGGAGGGAGGCGGCCCCTGGCTGGGGAACCGAGCGAGGCTGTTCCCCGTCCCGAGGACCAGGCGCCTGCGGAGCTTCTCTATAGCCCCCCCCCCCATCCTGGGGAACTTCTCTCCAACACCCCACACCCCCCCCGATCCTGGGGAGCTTCTCTCCAACCCCCCCACCTCCTCCCCAAGGATCCTGGGGAGCTTCTCTCCAACCCCCCCACCTTTCCTCCCCCCAGATCCTGGGGAGCTGTTCTCCAATTCCCCCACCTCCTCCCCCAGGATCCTGGGGAGCTGTTCTCCAATTCCCCCACCTCCTCCCCCAGGATCCTGGGGAGCTTCTCTCCAACTCCCCCACCTCCTCCCCCAGGATTCGGGGGAGCTTCTCTCCAAACCCCCCACCTCTTCCCCAAGGATCCTGGGGAGCTGTTCTCCAATTCCCCCACCTCCTCCCCCAGGATCCTGGGGAGCTGTTCTCCCATTCTCCCACCTCCCCTCCCCCCCGATCCTGGGGAGCTTCTCTCCAATTCCCCCACCTTCCCTCCCCCCAGATCCTGGGGAGCTGTTCTCCAATTCCCCCACCTCCTCCCCCAGGATCCTGGGGAGCTGTTCTCCAATTCCCCCACCTTCCCTCCCCCCAGATCCTGGGGAGCTTCTCTCCAACTCCCCCACCTCCTCCCCCAGGATTCTGGGCAGTTTTTCTCCAACTCCCCCACTAGGGCTGCCAATTTTGGTTGGACTATTCCTGGACGTTTCATCACATGACAGTCTTTAATTAAAGAGCAACAGAGAGTCCTGTGGCACCTTTAAGACTAACAGATTAATCTTTAATTCCTGGACACTCCAGAGTAATCCTGGAGGGTCGGCAACCCTATCCTGGGGAGTTTTTCTCCAGTCTCTCCCCGCTTCCTCCCTCAAGATCCTGAAGTGCTTTTCTCTAATCCTGCCCCTCCCAACCCCCAGGACAAATACGATTCTGGGTTGTTTTTTTCCCAGCCATCCACTCCAACAGACCCATGAGAATCTGTGAAGTCTTGTATAAGGCACTGGGAATTCTTGTAATTTTTCTCGCTTTGAGCGAGTCCTGGTTCGTTACAGGCAGGTGTCCAGGTCACACAACTTCCTTGTCATTTGGCACTAACTGGCACTCCGTCTCAGTAGAAAGGCCAGGAAGCAAATAGACCCTAGAGGCAAACTAAGTTCCCATTGCAGAAGCGGTGCTGCCAGCACCAGGGGCATAGTTGAGGCCCGCTGGCAAGGCAGAATTGATGAGCTTGCACTAATGCTGTCCTTTCAGTGCCCTAAGTTGTTTCTGTGAACAAAAAAAGGCTTTTGGTCTCACAGCTGTCAAGCCCGCGACTTGCTGCAGCACTGACATTCATATAATTTTTGTTTTTTAAATCATAACATCACTAGTACCAGGGCCTTATATTTAAAATCAGGGGTCTTAATAAGGTGACAAAAAAGCAAGCAAAGGTAAGGACAGCATTAAGGCCCTCAATCGTGCAAACACACATGCTTAACAGTAAGCTTGCAGCTTTTTCCATTATGTACTGCAAACTTCTGAACTACTTAACTAGGCACATTCATAAGCGTTGGCAGGATGGAGGTCTATCACAGCTGCTAGTCCCACACTCAGCATGAGGCAAAGATGCAAAATTAGCCGAGGGGACAGGTCCTTATCCAAAAACCCACATCAGGGGTTCCAAGTGAAGCTTTTTGGTATTATGTTGTATTTCTCAATGTGTAAGGTGCACAGTATCTGCAGGATTGCATGTACAATATTTAAAAATACATTAACACACTGCAGCAACTGGTTTGACACAATAAGGAACTCAATGAGCCTTCAAATCCAGGAAAATACAGGCCTCAGTACCCACGTTAATATACACTCAGTAAATAACCTATGTAAATAGGCCTTGGAGCCTGGCCTGAAGGTCAGCAAAAACAGTTGCTGAGTGTATTTCCCATGCTGTTCTAGTCCTTTTGAGCACTGGGACGTGGGCAGGCACTAGCCCCTCCACTGCTAAAAGCCCCTCCCCCACTCTAGGGAGGAGCTACTGAACCCAGAACCCAACTAAGTTCGGGGGACAACAAAGGCAATAACGGGAACAGGCGTGGGGGTCAAAGGGCCAAAACTAGGGAACCAGAAGGGGAAACCAAGCAGAGAACTCTGGACAGCGCCCATTGCTCTTCAAAGGCATCGAGAGAGCCGGCACACGCTGCCCAGAGGAACTCTGCCCGGATACGTGAGCAGATACAAGAACGAAAGACAGCCCCACAGTCGCGGGGCCCCCCCTCTGCCAACCTCCTCTCCCTGGTGTTACGAATGGCCACCTTAGCCATGGCCAGGAGGAGGTTGACGAGGTGGTCCCGCGACTTCATGGGGCCTCGGATCGGGTGTGTGTAAATAAACAAATGCAGGGAAAAGTGCAGCCAGAACCTCAATAAGAGGTTCTGGAGGAGCCAGAAAAGGGGCTGCAGCCTGGCGCACTGAAGGTACACATGTGCCAGGGTCTCCCTCACGCCACAGAAGGGACAGGCTTCAGGGACAGAGGTGAACCGTGCCAAGTACACGCCCGTACTCACGGCTCCATGTAGGAGCCGCCATCCGATATCCCCGGTAGGCCGCGGGACTGAGATGGAATATAAGATGGCCCACTGGGGTTCCCCACACTCTGCTGCTGGTAAAAGGTCCCGCCATTTGGTATCTAGGCGGGACACAAGGGTGGGGAAATGAAGCATGTGCAGCATGAGCACATATTGTTCTAGTAGGCGAGAGGTAGTCCCATGTGTCAAAATGCCACAGCTGGCCCTGAGTATCTCCCTATAAAGGACCAAACTGCACATTGGAAGTTCTGGCCCATCTCTACTTTAATATATTTATTATCTGTTAGCATTGGGGAGAACAAGGTTTAAACTGTTCTTAGATAAATTTTAAATCCAGCCGATAGCACTCCCTGTTGTTAAGGTTGCCTGACACTTCCCATTAGAGAGGCCCTGTTTTCAGTTGCTTATAAGTTTGCCCAACTTTGAGCATTTAGGTTGAAATTTTCCACACTGGGTGTCTGTGTCAGGATTTTATATATAATTACAGTCAAAACAGTTTAGCCGTTTCCAAGAACAAAGTCAGGAAAAAAAAAATTGTTTTGGAATATATTTTTTACAAAAAAAATGTTAGTGACCCTTTCTTTGAGAAGCTCTAGCACGCCTATGCTTTGGAGCAGGAAGTTGATATATGACGGGGATGGCCTGTGTCAGAGATGTGCCTTTTGCTGTCCTTGGGAAATCCACGCACATTTTGCCAAGTAATAAGCATTTGAAAAATGTGTTTGCACATGCTCAGTAGAGTCTTCTGGGACAAGGAACCAGGGAGTGGGGAGACTGAACTTAGATGAGAAGCCCAGGGAAAGAGACCAGGATCGGGAATCAGTGGAGTGAGGGAAGATAGGGAAGGGAGACAGATGGAATGAGGATGACCAAAAATCAACTGTGTAATAATTACTGGCTCAATTTTGAGATCTATACTGAGGCAAAACAACTATTGGTTGGTTCCAGATGGAGTTTTACCTAATAAGGACCATGGAATTGGGTCCATTTATGCAGAGCCCTGTATTCTAAATTGGCTAACCTAACAAAAGTCCAGTTCTGACTGTTCTATAAAATTGTTTATGAAAGTCAGCAAAAGATGAAGGCAAACAGACTGGTTCAAACTGGATTAAGTTAAACAACTATGATAAGTGATCTTTTTCAAGGCTCCTCCTGAAACCACATGTTGAGATGACAATAAGCTGAAAGATTCTAGAAATGGGAGGAAATGTTTACTGCTGAAATCACTGAAAAGTGTTTCAATAGATGAATGTTCATGGGATGAAGCTGCAGCCTCTTTGTGGCCATTCAAAGGAGCAGAGGGCCAAAAGCTGCAAGCTTTACTGGGATAGCTGCCACTCCAGTCACCTAGAACCCACCATGACACCCCAGGGCCTTCATCATCCTGATCTTTAACAATGGCCTAACCCAGGGGTCAGCAACCTTTCAGAAGTGGTGTGCCGAGTCTTCATTTAATCACTCTAACTAAACTATTGTTGTATGTAAAGTAAATAAGGTTTTTAAAATGTTTAAGAAGCTTCATTTAAAATTAAATTAAGCATACGAAATAAATTACAATGCAGAGCCCCCCCGGCCTGGTGGCCAGGATCCGGGCAGTGTGAGTGCCACTGAAAATCAGTGGCGGCACGCGTGCCATAGATTGCCTACCCCTGGCCTAACCATATGAGGCCAGAAAGGGGGGCTCAGACGACATCACCATCACCTTCAGCTAAATCCAGGATGTGAGACTTGGGGCTTGTGGACACTACAAAATTAAGTCGACATACAGCCACCGCAGTAATTAAACCAGGGGTTCATGTCCACACTTGCTTCTTCTGTCAGTGGTGCACATCTTCACCAGGAGCATTCCACAGACTGAAGTGGGGCATTGTGGGACACTGACAGGTGGAGCCTGGCAGTCCTGGGGCTGACAGCCTGAGCTGTAGGTGCAGGGCTCACAGCTCTCCTCCCCCCAAGCTGTCAGCCCCATGCCTGGCTGACAACTTGGGCTGCCAGCACCCAGGCCAGTCTCACAGCTGTGAACCCAGCACCTGGCTGACAGTTTGGGCAGTCAGCTCTGGGGTGGAGGGGGAGGGCTCCAGCTGTCAGCCCGATTCGAGGCAGACAGCAAACAGGTGACATAAGTAGCACAGTCTACACACATACTGCATCATCGTAACTACATTGACATTAGTGCTATGCCTCTCGTGGAGGTGGAGTTATGTCGGTGCAGCTGGCCACTTACTTCGGTCATGTACTGTATTAAGGGCTTTTGTTCAATAATAATAAATGTTATGCTGTTTTGTGTTTAATTAAATTCCAGTTATAACAAATCATGAGGAAAAAGTTAATTAGTAAACAAGCAATGAATCATTCACCATTTTCTAATGCACTGAAAACAATTAAGAATGCAAAAATATTAAGCTATGTAGTTGCTTTAATTAATTTATATATAGCGTTCCCTCCCAGGAAGCAAAAATAGGTACCAAAATCTAGTGTAAAGGCTCTATTTAGTTTCAAATCAGCATGTTCTAATGTTTATATTAAGCAATGAGAATGCACCTCTCTTTAGAAAATAATTGAAATACAAATGGAAAAGTTTATTAAAATGGATTTAAATCAATCTATCCTGATTCTCAGTCTTTAAATAGTGCTTTATGTTCAAAGCACTGTAATACATTAGTTTATCATACAATCTGAATTACATCACGGGTATTCTCAATTAGAAATCACTGCTTTGAAGTAGAATGGCACCCACACCATATGTTCCCCTAGAACAGGAGTTGGGAAAAATATTTGAAATTGTATAGTGACTTTATGTAGGCTGAACTCAGCCAGAGGACCTGGCCTATCATTTTTCCAAAGTTTCCTACAAGAAGTTTGTTCCCAGTGGTCAGGACCTTAGTTACACATTTATTCAAAATATACAATTCTCCAGCATCCTCTTAGCACCACCATCAGCACTGTCTCAGAAGGAAATGTCACATGTTGAACTACCAATGCAGCTTCCCTTTCTCCTTGAAGGCCTCAGGGAGTTTTGATTGCAGGCTAAACAGCAGGTCCTGACTCCTGCACAGATGAGGAACGGTAAACAGTGTAGTCACCATAATCTCATTAAGCAACTGTATTTAATGTGATGCATTACTCTGCTCTATCAGCAGATTACACAAACAGAAGGTAGGGTTCCATAACATTCAGTGTTCCATATAAATTTGACCCTACCAACAATCAAAGCATTTTGAGAAAGGAGTTTGAGACTCCTGCTGTTTTTCCATCTCTAATTAGGAAAACCCATCCATGGTGAGACAGATCACTTAGGACTAGGTTGGATCCCTCAGAATGTTTCTAATTACCACCAACTCCTTGAATTCCATTCTAGTTCCACTGGTTTTCAGCATCAGCATTTCTAGCAGTGTATTGGAGACAACTACTGCTCAATTTAATTCACTATTTCAAACTGGGGTGTTGCATCCCCTTATTAGAAATGCAGATAACCTGCAGAAGTATGTTAATTCCACATTAATGTTTTCACCCCAATCATTTACTGGGGGCTCAAGCATCCTCATCTTTCATTACTGTAAGGTTATTGCTAAATGTAGCAGCAAGATATGTTTACACTAGTATTGAGGCCTTAGCTACAGTGTACTCTATACCAGTGGTTTTCAACCTTTTTTTCTGGGGACCCAGTTGAAGAAAATTGTTGATGCCTGCGACCCAACGGAGCTGGGGATGAGGGGATTGGGAGGGACTCAGGGCTGGGGCCAGGAATAAGGAATTTAGGGTGTGGGAGGGAGCTCTGGTGTGGGGCAGGGGGGTTAGATACAGGAGGAGGCAGAGCTCTGGGCTGGGGATGCAGGCTCTGGGGTGGGGCCAGGGATGAGGGGTTTGGTGAGGCTCAGGGCTAGAGATCAGGGTGCAGGAAGGGGTCAGGGCTCCAGGCAGAGTGGTCTGGGGTGCAGGAGGGGGTCAGGGCTCTGGGCTGAGTGGTCTAGGGTGCAGGAGGGGCTCTGAGTTTGGGGGGGCTCAGAGCTGGGATTGTGGCATGGACTTGCCTCTGGCGGCTCAGGGGTATGGCTGGGGTGCACCGCAGACCGCGCTGTGCCCCAGAAGCGGCCAGCAGCAGGTCTGGCTCCTAAGTAAAGATGCACCAGTGCCTCTGCATGACTCTCGCCTGAAGGCACTGCTCTTCCCCCCCCCCCCCCCCCCCCCCCCCCCCCCCCCCCCCCCCNGCGCGGAGCCCCATGGCCCCCGGCCTAAAAGCCAGACCGCTGCTGGCCGCTTCCAGGGCACAGCGCAGTGTCAGAAAAGGTAGGCAACAAGCCTGCCTTAGCTGGGCAGCACTGCTGACGGAACGTTTCATGTCCCAGTTGTCGATGCTGACCAGAAGGCGGCGACCCAGCGCCTTACATGTCACGACCCACGGATTGAAAAACACTGCTCTAATACAGTAACCTTAATGCTTACTTGACATATGCCCAACTCGTTGCAGCTATTAAAATGGATTCCTTCCCAGCATGCTGTAGGGGTCTGGTGAGACCACCTTGCCCAATTTAACTGGGTTGTAATTTTTTTATTTTTTTTTAAATGGACAAGCTGTTTTTATTTATTCTTCACAGAGCAGATTTGTTTAATCTGATTTACACAATGGAATACTGGACGTGACTATCAAACCTGAGAACCGCCAGGTAACTTTTACATCCCCATGCATCCTTGCTTGTTTCAAATTAAGGTTCTTCAAAGCAGGTACTGCGCCTATATATCTGTGCACATTATCTAGCACAAAAGGGGCCACAAGCACAATAGCAACCTTTAAAGGTTAGTCTGACTAACGAGTAGCTGATACAGCTCAGCCACAAGACACTAGATTAAAGACATCTCAGAAGTACCTTATGATTTAGTGGCCAATTTTACCACATTTACCAACAGCGTTCAAGTTTTTACAGTCAGAGTAATGAAATAAGTCTATTTACCAGCGATGTCATGTACTATGTAATTCTAGTGCACTGAATCAAGACTGACCAAATTAGTGCAGCACCTTTACATTAGAAAAGGGACAGACAAAAACGTTGTGAATGCAACAGCTTTATTGGAACAAGGTGCAGTGAAATTCTTATTCAGATGCTAGCAGGAGCAAGTTCAGTTACCGCCCCTTAAACGCAGGACCAAGTGCAGAGTGGATTCTTTCTGGATGTTGTAATCAGACAAGGTGCGCCCATCTTCCAGTTGCTTTCCGGCAAAGATCAGCCTCTGCTGGTCTGGAGGAATGCCTTCTTTGTCTTGGATTTTGGCCTTGACATTCTCAATGGTGTCGCTGGGCTCTACCTCTAGGGTGATGGTTTTGCCCGTCAAGGTTTTCACAAAGATCTGCATACCACCTCTGAGGCGCAGGACCAAGTGCAGAGTGGATTCTTTCTGGATGTTGTAGTCGGACAAGGTGCGCCCATCTTCCAGCTGCTTTCCGGCAAAGATCAGCCTCTGCTGGTCTGGAGGAATGCCTTCTTTGTCTTGGATTTTGGCCTTGACATTCTCAATGGTGTCGCTGGGCTCTACCTCTAGGGTGATGGTTTTGCCCGTCAAGGTTTTCACAAAGATCTGCATACCACCTCTGAGGCGCAGGACCAAGTGCAGAGTGGATTCTTTCTGGATGTTGTAGTCGGACAAGGTGCGCCCATCTTCCAGCTGCTTTCCGGCAAAGATCAGCCTCTGCTGGTCTGGAGGAATGCCTTCTTTGTCTTGGATTTTGGCCTTGACATTCTCAATGGTGTCGCTGGGCTCTACCTCTAGGGTGATGGTTTTGCCCGTCAAGGTTTTCACAAAGATCTGCATACCACCTCTGAGGCGCAGGACCAAGTGCAGAGTGGATTCTTTCTGGATGTTGTAGTCGGACAAGGTGCGCCCATCTTCCAGCTGCTTTCCGGCAAAGATCAGCCTCTGCTGGTCTGGAGGAATGCCTTCTTTGTCTTGGATTTTGGCCTTGACATTCTCAATGGTGTCGCTGGGCTCTACCTCTAGGGTGATGGTTTTGCCCGTCAAGGTTTTCACAAAGATCTGCATACCACCTCTGAGGCGCAGGACCAAGTGCAGAGTGGATTCTTTCTGGATGTTGTAGTCGGACAAGGTGCGCCCATCTTCCAGCTGCTTTCCGGCAAAGATCAGCCTCTGCTGGTCTGGAGGAATGCCTTCTTTGTCTTGGATTTTGGCCTTGACATTCTCAATGGTGTCGCTGGGCTCTACCTCTAGGGTGATGGTTTTGCCCGTCAAGGTTTTCACAAAGATCTGCATACCACCTCTGAGGCGCAGGACCAAGTGCAGAGTGGATTCTTTCTGGATGTTGTAGTCGGACAAGGTGCGCCCATCTTCCAGCTGCTTTCCGGCAAAGATCAGCCTCTGCTGGTCTGGAGGAATGCCTTCTTTGTCTTGGATTTTGGCCTTGACATTCTCAATGGTGTCGCTGGGCTCTACCTCTAGGGTGATGGTTTTGCCCGTCAAGGTTTTCACAAAGATCTGCATACCACCTCTGAGGCGCAGGACCAAGTGCAGAGTGGATTCTTTCTGGATGTTGTAGTCGGACAAGGTGCGCCCATCTTCCAGCTGCTTTCCGGCAAAGATCAGCCTCTGCTGGTCTGGAGGAATGCCTTCTTTGTCTTGGATTTTGGCCTTGACATTCTCAATGGTGTCGCTGGGCTCTACCTCTAGGGTGATGGTTTTGCCCGTCAAGGTTTTCACAAAGATCTGCATACCACCTCTGAGGCGCAGGACCAAGTGCAGAGTGGATTCTTTCTGGATGTTGTAGTCGGACAAGGTGCGCCCATCTTCCAGCTGCTTTCCGGCAAAGATCAGCCTCTGCTGGTCTGGAGGAATGCCTTCTTTGTCTTGGATTTTGGCCTTGACATTCTCAATGGTGTCGCTGGGCTCTACCTCTAGGGTGATGGTTTTGCCCGTCAAGGTTTTCACAAAGATCTGCATACCACCTCTGAGGCGCAGGACCAAGTGCAGAGTGGATTCTTTCTGGATGTTGTAGTCGGACAAGGTGCGCCCATCTTCCAGCTGCTTTCCGGCAAAGATCAGCCTCTGCTGGTCTGGAGGAATGCCTTCTTTGTCTTGGATTTTGGCCTTGACATTCTCAATGGTGTCGCTGGGCTCTACCTCAAGGGTGATGGTTTTGCCCGTCAAGGTTTTCACAAAGATCTGCATACCACCTCTGAGGCGCAGGACCAAGTGCAGAGTGGATTCTTTCTGGATGTTGTAGTCGGACAAGGTGCGCCCATCTTCCAGCTGCTTTCCGGCAAAGATCAGCCTCTGCTGATCTGGAGGAATGCCTTCTTTGTCTTGGATTTTGGCCTTGACATTCTCAATGGTGTCGCTGGGCTCTACCTCTAGGGTGATGGTTTTGCCCGTCAAGGTTTTCACAAAGATCTGCATTTTCTGTACAAAAATAAAAGTTATTTAAGTATATAAGCATTTTTGGACTCCAAAATACTACGATTACATCACATGAAATCAGAAAGGCATGACGTTACCAAGCAGAGAGAACTTTTGACACCAATGCACACACTGAATTGCAGTGCCACCTCTCCCACCCACGTAGGCTACTTCCTCCTCCCAAAGCTCAGCCCAGGGCCCTGCTCCAGTGAGTTGTGTCACTGAAAACGCCAGTGCCGCAGAGCCACTGCGTCAGCACGGCTGGTCAGCCGCGCCCTATGCAATGGGTCAGCCCGTGACAAACAACCCCGCTTACCTCAGCGCTCAGCAGGTCTGGTCAGGGCGGCCCAGGCTCCTGCGGGAGGCGGCCTGCGGAGCCGGTCCCTAACCCCGCCCCCAGGCAGGCAGGCGTCAGAGGCAGGGAGCAGCCCGTGGTCATGAAGGGCGGGGCATTCCGCTCGACCAGGCCGCCATTTTAGCGCAGGCCCGACTCTAACGCCCCGTCCCCCACCAAACAGGGAGCCGCCATTCGTCGCTCCGAACGTAGCGAACATTTTCCCTCAGGCCGCGCGCCATGTCTACCCCTCCCCGCCGCGCTGGGGCACAGCCGCCCCCCTATAGCTCAGTCACCGCAGAGGGCTGGCGGCTCGCCCCGCCCGCCCGCCAGGCGCCTCAAGTCTGACCACCAATCCCCCCCCCCTCCAATATCCGCGACGGCCCGGGCCACATCCCCCTCGGCAAACGCAGCCCCCGGGCTGGGCTCTCCGCACAGCTTCGGACCCTCTTTGCCCTCAGGCCGGACTCGCCCTATCTCGGCCTCCACGGAAGCCCAGCAGCGAGTCAGGCCAGTTCCCCAGGCCCCCCACTCACCTCACGGACGGCGCTCTAGACAGACAAACAGTCACGTAGAGTCAAGCGGATCTAACTATGTCGCGACGTTGGCGTAACCCTTATATAGCCTCTCCCGCCCCTAGCTGAGATCCCTCCGCCGGGGACTACCTCGTCTCACTGCATATATGGCGCGCGCACGCAGCATGGGGCGGGGCGAGTTGCGGCCGGCAACGCGGAGGAATCAGCCGGCCGCTCAGTGTGTGATATGAACTGATGACGGCGACAGCCAAGGAACGGAAGATGGAGCATGGAGTAAAACCAGGGCTGGAATTGCCGCCTGCCTGGAACGGGATCTGAGCTCAGCCTGGTTCCCTGAGCAGGGAATAGGCCTGGGGAACACGTCCCTGTGTGTGATTGTGTGTTGGGGCTCTGTGTCTCATTGTGTGTTTCCTTCTGTGTGTCTGGGTCGTTACGAATCTCTACATGAAAATTAATGTGGAAAAAAGAACAGAAAAATAAAATAAACATGCAGCATTGTGCCTTGTAGTTTCATCGGATAATACTTCGATCCTCTGGCATCCAGACCCTGAGGTCAAAGGGGGCCTGAAACACAAAAAGCAGAGTGGGAGAGGCAGAATGGTGGATGGTGACTGCCACGTAGGGAGGAAGATCAAAGACTTGGAAATGTGAGAAAGACAAGGTGGAAGAAGAGTTTGTTTGGAGTTCCCCAAAGTGAACCTTGTGAGCCATTCAGTCAAAGCGTACAGAGCTTCAACAAGGCCATAACAAAATCTGGCTTCGTTTGCATGATTCATTGAGATGGTATTTAGTTCACTCCACCTACAAAATCCTTCCTTTGCATGTACCCAAAAGATACAGCTGCCTGACAGTTGACACACAGAACAAGGAGTGCTGAAAACCAATTGAAAAAGAGCTGAAACCCAGCAACAGCTACCTGATTGGTTTCAGGCATACATTCACATGACACACACAGCATTTACACAAGGAGGGGTTTCTCTTTGGGGAGTTATTTCAGCCTGTAAGTGGGTTGTAAGCTATTTCTGTATTAAAATGTACTCAATAATAGGTTTAAAAAAACCCAGTCTAAACATCTAGTTGGCTTAATTGAAGCAAAGGTCCCTTAGTTTCTGATCAAAGTAGGGTTGGAATTGTAGGGAAGAGGTTGCATTGTGTGCATTCTTAATTATAGAAACATAAAAGACTTGAATAGAAGCTCAAATTTAGAAGGTCAATTATCTAGTCTGAAAATAGGCAGGGATGTTAGGCTTATTCTGGTAGTTATCCGGTGTGCATTTAGGCAGGAGTGATTTTAAAATGATCAAATCTAAAAACTGAAGAACAACCTATTTTGCTACAAGATGGAGTTTCACAGGATGGTTAGATAGATAATGGGTACCTGCCTAATTTTCATGCCCTATGTGCCATCTATCTACCTTAGCGGTGTAGGGCCTAGTTCAGGGGTAGGCAAACTTTTTGGCCTGAGGGCCACATCAGGGAATAGAAATTGTATGGCAGGCAAAATTGGGGTTGGGGTGTGGGGGAGTGGGGTGAGGGCTCTGGTTGGTGGTGCAGGCTCTGGGGTGGGGCTGGGATGAGGAGTTAGTGGTGTAGGAGGGTGCTCTGGGCTGGGACCGAGGGGTTTGGAGGGTGGGAGGGGGATCAGGGCAGGGGTGTGGGAAGGGGTGCAGGTTCAGGTTGGGGGTGCGTGCTCTGGGGTGGGGCTGGGGATGAGAGGTTTGGGTTGCAGGAGGGTGCTCCGTGCTGGGATTGTGGGGTTTGGAGAGCGGGAGGAGGATGAGGGCTGGGGCAGGGGGTTGCGGTGTGGGGAGAGGCTCAGGGGTGCAGGCTCTGACCAGCGCTTACCTCAAGCGGCTCCTGGAAGCAGTGGCATGTCCCTTCTCCAGCTCCTATGTGTGGAGCGGCCCCTGACTCTGCTAGCACCGGAGCAGGGCCATGCGGCTGCTTCCGGGAGCCACATAGTGCGGCCCCCAACCCTGTGCCCCAGAGCGGGGCCATGCCACGGCTTCCGGGAGCCGCATGGTGTGGCCCCTGACCCAGCGCTCTGGCTGGAGTGCCGGAGTGGTCCCCGCCCCAGCTGGAGCGCCAGAGCAGGGTCAACCCGCATGGTGCAGCCCCCGACCCAGCGCCCTGGCTGGAGTGCTGGAGTGGTCCCCGCCCCAGACCCTGCTCCCCAGTGGGAGCTTGGGGCCAGCTTAAAATGACTCCAGACCGCAGTTTGGCCACCCCGGCCTAGTGCCTGGCACTATGGGTGAATTTCCCCTTAAAGCCTGACTCTTGCACTTAGATCTGTGGGGTGCCCCACTGGTGCAGAGGCTTGTGCTAGAGGCTCAGATTGCAGGCCTGAGACCTTAAACCCTGATTCAGAAAAGCACTTAAATGTGTACTTTGTGATGCTTTCCTGAACTGGTACTAAGATTGTAAACCATTTACTGCAGGAAACTTGTCTTCAGGCTTGTCTGTAAAGCACTTTTGGTTCAAGACAATTATAAATAATAACAATAAATAGTACATAAGACCTATTCATACCATGTTGCTAGAAACATCATTTTATCGCTTTGTAAATATATGCAATTTATATATTCATGCTGGTCTGGAGCACGAAAAACAGTGGATTATGCTGCTGGCTGTTAAAAAAATTAAGGTAAGTGGGGAAAAAAAACAATGGAGATGCCGGGGATTGAACCCGGGGCCTCATACATGCAAAGCATGCGCTCTACCACTGAGCTACATCCCCTTCCTGGCTGGTGGTGGCTCAGTGAAGTGGATAAATTCTCGCCTCGCAAGAGCGTTTCGCTGTTACATTAAAATCCTTTCTGCGGGTGCAACAAAAGTGCCCCTGTAGCCGCGCCGCTTTGCCCCACCGCTCGCAGCTCGCGCCTTTCACACGCACTACAAATGCCTAATTGCTTCATTAATTACATGGCCCCTCTCCCCACGCAACGAAAAGGGGAGGTGGGCTGCCATGCACGGCGTAGACTCAACCGGGCCGAAATGCCCCCGCCTCGCGGGGGCGGGCAGTGGGGCTGAGCTCTCCGCATTTACAGACATCTACCGAGCGCGGGGGGCGAGATGCGGAGCACGGGGCGGGCAGGCGGAGTGAGGGGAGCCGCGTGGGGGGCTCGCAGCGGACAGCGGGGGGTGGCAGAAACCTCACCCCGTCCGCCCCCCTAAGAGAGCCCGGGGCCTGCTGTGCCCCGTGCGATGCAATGAGCGATGCACAGCGCCGTTCGCAATAACACACAACCCCCCATAGCGAGACATTGTCTTTGTAAAAGAGCAACAGGCTGTAAAAGCAGGAGTGGGTATCAAAAGTAACGCAGCCTCCCCGTCGGGGAATCGAACCCCGGTCTCCCGCGTGACAGGCGGGGATACTTACCACTATACTAACGAGGATTAGCTGAGAGGCGCCTCCCCAAAGCGGCTATTCGAAGCCCCCACCCCAGAGCAGAGGTGGGGGGGGGAGCCTGCTCCTGCTCTTGCTCCTGCTTCCGCTGCAGGCTGCGGCGCGTGCTGCTCAGCCGTGCAAAATGGGCGGGCGGGCGCGCGCTCCAGGCCGCGCCGTGCAACGAGCCTGGGAAATACTCTGTGCAATGAGCATTGCACAACTGCCCACCGCTGGGAAGACCCGCATCCCAAAGGAGAACCTGGCGTGAGAAACGGGAGCAGGTTTTGTTCTCTCTCCCCCCCAACACACCCCAACTGCGCGTCCTGACAGCCTCCAGGTGCGCTGCACCGTCCAGAAACCCTGAGGTCTGGCTTGGCTAGCCCCATAGCAAACGCCAGAGTTTCGTTAGGCAGCACGCTCGCAAAGCTACAGCACACCCAGGATAAACACATCTTTCCACTTGCCACGTCACCCCCGCCAAAATAACACTCACATCCCCCCAAAATGCCGTCAGAGGGCTACGAGGTTTGGTTAGTTCTGCCGCAGCTCCAGTCTCACCGCACCGTATGGCAACCTGCTAAAAAGAGAAAATGATCTGCCGAAACCCGGGATCGAACCAGGGACCTTTAGATCTTCAGTCTAACGCTCTCCCAACTGAGCTATTTCGGCAGGTAATGAAAGCTGTGGCTCAGTATGAACACCACCCTGCTGTCCAGAAGCACTTCATCATGAATAGCAGATTTTGGGGGGTTCTCATTTTTTACAGGGTCAGCCACCCACCTCACCCCAGCAGCAACTCCAATCTTGTTCTTGAAACCCATTTTTAAATGCTCTTTCCTTTATACAATCAAAGAGCAAGTAAGATGCCAGCTGTGAAGGATATTGCCATTATTAATTCAATAATAATACGTATTAATTATTATTAATAATTAATTCCATACTAATTAGTTGCTTTAGCATGTTGATTTGTCACATTAACCGTGTTATGTTCTGTTGCACTGTGCAAATTCTGTTCTTTTGTTTCGGGTTGTTTCATTGTGTTCCATCAAATGTTCCATGCTTGTTCTAATAATTCCCACTAATGAGACAGTTACACAAGACGAATCAGATGACACACAATACATTCACTGATGAAATATTATAGCATGCCCTGGGCAAGTGATTGTATATTTATGGATGATGAGCCAATTTTATTACATACTCCTGCATTGACATGTTCATACATTTGTTAAATAATGTTGTTATGGATGAAATGCTTGTTTTCTGTCCAAAGGAGTATTTTGTGTATGTGCAGAGGAGTAATTGTTTAAAGTTATTGTTAGTTATTAATTATTATTAGTATTATTATTACTACTACTACTAATAATAATTAATATTATTATTTATGTAGGGCTGGACATGAACATGGACCTGTACTGTGGGTTAGCTGTGCCATTCAATAAACCCAGAAGCAAAAAAAAAAAAAAAAAGCCGCGATCGGGAACTCTTACGCCGCCGCTTCATTTTTCAGTGGCAATTTGGCTGTAGGTCCTTCCCTCCGACACGGACTGAGGGACCCGCCGCCGAATTGCCGCCGAAGAGCCGGAGGTGCTGCCCCCTTCCAGGGGCCGCCCCAAGCACTGGTGCCTGGAGCCGGCCCTGAACCCTGCCCATGTCCCTCTTGCACAGGTACCTGAAGCCTCCTACTCTTAAAACAGCATCTGAAAAGGCCCTCAATGTCTGGTGGCTTTTCTGATGGCTCCTGATGCTTTCAATTTCCAATGTTTCATGCATTCTAGGGTGAGCCCTGGAGTGTGAAAATCTGCTTTGATTCTGAGAGGTACTGGGCACAGGCAACTCCCACTGACATCAACAGACCTGTCCTGCTCCCATTTAAGTCAATGGCAAAACTCCCAGACTTTCTCCAGTTTGAACCAGGTCAGGCCTAAACAGTGGTGCAGGTCCTCAGCCCCAATCAGGATCTTGCAATCCTCTTACACCAGTCGAATGTGTGTTTATTTAGCCACATACAAACAAATACTCTGTTGCTTTTCTTTTCTGAACAATGAACAGCCATGTTTATCCAGCGCTGGTAGTGAGAGACGAAATATACAACAACGAGGAAACGCAGTTAGGATTTCCACGGCAACCTTATGACCACTCTGCACATATGTATTATGGCCCAAATCCTAACCCCTTCACTGCTTTTCTTCCCATGCATGTATCCTATTAACAAAAGGTGTAGCTAATTGTTTGACAACATTCGGGTTCATGCTGAAAAATGTTCAAGAGACCAAATATCCAAAGTTAGCCAAATTTGTCTAAAGGAGACATACAGACCCTCCTTCCTGGAAGCAATTCTTATCTCGCAGCATGTTCCCCTTACACAGAAGGTCTGTTTCAAAGATACGTGTTCCAGCTAGTTGAATTTATAGTATGATGTTATAAGTTACAAAACTCTTTACGCCCACCAGTTTGTAATAGTCCCTTAACTTATTGTTTTGTTCTGATTTTTTTCTTATCTCTGTTTTGGACACTACGTTCCAAACCAGTTGGGGGGAGAGGAACAGCCCGACCTCTGCTAGGAATCACCATTCATGTATCTTAGCTCAGGGGTTCTCAAACTGGGGGTCGGGACCCCTCAGGGGGTCACGAGGTTATTACATGGGGGGTCCTGAGCTGTCAGCCTCCACCCCAAACCCCGCTTTGCCTCCAGCATTTATAATGGTGTTAAATATATAAAAAAGTGTTTTTAATTTATAAGGGGGGTGGCACTCAGAGGCTTGCAATGTGAAAGGGGTCACCAGTACAATGGTTTGAGAACTACTTAGCTTAACTGGCTTCCTATTTTCAAATGCCAAGACTGACTTCAGCTTTGCAAAGCGTTGTGGGATATTTGACATGGGTAAACAGTATTGTGGGGAGAGGATAATACATTCAGTTAAAATAACCTCCCAGCAATCTATATCTATATATATGCACTGTAGTGCGTATATACACACACACACACAATACAGTGTGCACAGAACTAGTGTGGTGGTTTCCTTGTCCCAGGGGATTAAGCAGGGGTGGTCTGCTGCAGACAGTGCATCCTTACAGTGCTCCAAAACTGTAAAATCTAAAAGTTCAATCAGTCAGAGAGCAGAGCGGCCATCCCTCTCTGACATTCTGGGGTGCAGTCCAGACAGTGAGGGGTGTGTCACCATTGCCCTGCAACCTGGGCTGCCTCACAATGCTTTGCTGCTGTAGCTCCCACCTGGGCCACTCACAAACAGCCAAATAGCATGCAGGTCACACCCCGAGTGTCTGTGTATTGCCACAGTCCTGGTCCAGTTACTCTGACCCCAGCATCCTGTCCCACCAGCCATGCTGTCTTGCAACAGCCTGGGTTAGTATTTGTGGGGTGACCCCAACACACTCCCAGTCTTGAATTTTCCCCAAAACACGTGTGTTCTGCACTTTCCATCCCTCTCCTGGGCAGTCCAGATATATTAGGTCCATTGCCCCTCTAAGGGTATCAACATACAACAGTTTGCCACTGTAAATGGGGTTACCCACATAGTTCACAGTTTTGATGAAAGAACAAAACAGGCTTATTTAACTACCAGGAGACAGGTTTTAAGTGAGTACAAATATAAGGCGTTAAAGTCAGAAATGGTTACATGAGAAATACAATGTTACAAGCTAGACTAGGTTCAAGATAAAATTCTTACCACATGCTTCCAGCAACAGGGCTGACCAAATTTCAGGTCAGGATCTTGCCCAAAGTCCAATGGCTGCTTCTTTTGTCTTCTTAGGTGAAAAGGAAAGAGATGGATAGGGAGAGAGAACTTGGGGTGGTTTTGCCCCTCACTTTTATAGTGTAGTCATGCTTTGAAATGCATTTTCCTGAGGGTTACCCAGAGAGAAAGTATCAGAGGGGTAGCCGTGTTAGTCTGGATCTGTAAAAAGTTCATTTCCACTGCAAGATTGGAATCAAGGGGTCTGGTGGTGAAAGAGATTGCATGCTGTTGTTTGCTAAGAGGCAGATCTGTTTGGTCCTAACCAGTTCCTTGCCAAAGAATGGCCACTTGATAGATAATTGTCCATCAGCTTTGATGACACCTGGCTAGTGTTGTCAGCTGGTTCTTTGTCTTTCAGAAACAGGTTTACCCACTCCCTGGACTTGTCTGGTAAACACACTTCAGTCATAATTTCAGCTTATGTTCATAAGTCTACATATAATGTTGCAACACACATTTCATCATGACATTATTGACCATTGAGTTATTAGTTTTCAAATGATACCGCACAAGGCATACTTTGTACAAAGATTATTACAATAGCATGTGGCGTGTGAATAGAGAGGTGCATTCTGCCCCCCTCCCCCGCAGTTTATTACTTCATTAACTTCAAAGCAGCTGCAGGACTCATATAGTTTCCATTTCTCTCATCTAGGTTATCCATACATCAAACCTTTTTACAGCACAATTATGTTTTTAATGGAGTTGCATCTCTGTCACTGCAGTAACGTCTCCTGCAATAAATGACCCCACACCGCAGGCGACCAATTTGGGGTGGAGGACATCATTTTTAGAGGTATACCATTGAAGCAAAATAATCTACAAGCAACAATTGAACAGGCTGCTTGGCCCAAGATGTTTCTGTGCCAAGACTGGCTTGTATCAATGATGGGTTTGGGTTTTTCCTCCCCATCCTCAAAGCCAAATTTCCCCTTGAATAGAAGAGGAAGGAAATAAAAACACTGAAGCCTCCCCGTCGGGGAATCGAACCCCGGTCTCCCGCGTGACAGGCGGGGATACTTACCACTATACTAACGAGGATGTACCTGGCAAAAGCCACACCAGAAGCTGTGATATACCGGACACGCGCGCTGCGATCCAACCAGCGCTGGCTTTCGCCCTGTCTGCGGGGTTTTCACTGCACAGGCTCCCGGGCCAGGAGCTGGGGCTGCCTTCTATTGCACGTCTATTGCATGCACAAGCGGCCGCTTCCTCCCCCGCCGTGGGGTGCAGCACCTGGACACCCCCCAGCCACACACGCGGCACAATGCGCAGCGCGGAGAAAGCGCCTGGCACGCGCCAGAGCCACGGGGCTGTCCAGGTAACGCCGCCTGCAGAGGGAGTCGCGCGCGGTGCGGTGCGTGGCGCGGTGCCTGCAAGACCCTGTGCAGCCGGAGGGGGGCGCCGGTAGTTGTGCATGTTGCCCGGGGAGCAGGAAGCGCAGAGCCTGAGGCGAGGGAGCTGCTGGGGCTGCAGCGGAGGGAGCCGGCTCCGTGCGGCACAGAAAGCCGGGCTGGGGGGGTGCTGCCTGGGAAGGGTCGCAGTGGAGGGAGCGGATGTGGGGGGCCGCGGGGGGGAGGAAGGTGTTGACTAGAGACCAGCCGTGGAGAGAGGGAAGAACCTGTTTAGCCTCGTGCAGCGATGTAGCGTCTGTTTGCCCGACTGCTGCCAGGGCGGGGATGTAGCTCAGTGGTAGAGCGCATGCTTTGCATGTATGAGGCCCCGGGTTCAATCCCCGGCATCTCCACTTTTGGGGCTGGGCTCGCCCGGGAAGGAGGCAGCAGAATTTTGCCTGCCGAGGTTTGCTGCGTTTCACGAGGAAGCGGCCAGAACGCGCGCAGTACAGCGGGGTAACCGCGCGCGGCAGGCAGCTCCCGAGCAATGCACCGGGGGAGCTGATGCAACCTCATTGCAACAAGTGCTGACTCCTGCCGCAGGCCCCCAGGGCCCTTAAGAAAAAAATGCATCACCCCACTGGGGTAATGCTGCTTAGGTATCTTGTGCAGTAATAGCTTAAATCTGTGTCCTGTATTTGCAATGCAAAAGAGACACTCGGATATGAGTCAAACTATAGACCAAGTATCAGAGGGGTAGCCATGTTAGTCTGGATCTGTAAAAGCAGCAAAGAATCCTGTGGCACCTTATAGACTAACAGACGTTTTGCAGCATGAGCTTTCGTGGGTGAATACCCACTTCTTCGGATTCTTGCATCCGAAGAAGTGGGTATTCACCCACGAAAGCTCATGCTGCAAAACGTCTGTTAGTCTATAACAGGGGTAGGCAACCTATGGCACGGGTGCCAAAGGCAGCGCTTGAGCTGATTTTCAGTGGCACTCACGCTGCCCGGGTCCTGGCTACCGGTCCGGGGGGCTCTGCATGTTAATTTAATTTTAAATGAAGCTTCTTAAACATTTTAAAAACCGTATTTACTTTACATACAACAATAGTTTAGTTATATATTATAGACTTGTAGAAAGAGACCTTCTAAAAACGTTAAAATGTATTACTGGCACGCGAAACCTTAAATTAGAGTGAATAAATGAAGACTCGGCACAGCACTTCTGAAAGGCTGCCGATCCCTGGTCTATAAGATGCCACAGGATTCTTTGCTGCTTTTATAGACCAAGTGTGGAATACGTCAGTTCTACCACCAATTAGGGTGACCAGATGTCCTGATTTTGGGGGCTTTTTCTTATATAGGCAACTATTATCCCCCACTCCCAACCTGATTTTTCGCACTTGCCCTCTGGTCACTCTACCACCAATGCCCATTGCTGCCCTCACTCCCTAACTAGCTTTAAAGCAAATTGACACGGCCTGAGCAATGAATTTAGCAATAAGGAACATCGCAACAGTAGGTGAAGGGAAAGGGAAGTGTAGCTAGTGGTTTAACCTAGAGAATGCAAAACTCTTCCTTCCTGTCAACGGACTCATTCTGAATGTGTGTACGGTGCTAGAGCTGTTCTTTGCCACCTCCCAAGAAAGTGTGGCTACTGCTTCCTTTCAATTCACAATGCTAGGGTAGAGGGTCCATCAGAGGTGTATTCAGTCAGGATCAGTGCAGAATACAGAAGGGTCTCAATCAGGGTGCAGAATTGAGGGTACAGAAAAGCCTATGGATAAGGTTTATCACATTGAGCCTGACTGTAGCAATTTCATTTAGGCCTAGACTCTGTGCAGAAAGAATAGCAAATATGGCAGGCGACAAGCTTGGCTTCGCAGAGAAATCTTCGGTGAGCTTAAACACAAAAAGAAAGCTTATAAGAAGTGGAAACTTGGACAGATGACTAGGGAGTATAAAAATATTGCTCACGCATGCAGGGGTGTAATGAGGAAGGCCAAAGCACAATTGGAGTTGCAGCTAGCAAGGGATGTGAAAGGGAACAAGAAGGATTTCTACCAGTATGTTAGCAACAAGAAGGTGGGCAGGGAAAGTGTGGGACCCTTACTGAATGGGGGAGACAACCTAGTGACAGATGATGTGGAAAAAGCTAAAGCACTCAATGCTTTTTTTTGCCTCAGTCTTCACAGACAAGGTCAGCTCCCGGACTGCTGCACTGGGCAGCACAGCATGGGGAGGTGAGCAGACCTCAGTGGTGAAAGAACAGGTTAAGGACTATTTAGAAAAGCTGGACATGCACAAGTCCATGGGGCCGGATGCACTGCATCTAAGGATGCTGAGGGAGTTAGCTGATGTGACTGCAGAGCCATTGCCCATTATCTTTGAAAACTTGCGGCAAGCGGGGGAGGTCCCAGACTATTGGGCACTATATTTGCCTTTTTCCATCTTTAAAAAAGGGAAGAAGGAGAATCTGGGGAACTACAGAACTTTCAGCCTCACCTCAGACCCTGGAAAAATTATGGAGCAGGTCCTCAAGGAATCCATTTTGAAGCACTTGGAGGAGAGGAAGGTGATCAGGAACAGTCAACATGGATTCACCAAGGGCAAGTCCTGCCTGACCAACCTGATTGCCTTCTATGATGAGATAACTGGCTCTGTGGATATGGGGAAAGCGGTGGATGTGATATATCTTGACTTTTTCAAAGCTTTTGATACGGTCTCCCACAGTATTATTGCCAGCAAGTTAAAAAAGTATGGATTGGATGAATGGACTATAAGGTGGATAGAAAGCTGATTAGATCATCGGGCTCAACGGGTAGTAATCAACGGCTTGATGGCTAGTTGGCACTCGGTATCAAGCAGAGTGGTCCAGGGGTCGGTCCTGAGGCCAGTTTTGTTCAACATCTTCATTAATGATCTGGATGATGGGATGGATTGCACCCTCAGCAAGTTCGTGGATGAGAGGTAGATATGCTGGAGGGTAGGGATAGCGTCCAGAGTGACCTAGACAAATTAGAGGACTGGGCCAAAAGAAATCTGATGAGGTTCAACAAGGACCAGCCCAGCAAAGCTGCAAGGGATTCAATGCTAATCATGCAGCACGGCTCCAGGACTTCCATGTTTGGTATCCTGTCTGACCACTTGATGTTACAGATAAGATACAGACAGCACATGTGAAAATGCTCTAATTGCTTCAAGTGCCTGCTCTAGTGTGTCCATGTTTCACAGCCATAGAAAAGAGTGCTTAACGTGACTGCCCAATAGACACTAATCTTAGTGTGAAGTCGAATGCCTCTTATGTTCCACAGGTTGCACCAAAGTCGACCTTCGGCAGAACTAGCTTTAGAAATGCACTGCATGATTTCATCGTTGATCATGGCATTAGTAAAGTGCTGCTAAGGTAGCAATGTTTTTGAACCGCAGTAAGCAGTGTGTCATCAATTGCAATTTGAGGGCTGGAATACTTTTTTTCATGGAGCGGGCTAGTAAGCACTTTGGTTTTCTCGAAGCTGAGAGTCCAAATCACTTTGCCAATCCAGAAAAGCAGTCGCTTAGATGCTGCATGTATTTGATGGTATATGCTGTGAGTGTACAGTTGTTGGCTTTTAGCTGAAGTTTGGCATATCTGCTTTGTGTACTTTACACATGATGCTGAACATTTGTGTTAAGTTATAAAGCTTTAGCTTTTTGACTCTCAACATCTATTGTCAACTACTGTCTGACACCCCTATGATTTCTCACAACTATGAGTTTAAATGGATAAAATAAAATGCTTAAGACCCATAATTTTGCACAACTGTGAAAATTTAAATTGATAAAAGTAACAAAATGCTTAAACATTGATAATATTAATTGAAATCATTAAAAAAAAATTACTGCCACACCTATTTGTGGTTCAAATGTTTATGTAAAAAACACTTAAGAAAATCCAAAGTTTGATATCTTATCAAGTTTAATTTCCTTAGGGACCATTTGATTTGACTTTGGTGGTATTAAGGAAGGGACTCATTAGAGTTAGCCATGATTTGTACAGGTCTGTCTCATCTTACACTGGGGTTACGTTCCGCGGTCAGCGCCTAAAGCGAAAACCGCGTATAGTCAAAATTACATTGAGTGTAATGGCGGGCAGAATCGCCCGCACTACAGAAACAGTATTTAAATTGTTATTTTTCTCTTTTTTGTTTGTTTTTTTCATTTTTGCCGACCGCATAAAGCTGAAATCGCACATGTTAAATGCGCCTAAGATGCGACAGACCTGTGCTTTGCTAGTGTGCATCATAAGGACTAGGGATGAAAAATGTTAACCGGTAAGCATTAGTCTTACCGGTTAACCCGCCTTAACTGTTAACCCGCACGCCAGCCAGCCCGCCGACCCCGTGCCAGCTGGAGCGGGCCCAGCCCCACCAGCTTAAATTGGTTAACCATTGAAACAAAATATCTTCAATGGTTTAAACGGTTAACTTTTAAAACAGTATTTACATCCTTAATAGGGACATTTCTAGCACTCTGCAAACCTGCTACAAACAGGAAAAATTAGCCAGCAGATATAAAAGAAATAGACAACAGTTTTAATTCAAAAAATCCCCTTCCAAAATATAAACAATTTTTACATTTTTTTACAATGTATAAACAGTTTCAAATAGCTATTTATGGCTATATTTCAATAACTGCAGGTCCATGGTCTCTATGAAGGATAAAAAACACCTATTTTATACACAATAGCTCACCACATTTCTAGAGATACACACTGAACAGTCAGACCCAAACAAAGCTGCATCAGCTTTTTCCACATTTAAATACATCTCCGGTTTAGTTTGGGATGCTGACTTGCCTATGCAAGGAAATCAAGATACCTTTCTATGATGTTTTAGTCAGGCTCACTTTTTATATTAAAGATTATTTCTGTAAAATAATCGAAGGTAGCTCTCACATACTCTATTCCCCCCCCGCCCGCCCTCTTACTTTTCAAAAGGAGTTTTGCACTGTACAAATTGACATTACAAATAACCATACAGCATTTGCCGACCAAATGAAATATGACCAGCACCAATTGGATTTTTGGCAAGACACAGTGTGTTGTCTAGCAGGACAATAGTCTTGGAATTCTTTCCCCACTGGGGGCTAGACACAGGCAGGCTGGATTGCAGAGGGAAGTTGCAGAAAAAAAAACAGTTGGAGAAAGTGATGAGACAGGAAAGGAATTTAAAAAAAAGAAAAAGTGGCTTGAAGGTGTGAGGTTTATGGCTATCCTGGTTCTACGGTGAATTCAAATGACAAAAGGAATACTGGAACATGAAGGGGCTATATACTCATTTGTGTCTTGAACTTCAGGTGTGCATATGAGGCGTTCATTCTGGATGACCAGGAACACTAGCGAGATTTTTTGTTTTTTTAAGCTACAGCATAACCACGGTCACATACAAACCCCTTTACTTGCTCAAGTCAAGTACTCTACATATCTGCTGTAGTCCAATTGACTAATATAGTCTAAAAAGAAGCTTTTAAGAAAAATCAATTAAATACAATGGATAAAGTTACCCAATAATAAATATTACAAAACACCCTAGCAAAAGCAGCTGGTAAGATGTCCTCCATTCGTAAATCAGTCTCTCCCCACCAAAATATGGACTTTCCTTTTGCTTCAGACTCTTCCTAGAAAAAGGGAGTTCTGGAGATGTCTGTGAGATAGGGATTATCTGTAGACGGGAAATCTTGACAATTCACAATGTCACAGGTGGCCAGCGTTTGGCTACGTCATCGTGCATAACTTCGGGGATCCACTGGCAATATGCAGACAGCAAGTCTGAAACAGAAAGATATGAATCATCGGTCCACAAGTCAAAAATAGCTAACAGCAGAAGAGGGTCTACTAGAAGGCAGGGCTCTAACAACTGGGTCAGTTTGATCATGCTTTCAAGAGAGTCTGTAAAAGAATTAGACTCTGCTTACGGCCAGTGGGAAAAAATATATAGTAATGGAAGGCTGGATTATTTCAATTTCTCTGTTGCACTGTGTCTTCCCAGGAAAGACCAAAGAAGAAACTCCTTTGCACACATTCATTCCAGAAGAAATCTCAGTGTTCAGGGCCACATATTTGAGAAAGAACTTTTCTCCTTGAGAAAGGTACAGCTGAAGTGTTGGGGCATCTCTGCTTTTTTGTGACAAAGACAAATCATCATTAAATCCAAATTAAGGCCCTGATCCAACAGAGTATTTATACATGTGTGTAGTACCATTAACTTGGATGGGACTATTCCCAGGATTAAAGATAAGACCTGGGGTTTAAGAGTGAACAGGAGTACATGGAGAGGTACGGGACTGGAAACCAGGAACTGTTCAAAGCTCTCTCTGTGACCTTATACAGGCCACTAACCTCTGCCTCAGCTTCCCCACCTGTCAAAATGGTGAAATACTTGTCCGACAGTTAACACTTTTAACGTGTTTTAATGATCTAAAAGTATGAACAAGAATGCAAGAGTTATTGTTCAAGTTAATACTGGGAATCCTATTAGGAAAGGATTTTTTACTCCTTGCAGCATCTGGTATAAAGGTCAGATTATTTGGTATGCTTAATATTGTGAAAAATAAATTTAAGTAGCACAGGAGTCTTCCTATAACATGGCCACTTTGTGACAGAGCTGCTACAAATCCTAATTATTTACAAATCCAGACAACTGTATTACAAAAAAACCCCAAACCTTTTCAAATATTCATTTCCGGAGGATGACAGTTTATGAACTCTCATAACTCTTCCAGTCCTACTGGAAGACCAAAACCACAACACGAACTACCCTAATGAGAAAGACACTGAAAATTATTGCTGTTTTCTCTGGTAGGGTATTGTCTGTTCCCTTAGTTAACGTTCGAAAGACCAGCTCTGCTTGAAATCAGGTAAGAACCCTATGCTGGAATGGTTAATCACCACCACCCAGCAAACTAAACACTTACACTTGGGATTTTTTTTCCATGCAGCCAGCAAAGCATCACGGCTATCAGCACTTTCTGAAACAAGAGCCTTCAGCAAGATTTCTGTCCGGGGCTGAAGCCTGAGTGAATTCCAAAATGAAAGGGGATCAAATATAGATGTGATATATAGATATGTTCATTTAACTATATTATGGCTGCATCTCTACTTTAGTGCTTGCAGTCTAGTGTTCTGCATTTGTTTTATAACAATACTGATTAGAGGTTAGATGTAGACATAAAACATGTAACCCATGACTAAAGAGACAGTCCCAACTTGAAAACTACCACTGTTGTATGCAAGGTTGCTGTAGCCATGTTGGTCCTAGGATATTAGAGAGACAAGGTGGATGAGGCAAAATCTTTTATTGGACAAACTGTTGGTGAAAGGGACACAAACTTTCAAGCTACACAGAGCTCTTCTTTGGGTCTGGGACAGGTACTCAGAGTGTCACAGCTAAATACAAGATTGAACAGGGAGTTTAACTTAAGTAGTTAGCCCATATTCAAGGTGAAGTAGGCTGTTAACACCCCTGTAGTCATAGGATAAAAAGGGGGTGAGTGGGTTCCAGATTGTTGGAATGAGTCATAAATCCAGTGTTTTTATTAAGACAATGATTTTTAGTATCTAGCAAAGTTATGAATTTAAGCTCCCAGGTTCGTCTTTTGAAAATATGCAGGTTTCCTTTGAGAATGAGGTCTGATAGGTCAGATATAGAGGGATTGTTTTGTGAAAAGTGTTCGCCCACAGGTAATAGGGTGTTTCTGTCTTATCTTTTTCCTGTGTGAGCTCATTTGAGACTGTAATGATAGTCACCCACGTAGTTATGGGGGCATTTAGTGCACTGGATGAGGTACACCACATGTTGTGATAGGCATGTGTAGATTCCATGGATCTTGAAAGGTGTGTTGTGTGTGGGGGTGTTGATCATTGATAAGGCCCTATCAATGAACTTCACGGTCCATTTTGGTCAATTTCAC
The DNA here is from genome assembly GCA_003942145.1 of Platysternon megacephalum. Taxonomy (NCBI): domain Eukaryota; kingdom Metazoa; phylum Chordata; order Testudines; family Platysternidae; genus Platysternon; species Platysternon megacephalum. Next base: position 9,505,543 of record QXTE01000013.1, read on the forward strand.
AGTCCGGATTTTAAAAAATAGTAAATTTCATGATTTCAGCTATTTAAATCTGAAATTTCACAGTGTTGTCATTGTAGAGATCCTGATCCAAAAAGGAGTTGTGGGTGGGGTTGCAAAGTTATTGTAGGGCGAGTTGCTTTTACTTCAGCGGTGCTGCCTTCAGAGCTGGGCAGCTGGAGAGTTGTGCTGCTGGCTCGGAGCCCAGCTCTGAAGGCAGAGCCACCGCCAGCAGCAGCGCAGAAGTAAGGATGGCATGGTATGGTATTGCCACCCTTACTTCTGCGCTGCTGCCTGCAGAGCTGGGCCCTCAGTCAGCAGCCGCCACTCCCTGGCTGCCCAGCTCTGAAGGCAGCGCAGAAGTAAGGGTGGCAATACTGTGACCCCCCCCCCAAAAAAAACAAAAAACAAAAAAAACAACCTTGCAACTCCCTTTTGGTTCAGGACCCCCAATTTGAGAAACGCTGGTCGCCCCCGTGAAATATGTATAGTATAGGGTAAGAGCACACAAAAGACCAGATTTCACGGTCCGTGACACGTTTTTCACGGAAATTAATTTGGCAGGGCCCTAATTACTGTACTGCTACAATGTCATTGCCACAAAAGGCAAAACCTCTTTGGAACTTCTATTTTGTTAGACGACTGAAAACGGTGTAGCTGGCTAAACTGTGAAGAAAATTAAAAACAGAGTCCCAGGGACTGATCCTGCAAATAGTTACACACAAGTAATTTTACTGGCACCAATAATCCCACTGAAGCCAGAGTAACTACTCACATGTGTAAGTCTTTACAGAATCCTTACAGTTCACCAGTTTCACTTGATAAAGGCCACTGGCCTTAGGTTTGCTAAGACAATTTTCCTTCTCTCTCCGCTTAACAATTGAGGTAATTATCTTCGTACTCTCCCCAGTTTGGAAGTCCCTCTCTTTTAAGAAGGCTCAAGTGACTAACACCACTGCTGGGTGGCATGACACCTGTTTAGTCGATTGTTTTAACAACTTACTTGGACCATGTCTTCAGCATTGTGAGCGGACTGGACAGCAAACAACGCTTATAAGAGCCCAGCTGTTTAACGATCTAAAATAAATATTAGCATTCGTTAGACACTTGCCATAAAGTACGAGGATGCTCTACAATGTAAGGGGAAACCATGCAAGTTGTAATACACTTACTTTTCCTTCCAGTAAAAATTTGGCAAAGTATTTGTAGCGATCAATACCCTCTGGGTAATCTACCTCCACTGCTGGAAGCTGCCAACCTACTCGATCTGGAAAGACAGGTCATATTAGGTCTTCTATTTAATTCTCAACGTGGATTTTTCCATCAGTGTAAGATTGCAGAGCACCAAGAGACCTTGCAGGCATTTAGAGAAAGGCACAGCTAGTAACAGTGACGTTAGAAGTCCTCCAGTATAGGACAGGATGTGACACACATCACAGCAATGCCAGTGCCTGGAGGTTAGTATGCTAGCCACTCTACACTAACTCTGGAGAACCCAGTGGAGATACATAAGCCATCTCAAGGCATGTATAACATTGATGACTAGCAGGGTTCAGTCCTTTTGGACATAAAGAGTTTTTATTCCATGGCCTTACAGCCAATAGGGCAACACCGAGCAGTTTTCAGGGGAATGGAATATACATCAGAGCTACATTCCAACATGCAATGCTTCAAGAAACTTACAGAAAACACTTGGTCTGTGGCATCTTATTCTGCCTGTTTCAGGGCAACAAAATGGAGGAGGATTTTCCAAAGGTTTCCCAAAGTGACAGTACGGAGGTAGCAGGACTGGGATCCATTCAGATTCAACGGCCGAAACACCTTCAGAATGGAAACACATACTACAAAATGAAGCATCTTTGCCTTGAGAACAATCTGTTCAGTACTGTTTACGCAGGGGTAATGTTCAGTGAAACTCGCACTCACTGGAGGTGAGCTCCTCAGACGGGTTGCCTCAGGGTCCATTTGAAAGTATCCCCATGGATTCCAGCACAGTTTTGTTTGACCTAGAGTCAAAGGAGAGCGGAGAGGGACTCTAAGCCCTCGTTTCAGAGCCCAAGCCTCACTCTCCTGCCCCACACCATTTTGTTGGGTGGGAGGGGAGGCACAATCTGACTTGATCAAGCCCATTTCTCTTTGGCTGGTCTCTGGAAAGCAGCTGCCAGCCATGGGGCTCCAGCTCCTCTTTTGACCACCTGGCTCCTTTGAAAGTCTTTCTCCCTGCTTAGGACAGTCAATTGGGGGTGGGAGGAGAACCACCCAAGCGGTCGGAGAGAACGCAACGTGCATCTGGATGTCGTTTTCCTAAGCCAATCCAATTCTGCACCTAGGAAGGGAAAGACCACAAGGAGCCAGAGGGGGGTGGGCTCTGATATTGTGAAACAAGGAGGAAATCAGCAGCAACTTCCATGGCTGCCTCAGGGAGGCCCAGAGCCACCAAGGGCTGGCAGCTCTGGAGGCTGTTTCCAGCTGGACAGGGCTCCTCGGTCCTGGGGATAAGTCAATGAGAAGTTAGACACTGCCCTCTACTGAGCCCCACACTCCTGGCCCGCACCAAAGGGCAGGTGGGACTTGTGCTGCGAGCAAGTGAAATACTCTTCTGATTCCATAGTGAACGGATCTGAAGAGGGAGGAGGAGCTGAGCAATCTTACCTTTCATGTACATTTGAGTAGTTTCAACAATTTCTTGATACACCACAAACTCTGGGAGTTGTTTGAAGAGGACAGAATTCGGGTGGATAAAGACAGGGTCATCCAGCAGAGGAGTCTTAAAGAAAGCACAAAGGGCTCGACATGAACGGTAGCATGGAAGGAGACCGTGATGATTAGCAATCCAGTTCCTTGAGAGCACCTCGTTTAAATCCTTCACCAATTTACCATGTTCTCTAAGCGATAGAGATTTTTGGTAACACCCTGGTTTTCTGCATCACCTTCCTTCTAGGGACCTCACAGCACTTCGCAAATCACCATTCATTCCGCTTCCCAAAATCTTGACGAGACACCATATAAAGTAATCACCCCAGGCTAGGAGTGGGGTATCTGCAGCATGCAAGAGTTAACTTCCTATAGTGACACTGGAGCAGGACTGGGAACAGAGCCCCAATCTTGCGTTTGGGCCACGAGACCATGGTCCGCATAGAACTCTTATTTCTAGATCACAGAGTTACAGGAGGAGGGCGATGGTCAAACTGAGCCATGCCACTCATCTTTACCTTGTAGGCATTTTTCCATTTCTCATCCAGAAGTTCCTCCGCCTGGATCCTTCGGGCAATATGATCCCCTAACCCCGCCAACACTATCTGTCTCAAATAGGTCACCTGGGTCTCTGTGGGAGGCTTCATTTTTGGATCAACGAAGAGGCCAGCATCGGGGCAGACTGAATTCACTGAGGAAGAGCAAGAGTGTTAAGATTCTCACAAAGTTGGAAAGAAAAGGGTGTGACTAGAGGATCCCAGTTAAGTTACCACTACCTGAAGATAGGTAAATACTGGCTTCCTCTCTAAAGCCATGGATATTTGCCATGGAGACTTAGCCTGTAGTTAAATTGGGTTTACGAAAAATACCACTGTGGTGAGCCACAGAGCATGGGCTACGCTGCTGGCAGCATAAAAGGCTGCACCGTGCTGAGCAGAGAAAGCCCAAGCCTGCAACTGAGTTATCTGCCGCTAAATTTTTACCTGCTGTCGTCAGCTGCCCCCGTAAGCGCCTGATTTCCACCATAGCTTTGTATCGCAGCCCATTTGCTTCACAGAATTTAGGAGTACACCCTGCATACTCACAGGCCCCCACAGCTCCTGGAAGAGAATATTTATTCAGCAGGGAAAGAACAAAGAGCTTTAACAAAACAAAACAAAAAAGCCAACTCGCTTCCCAAAGGTGAAACTGATTAGGCTGCAGAACATTTTCCCCCAGCAGGGTAGCGAATCCCATAGTTTCTATCTATTCAGGTTTGCTCATTGGCTGGAACTAGCCTGGAGGATGCACTGATGAACATAATACAGAACACCATCTTCCAGTGGCAAGAGATGGACTACAGGACTCAACTTCTATGAACAGCAAGTAGCCCTCCTTATACAGCATTTCCCTTTGCTACGGCACTATGAATCCTTTAGCTTTGTATGTCTGATTACGTTGATTGAAATTAACCACCTCCCCGCAAGAAACAGTATGTTCAAGTCGCTGGCAATAGATACCTAACATCACCATGAGGTCTCCTAGCTTTTGAAAAGGCCCCTGTCCAGCCCAGATCCTTCGCATCTGTATAACTCTTGCTTTCTTCCCCTTGAGCTTCTCCGTCTCTTCTTCACTTACAGCTGGTCTAAACCAAAAGCACAATCAATACACTTTAAAGCTTTCTAGCAAGCACCATCAGCCATGTCAAAGCAGCTCTGTATTTTCCCTTCCAGTATCACTGAACACCAGACAGACTGATATACAATTGGTAGCAAAAAGCCTGTCTAAAACTGGAAGATAAAAAGAAAACCCAGGGAATCAGTCGGTTCATTATCTCAGGCTGATCCAAAATAGATAAAACTGGGTGACTAGGAGAAGAAAGTGCTGCCCCAACACTCCAGTGGTTGTTCTACCACATGGGAGAATGAAGCGTGAATTCCAAGCCTGGTACTCCATCCCCAGGAGTATTAAGAGGCTACAATGAAGCATATGGGACACTGCTGCTGGTGGAGCCGGTACTGCAGCCTATCAGAGAGGTGTACGTCTAAAAAGGGTGTTGAGGGCTAGAGACTCAGACTCACCACCATGCCCCTGCCTACATATGGACCCAATTCCCCGTCCAGCAAGTGAGACTGAACGGCAAAACACAACTCCGAGTGAGAGGTTTTAAAAAGCTAAACGGTTAGTGCTGGGGATCAGACAGACAGCACGCTGGTCATGTTTAATAGAATATCCTGCCTCTACTCTGATCTCCCCTATAGCTTTCCAACTTCAGGCTACTGGCAGAATGACCACTGATGTCAGCTATACATGGGCTGCATTTTAGTCTGTTATCTGTAACTTCCACAGTGCAATCACAAGACAAATGTTAGAAATGGGGAGAAAAGGTCTCTAGGGATCTACAAGGCTATAGTTTTAATTAATGCCACCAAGCACAGAATACAGAGGTCAGTCAATGATACTTCACTGCCACCTTCATGCTTAGCTCTATAGGCACTAGTTTCATGGGGTAACCATTAGAGATGCTGTATATAAGGGGTTAAAACAAATATTTCCCTGTCCAGCTTGTCTCTCCAGCTTTGGCTGGTATTCCAGAAAGCAATACCGAGGCACTCTTTAAATGGTATTTGGTGCTAAGGGAACCTATTTTTACTCCAGCTTAAGCCACTCACCTCTCAAACTCCTCAAAGAGCTCTCGAACGGTCATTGCCGACACTATGGTAATGGCGTACGGCAGGCAGTCGTGCTGTTTACTTAAAGCAAGCATCTTAGCGTAGCGTGGGGCCACAGGAAAGGACGCCATGGTCACACCCAAGGGACTAATTGGACAGCTCAGCTTTGCTATCTGCAGATCTTTCAGCCTGGAAGAGGCGGAAACCAAGTCATGTGATAACAGCATTTCCCCGCTTTCACACGAGCTTTTTCTATAGACTTTGACTCGCCAGCTGTTTATTGCACACTTGCACGTTTGCATATGTGACTTTAGTAGCGATGAAAGACTCCACATTCAGCCTGAATTCCTTTCTTCCCAACATTGCTTCCGCCCTGCCCTGGAGGGACCACCTCCAAGTGTCAGGAGGGCTCACTCTCAGTCCTGGGACTCTCAGGGTGTGAGCAAGTGTGGGAACGGCGGCAGGAGTTAGGCTGAAAAACCGATTCATTTCACAGAACAAGAATCACAGGGTGACAGTTTCTGGTCCCTAGAAGCCTGGGCTGCATTTGAAATGGTCACTATGGGCTGATTTACCCAAATTCACAGCAAAGGAAATGCATCCGTTTTAATTCACCCCTTTTGTTATTTCATAGCAAGTCCGCGTGCAAACCCTCATTTCAGAATAAAAGTGTCCCATTTTGATGTAGCTGAAATTGATATTTTTACTGATTTAGGTGAATATCAAAACAGGGCATTTATTCCAGAGTAAGAGTGGCCACGCAGAAACTCACGGCAAAACAACAAAAGGGGTGAATTAAAACCGACTTATTTTGCTGCAAGCGTGTGGGGTAGCCACGGGGAGCTATTGGGTCCCCTTGTCTCACCTTTATATTTATCGGCACAAACATTACAAGGCCTGGAAAGGCCTCTGAACGTTATTAACCAAGATTTCAGTGGTGCATGAAATGCTCCCCATCTGTACAGTGCTTCAAGAGCTGTCTCGATTCAAGGTGCAGTAGAAATCCAAGGAAGGAGGAGCAAAAACCAAGCCATTAAAGTCTGAATCAGTCTCAGCTTGGCTGGTTTAAAACACTAGGAAGTGCAAAGGATTCTGGGAAGCAGCCCGGCTGACAAACCTGCTACAGCATTGATACCAAGGGGAGATTGTCAGAGAACTGGCACAGAAGGGAGACTGGCAAAGCTCCATCTCACTATCACATAAAAGACGATGTAGGAAAAACACCCCACTTGTTGCTGCTTCCAGCCACTGCTATAATCCTCAGTAAGTCATCACTGTGAAAAAACTTGTGGGAGACCTCAGGCACCCTACCTTCCTGTCTTGGGTGGCTCCTGCAGGGCTCCGAGTGCTATCAGTAACTCTTCAGCAGCTGCAAGTGCCTCTGTTGGAGGCGGGGTTGGAAAAGGGAAGTTGATCACCTAGGAACGCAGGAAGAAATGAATGTATAACTGACACTGAACAGTAGAGTTCGGCTGTCGTTCATCTGAGAAGTCCTCTTTGGTTCCAAAAGCCAACAGAGGCAATATATTTAGGAGAACTGCCCAGCACAAAGAGAAACAGACAGACACCTGGAAGGGAGTGGCTAGAGCACGCGATTAGGAGTCAGGAATCCGGGGTTTTATTCTCAACTGTGACTGAATCAAAGTATGGCCTTAGACAAGCCGCTTGAAGGCCTTTTTAGAAGTGCTGAGTACCCAGAACTCCCAATTTAAGGCAATGAGAGTCTGGGGGGACTCAGAGTAGCAGCCCTCTGAAAAGTAAGCCTGTGTGTCTCAGAGTATCTCTCTGTAAAATGGAGATATTGCCCGTCATAGGGAAGTTGAGAGGCTTCGAGGACATCTGTGAAGTTAACATACACAAACAATGGACATGTAGGCTTTATTGCTCCTTTTTTATGAACGTAACCTCAGGTCTTTTAAGGACCAATAGAATTCATTATTTTCCTCGCCCCATTTTTGAAATCCCAGGTCTGTGCTTTGCTGGCTGTTTTCATGAGACTGTTGATGCTAAAGCACAGCGCATGCACAAGTGGAGATGAGGCTGTACAGCCTATTGAGGAGGTCTGATGCAATGCATTGCAAGATCAGAGCCAAATGCAAACCAAGCCCTGGGACTACAACATAGCACCTCCCTCCCCCCATCTATGATACAAGGCACAACGTATCCTCACACCAAACAGGCAGCAGTACAGCAATGTATGCTTATTTCTGGCTCCCAGAAGACACAGAGTGCTAGAACGTAAAGCCGGCTTTTCGGCTCACCTTTTCAATGTTTAACGCTTTCATCTGTAGAATCAAGTCTTCCACAGGTCGCCTTGTAATTTCCGGAGGAGAAAATTTCTCAAAGTCACTGAAAACTGCAGATGAATAGAGCCTAATGAAAGAGAAGTGTTGGTTAGAGACGGATATGAAATCTGAACCCGCAACATATACGTCACAGAGATGAAAAGAAAAGCAAATAAAGTTTTTTTTGTTTTTAACATCGCTTTGGACTAAAAAAAAAAAATATATGCATGCATTTTTAAAGGTTTAATCTTCAGATTTTAAAGCATCTTAAACCACATTTACATCTAAAATACCACACAAGAGAAATCAATTCATCTTCACGCATAAAGCATTAAGACAGCATCATTAAATGGGAACTTGACATAGAAAGTGTTCACAGATATTTCTAAAATCACAGTGATACAAATTAAGCCAGCACAAGCAAGCAGCTCAGTGTCTCTGTCCCTCATTGCCCTGCATTTTCATCCACTAGATGAGGTCTCACAGTCAACGTATTGTACTAGGTAGCTTGTGGAAACGATCACGCGACATCTATTTCAGTTAAATGAAACAGAACCGAACTGCTGACTATGCTCTGATAACAGGTTAAGCCAAGCTAGTGCCACACCAGTCATTCCGGTCTGGTTCCTCCCACTGAAGTCTCATTCCTGGAGCCAGAGGCAGCTAGCAATGCTTCAGTGAGGAAATCAGGACCTCTTCTCAAAACTCTAGCTGGCTCTAGAGTCCCATCCAGATCTCCTTTGTTGCAAAGAGAGTGGTCAGACAAGGGATTTTCAGGAAGGCGTCCAGGAGTTAATATCCTGCAATCCTTTCCCTCTTTGCTAACATTCTCTAGGGGCTATCTTTGGGCTGGGCAGTTCCATTTGGATCATTTTAACTGTTTTGTATTTGGGCTGTTTTACCAAATGGTGCTTCAATGCCTTGAGAGAGGTGCATGAAATGCGACCCAGGGGAGCTGTCTGATACACAGCGGCAAGTGTTGGTATTTTCCTTTCATTTGGCTGCCCAACAAACAGAGAATGGTTTTCAGACCCTGACCCCTCCCTACGGAGAGGGAACTGGCTAACCCAGGGGTAGGCAACCTATGATACGCGTGCCGAAGGCGGCACATGAGCTGATTTTCAGTGGCACTCACACTGCCCGGGTCCTGGCCACCGGTCTGGGGGGCTCTGCATTTTAATTTAATTTTAAATGAAGCTTCTTAAACATTTTAAAAACCTTATTTACTTTACATACAACAATAGTTTAGTTATATATTATAGACTTATAGAAAGAGACCTTCTCAAAATATTAAAATGTATTACCGGCACGCAAAACCTTAAATTAGAGTGAATAAATGGAGACTCGGCACCCCACTTCTGAAAGGTTGCCGACCCCTGGGCTAACCTGTAACAGTGCCCTGGCTCCGTGCGGCCAGCTCGTCCTGCCCGCTGGTTTGCAGATGCTTGAGACGTCCAGGTGACTCTGAAAGACGAAACCCCAGTAACTTTGTCATAGAAGCGTTTCTTGACTTTCCCGCAGTCAACCACGTATTTAATGCTGGGGATAGTGAGAGACGTCTCAGCCACGTTGGTTGCGACAACGCACAGTCTTGTTCCAAGAGGAGGAGGTCGGAACACCTGTAGCAAACACAGTTTGGCAGATGAAACGCACTGTCCGTAAAGCAAGTTAGCGAAGTCAACTCAGATGAGCTAGAACAGGGGTGGCCAACCTGAGCCTGAGGAGCCAGAATTTACCAATGTACATTGCCAAAGAGCCACAGTAATACGTCAGCAGCACCCCATCCACTCCCCCCTGGCTCCCAGCGCCTCCCACCCACTGGCAGCCCCGCCGATCAGCACCTCCCCCACCCTTCCGATCAGCTGTTTCGTGGCATGCAGAAGGCTCTGGGGGGAAGAGGGAGGAGCGAGGGCACGGCAGGCTCAGGGGAGGGGACGGGAAGGGGTGGAGGGGGGGCAGGGCCTGTGGCAGAGCCAGGGGTTGAGCAGTGAGCACCCCCTGGCACATTGGAAAGTTAGCACCTGTAGCTCCAGCCCCGGAGTCGGTGCCTATACAAGGAGCCACATATTAACTTCTGAAGAGCCGCATGTGGCTCCGGAGCCACAGGTTGGCCACCCCTGAGCTAGAAAGACAGAAGCGACCACAATGAGCGTGGCCTCACATCACGTCTCCTGGTGTGTGAATTGAGCACACAGGTTAGTGGAGGCCTGTTTTCTCCCCTACCTGAATCTCCCGCTGGTCTGCCCACTGCAGGCTATTTCAAGATGCTAATTTTAGCACACAAACCAAGAGCTGCTGCATACATTCTAATGTCAGGTATTGAGAACAGTCACTTATTCCTGTGCAAATAATCCTTTACCTTGGCTTGCTTTTCTGGTGCTAGTAAAGAGTAGAGTGGGAGCACGTAGAGTGGAAGGGAAGAATCGGACTTCTCACCTGTAGAGAAACAAAATGGCACTCTTAAAAACATGGCAAGCAAACACTAGGCGTTTCATTCCCAACAGTGTCCTGACAAACTAAACTTTTATGCACATTTCAACCTGAAAAAAGTCAGATTTTGTAAATCACTTCTTTTAAAATTGCTATCAGAAACCCTGCAATGAGAAACCCACGCTTTATAAATAATGGTTTACACTACACATCCTAAAGTAGTAACACACCAGTTTAGAAACAAAGCAAAGAGGACAGGTGCCCAGTAACAGTTTCACGTATTGGTAAGTGAGGTTTGTTTTACATATGTGGTTTTCATTTCAAAGTATCAAACCTTCCTCTAGTCCATCATCCCCCAAATCTAGGTCAATGTCAGAGCCCACAGCATCCTCATCATCATCCATTTCAGCTTCTCTGTCCTCATCGCCTTCGTCCACTGGCAAAACGGAGTAACTGTTCAGATCGATTTTGGGTAGTGGCTAGAAGCGAGAAAAAGGGGAACCATTAAAAGCCTTTCTAGATTTAATATTAGCAGTTGTGCAAATGGTCATTAAAAGCTTTTAGAAGCGGGTAATTAATGCAACTCTAGGGTCCCAATCCTGAACTTCCATTGATCTCAAGATGCATGGGGGATTGGGCCCTAAATGGTTTCATTTGTATTACATGGCAGGAACATTCAATCAGCATCTGTAACTGAGGGGAATCAGGAAAGACAAGCCGGTTAAGTGTTTTTAAGGACATGTTGGGTAGAAATGATGTTTTGTACATCAGGTTTCTCCCTTCCCCACAACCCTCCTTCAGGCAATTTTACCCATCAGCGTCTAAAATCAGAGAGCAATATTTTAATAATTTAATGCAGCAGTTACAAATCGAGATCAAAGCGGGATGGAATTCTTTACTTAAGGGACAGCCACACAATTGCAAGTTGCTTATAAATCAGACCAAAGTATTAAAAAAAAAAAAAAAATCTGTTTGAAAACAAACGAAAGCCAAAACTGAACTTCCTTTTCAGGTCAACAGGGGTAATCTAGATTCCTGCTCTTTTGCAACAATTATCCACTGACACGAGTGCCAGTTCCGTTCAAGTTTAAAAGATATTACCATAGTTTTCTTCTGTTTGGATTTCTTAAATTTCCTGGTTTCTTCGACTGATTCTTCCTTCTCTTCATCTCCTATGAAGAAGCATATGGGATTCTCAGACTGCTGAAAGATGACTCTGCAGAGCAGAGCTTAACATTGCTCTAAAGAGCTCATCATTCAAGATATCAAAGCAAAAAATAGCTAGTGACCAAGTGGTTGAGGGGGCCTCGGGCATTTTTGTTAAGTTAAGGAATCACAGTACATCAGTGGCTGAGGGCTGGCAGATTGCTCTGAAGTGGTGCATTTTGAGGAGGACTCTGAAGCAGAGGATTAGCTTTCTGCAACAGGAGAGGATGTGAAAGTGATCTTCCATTTTAGGAAACTGCACCATTCCTTGCAAGCTCCTGTAATCAATGCAAGGCTGAAACAGTGGCAAATGCAATGGATCCCAGGGGAGTGAAGGAGGGGGAAATCACACACAACACAGAAAGATCTGTTTTCTCAAAGCTGAAGCTGAGACATCAGGATGTCTCTCAATAGGTCTTTTCCCAAGTTTATTTCTGGAACACTCGTTGCTTAAAACCTTAAAAGTAAACTCGCATCTCCATACGATGTAACAGTTAAAAGTTAGCAGCCCTTTAGTCCCTGGAGTTACCTTCAGTTTTATTTCTACGGAATGGAAAGGCTTTTCTTAGTCTTCTACAGAGCGAGTGTACTTCTGCTTGGCCGGTTAAGAACACCAAAATCCCTCCTGCAACAGAACAGGTCACCTTAAATCAGAAGACAGGTCGTTTCAAAAGGGAAATCACAGAACTAGTGCTCACTCTTCAGAGAGGACAATGTCAAATATATCGCAACTGTGGAACATAACGCGTGACCCACTTCACAATTCCTTACTAACACACGTGAGAAATCATGCAGAATACCACAGCATATTTAAGTATAGGCTTATTCTCCAACAACATCCCTTGCAAGGAATAAAGTACAGGAGACAGTGCTGCTGGTTTTTATGGGTTTTGTTGTTGTTGTTTTTTTAATAAAAAATGTTTAGTCCCTGAAACCACTTAGACCCTTCTGGCAAACATTTTAAGTGTAAAGAATTTGAGATGCTGAAGAGTTCTCTGCAGCAGTCTTACCTGCGGGTAACATTCGGTGGATTTTACAGACTTTTCTGAAACATTCCCCATTGTAGTCATCTACTGGAGTCCTCTTATTAAAATGAACAGTCACAGGGAATTGCCTTGCATCTACCTAGAAAGGAATCCAACAGGAAACGAGCCTCATTTTACGATTACAGCAGAAGTGGGTTTTACGCACTGTGGTTCAGGGGGAATCAGAAAGCTCATTAAAAGCCTTGACAATGTGTCCTTTCACACAGTTAAACAGATATTTCACCACACTCCAAAGAACTGGCTTATGCATTTGTTTTAAATAGCCCAGTTTCTTGTAAACCATTCTATTTCTTCTCTGTATTGAAGCTCATTTTTACTGTTTTGACCCTCTGAAAAGGAGTGCAGCAAATCATCTTAAAAAAATAAAGAGAATGAGAATACATGGAAGGTAACTCAGTCCAGCATTGCTTTGGTAAGTGTTCTATCTGAAGCCCCAGTGTCTAGCATATTGTTAATTTGAGACCCCGAAGATGGGAAGCTCACTACAACCAATTTGTTTGGCTTTTGCCCTAGGGTATAACAGTATTTTTCATACTACAAAGACCTTTCCAATGATACTTTACGTTCAATCAACCAGAATTACCACTTTGAATGGAGACCTCTTTCCAGTATAACTTTCTAAACAATCAAGGGCTTAAGATTCCTTATATCTAGCTTGCTACCCACAGAAAACTAGCTGTAACATTTAGTGCAACGAACAGAAAAAATCGCAAACATCTTGCACTCCTACTAAACACAAACGGCACTAAATTAACATTAAAGAGACTTATGAAGGTGCTAATCTGGCCTCACGGTGCCTTTCACCTTCTGTGCATTGGCAATATCAGCACAGCTCTGAATACTATGTTAACTGCTTCAGCAGAGCCAACATTTTGTAGGTTACCAAAAATAGCAGGCATTTCTCCAGCCCTTACCACACAGATTGATGACAAGTCAGTAGAATCAGAGACTCAAGAGAGCTACTTAGAATCCAAAAGGCTTTTTAAAAATTATTGTCAAAATTTGAGGGATTCCACTCTATGAAAAGTAGAACTCCACTTGGATCATTTTCTAAACTGTAACCGTGTTTTGAGACCACTGTCTTCAGTGGGAGCTGGAATTGTTAGCAAGAGAAGCCGTAAAATACATAGTTCAAAACAAATTACAAGCAGGACAATTGCCGGCAGCGCCGTTGCTGAAATGACTGCAATGCTGGCTGAGAGGACTGTAAATAACAGGCAGCAAAAGGAAAAATGCCTCTGTAAGCATCCAGTTTTATAAAGGAAACCCAGGTCAGACCCCATTCATTACAGCCATGGCAGCACTAGGATGAACGTTACCTGTATAGCAGGAGGAACAGCAGGAAAGAGTTTCTTGTTATCAGTGAAGTCTTCAACACGAAGGGTGGCAGACATAATGATTAGCTTCATAGGCTGCCCTTTCTGTGGAAATGCAAATATGCAGCGTTACGCTGCAGTCTGGCTACTTGTAATCAGTTATGTAGCACTAGACATGTATGTGCGCTGCTGTAACAGATACCAAATATAAGCCTCTGCCCCAAAGCTCTCACAGTCTGAAGGCACAAAGTGCAATATAAGGCCATAGGACAGTACAGAGAGAGGGCCAAATACTGCGGTCCTTAGACAGACAAAAATCCTATTGGCAATCCTGACTCTGCCACAGACTCACCAAGAGGCCAGCCTTAAGCAAGGCACTGAACCTCCCGCTGCATGTCTGCACAGGTACAATGAAAACAGACATCTAAGAACTGTCATGCTGAATTAGCCAAGTGGCCCACTTACTCCAGCATCCCGGTCTTCAACAGTGGCCAGTACCAGATATTTCAAGGTACATAAGAATGGCCATACTGGGTCAGATCAAAGGTCCATCTAGCCTAGTATCCCGTCTTCTGACAGTGGCCAAAGCCAGCTGCCCCAGTGGGAATGAACAGAACAGGTAATCATCAAGTGATCCATCCCGTCGCCCATTCCCAGCTTCTGGCAAACAGAAGCTAGGGACACCATCCCTCCCCATCCTGGCTAATAGCCATTGATGGACCTATCCTCCATGAACTTATCGAGTTCTTTTTTGAACCCTGTAATAATCTTGGCCTTCACAACATCCTCTGGCAAGGAGTTCCACAGGTTGACTGTGCATTGTGTGAAAAAAATACTTCCTTTCGTTTGTTTTAAACCTGCTGCCTATTAATTTCATTTGGTGACCCCTAGTTCTTGTGTTATGAGGAGTAAATAACACTTCCTTATTTACTTTCTCCACACGAGTCATGATTTTATAGACCTCTGTCATATCCTCCCTTAGTCATCTCTTTTCCAAGATGAAAAGTCCCAGTCTTATTAATCTCTCCTCATATGGCAGCCGTTCCATACCCCTAATCATTTTTGTTTCCCTTTTCTGAACCTTTTCCACTATATCTTTTCTAAGATGGGGTGACCACATCTGCACGCAATATTCAAGATGTGGGTGTACCATGGATTTATATAGAGGCAATATGATATTTTCTGTCTTATTATCCATCCCTTTCCTAATGATTCCCAACATTCTGTTAGCTTTTTTGACTGCTGCTGCACACGGAGTAGATTTTGTCAGAGAACTGTCCACGACTCCAAACAGCTAATTTAGACCCCATCATTTTATATGTATAGTTGGGATTGTTTTCCAATGTGCATTACTTTGCATTTATCAGCACTGAATTTCATCTGACATTTTGTTGCCCAGTCACCCAGTTTTGTGAGATCCTTTTGTAGCCCTTCGCAGTCTGCCTGGGACTTAACTATCTTGAGTAATTTTGTATCATATGCAAATTTTGCCACCTCACTGTTTACCCCTTTTTCCAGATTATTTATGAATATGTTGAATAAGACTGGTCCCAGTACAGACCCCTGGGGGACACCACTATTTACCTCTATTCATTCTGAAAACTGACCATTTATGCCTACCCTTTGTTTCCTACCTTTTAACCAGTAACCAATCCATGAGAAGACCTTCCCTCTTATCCCATGACAGCTTACTTTGCTTAAGAGCCTTTGGTGAGGGACCTTGTCAAAGGCTTTCTGAAAATCTAAGTACACTATATCTACTGGATCCCCCTTGTCCACATGCTTGTTGACTGCCTCAAAGAATTCTAGTATATTAGTGAGGCATGATTTCCCTTTACAAAAACCATGGTGTAAGGTAGGTGTAAGATTCCCCTAGGGGAAGTCTTTTCCTAATCGTTGTATTATACCTTGAAGGATGAGGGTTTACATCCAAATGTAATGGTGAATGTCCTCACTTTCTGAATAAATGTCTAATTTTAAATCCCGCTCAGTTCTTGGACTTGATGTCTTGTGGCAGTGAGTTATGCAGGTTAAATGGGTATTGTGTAATAATTTGTTTCTTTTTTATCAGTGTTTAAGTGTTTTACCTGTCAGTTTCATGGAACATCCCCCCAGTTCTTGTGATATAAGAAAAGACAAAAGGGGGCTCTTATCTACCTTTTCTTTGCTATTCTTTATTTAATCTAGCTTCCTCATATTCCTTTATTCCTTTTTATTCATCTCGTCTCCAAGCGGAGGAGTCCTAATTTTTCCACTCTCTCCTTTCCATGCATTTAATCATTTCTGTTACCCGTTTTTGACCCATATCTGCTCCCGCTAAGAAGCGCAACCACCTCTGCTTTTCTTACCTTTCCACGAAGGGGCACGATGCGAGATAGGAGGCCAATCAGGATATCTGTGTATACACTTCTTTCATGGGCTTCATCAATAATGATCACTTTGTACTTCAAAAGCAAGAAGTCCTAGAAATAAAGAGGAAAGCTGAGTCATCTCATCACATCAAGTCAAACCTCAATCGTGTCTCTCTCTACGTAAAGGTTGGGTCATCACTTCGAATCTATCTAGGTTTATATGACCCTCCCATTACTGTCCTATCTGAGCACATCACAATCTTTCGTGTACTGAAATGGATGGTCTTAAAATTGGTTGTGCCTCATGGGGGTAGAGGAAGGGCTGGTGGTCCAAATTAGGGATCACTTGTCCTCCTAACACCCCTGTGAGGTAGGAAAGTGTTATTATCCCCATTTTACAGATGGGAAATGAAGGCACAGTCTTAGTCTAGCCATAGTTCACAGTCTAAGTGACTTGCCCAAGGTTACATAGGAAGCCAGTGGCAGAACAGGGGCTTGAATCCAGGTTTCCCAAAATGTAGGCTGGTGCCCTAATCCCTGGACCATTCTCAGTCTGGAGAATGTGATGAAGAAATCCCAACACCTATTCCTATGAAGGTCAATACAGCAGCTAAAACAAGAATTGTACCTCCAACAAGCATAAAAAGAATAATCATAGTCGCCAAAAATACAACTTAACTGCTGAAAGGGGTTTTGTTTTAGGAAGGAACGCTTGCACTCATGGCAAGTCCTAGCAGGAATGCGTGAAATTTCTCTAGAGACATTAAATGCCTTCTGTTTTTTCATTGCAGAAGGTAATTTACCTTCTGAATTTCTTTCAGTAGCACACCATCCGTCATGAACTTAATTTTGGTTTCATCTGTAACGTTTCCTTCATAACGTATTTGATATGAAACTACCCTGTAGAGAAAATACATCAGTATTACACAAACTAAGCCACACACTTAAAAAAAAAAAAAAAAAAAGAGCATAATAGACCAAATGTAAAAAGCTGGGATAGGAAGGAAAGTCAGAGTTCAGGTTAGAACGCTGTCTTCAGCCCAATTCAGCTATGACTTGGTACCACAGCATAAGGTGCATGGAAGATCACAGATTGCCTGAGTCTCCGCTTCCCAGACTCCAGCACATGCAGAATTCTACTGTCCTATACAGGAACCTTTCCCTCTAAGAAAGCGGGATACAGAATAGCTTTATTTTCAGCTAGCCCATTGTTATGGCACACCTGCTCTCCCCTACACACAGCACAGCCACGTCTCCTTCCCCACCTCCTCAACAATCCACTGACTCCCCAATGGGAACTATGAGGGCTTGTTAACACCAAGACCATGATCGGTTTTTCTAGGGAGCAGCAGAGCTGAGTTCATTGAAAACTTCCTACAGTTCCTCTCTGGAAAGGCCAGCAGAACAGACTGCAGCTAATCCAACCCCAAGATAACATCCCTCCAACCTCTCCCAAGCAGCAGAAGATTTATACTAAGACGGGGGCTGGGTTTTGTTGTTTTTTACTTTCCTGGTTAGCCCCTGATCTTTTGGCCCTTACCTTTGTGAAAAATTCATTTCCTTGGCGACCCGATGAGACATAGACACTGCGGCTACACGCCGAGGCTCTGTGATTCCAATGATGCCATCGGAACTAGGATAGAGGAGAAAAGCTTTTTACAGACAAACCTAGGAAAGAGGACAAGAGGAATTCCTCTGGGTGGGTTTTGGGCTTGTCTTACCACACACGCAGGTTCTCCTTTATTGTTGGGAGGACCAAGTAATCTCTACCAAACTGGCTCCTTTGGGGAAGAAGCCTGGGCTGGAGAGGGAATATTGCAGAAGCGGAATGTTTATTGCAACTGAGTGAGACTGAGCTGCGGAAGGCAGGCAGCATTTAAACTGCGCTGCCTAAACCTGTAAAAGGGACGGTAGCACCGGACAAACTGCAGATGGTTTTTCACTACATAGAATGGTGTTTATTTTAATTTTGCAAGGAACATGTGGAGTGTCTTGGAGAGATGAACCCACCAGCTTTCCCCCTTAGCTAACCTACCTTCACGGTTAGTGACAAGTACTACAGCCCTACTGTGAAAAATAAAACAGTGATGTTTAAAACAAGGTAGCAGTTTAAAAGCTCTAAAATAAATAATCTCGAGGGATTTTTGTGCAAACTAAGGACTGCCCACAGATTTTTCTCCGTCAAATTCATTTCACCTCCATCTGAGGTAGACACTATTGCTACTCATAGAGGTAACAGCACTAACCCAGGTGTCTTAAGCAGAGACAAAATTCCAAAACTAGAAAGGGATGGAACTTAACTAAAAATATATATATATATATATATATATTCTCTTCAATTTTCAGTATAAAAGAACAGAATCCTACCTGGCATAGCCTGCTTCATACAGAAACTGAGGCACTTGGGTGGTTTTACCACTCCCGGTTTCTCCGCATATGATGACAACAGGATTCTCGTTAATAGCTTCCATGATAACTTGTTCTTCAGCGAGGATAGGAAGCTTTAGTCTCGCTTCCTATTGAAAACAAAACAGAAACTTTATTTTCAGTTTGTGTGTCTTGATCCCTCTTTCTGCTTGGCTTTTTAATAGGTCAAGCTCAGTAAAAAAAAAAAAAAGCTGTATGAAAAGTCTAAAAGATTCAACCCATCATGGATTTTCCACTCCAAAAGTCAGGAATGATACTTACACATACAGTCCAATACATGTAGGAGCAGAAGCGGCTATAGACCCTCATATCTAGGATATTTTGGTAACACACTGCCCTCCTCATGTCTTGAAAAGTTATAAAATGTAGGGTAGAACACTGCCAGGCCAACCAAGAACTAGGATCAGCAAAATATTTCTTCCTGACTTCTCAAAAGGTAGAGCTGGTTACTCAAGCATGAAACTAAACCAGTGCTCTGATTTATTAAATTCCATATAGTCATCTAAGATTTGCTTGAGTTTAACAACATTTCAAATGGAAACTCATTCCATAACTCACTATCATATATCTGCTCTGTGAAAGTGGACTCTTTCAAATTTCTGCAGAATTAAATCTACCTGAAACTACATTTAGCATAATGGAGAATAAAACCCAGTTTAACAATTAAGATTTTCAGTTCATTACACCGAAAGGGTTTAAGATCTCAGATCATTAATAAATTACATATTTAGAATTAGTGACAAATACATATGTTTTGAAACAAAACTGAAAGTCGTTTCCTTCTTTATTCACTTGACAAGCTCAAAGCTCAAAGTTGTGTGTCTAACCAGCAACAGCTGGTATCAGTAACACAAAGCAATGCTGGGAATGCACTCTGCATTGGTTGCAATGCTATCAATGTTACTGACTGATGCAGGTGAATCCCACAAGTCTCCACTTAAGTATTTGTCAAGAATTAGTCTGATGGAGAGTCTCACTCTGATTTCTTGAAGAACGTTTATTGTGATGAATCACTAACAAAGACTGACCTGTATCTCAGGTGACCTGTCCACTGGGATGAAAACTGCAGGCTTGGAAGATGGCTTATGAAAAGCTTTTTGAAGAGCTGGCGTGCTAGGAAGAGCCTGTTCACTATTCAATGGCTTCTTAATGCATTCTTCCACCTTTCCAAAGTTAAAGCTGTCAGTGGCTGTCTTTTCAATTGCTCCTTTACGCTCTTCCTCTTCATCCTCATCAGAACTATCAGAGGATTCAGTCTTCTTCTCAGCCTCCAGTTCCATATCTAGTCTGCGCCTTTTTTTATTTGCACCACTGATGCTACTAATCTTCTCCGGACACGTGGTGCCTGCTTCTTGTACTGTCCTAAAACAGAATATTTACACATTATGGGCATTTCCCCCCAATATAGCTAGCGTTTTCACACTTCAGATCGTCGCCCCCCAAAAAGGAAACCATCTCAAAGAACATGAGGCTGTAATAAGTCTCATTTTCTTTATACCTCACCATAACTACCAAACTATTTTGACTTTAAATAATTTACAAATCTATCAAGTAATATTTATAGTAACTTAGGTGAAGAAGCCATTTAAAGCAAAAAAGGAATCTATGTGCAACACAGAGACTGAGAAAGCAATAATATGCCTGATTCGCAACAGCAGCAATAGATGGAAGTTTACCGTTTGGTCTGGTACATGCGTTCTCCAATACCCAACTTGGAAGTGGTGTACAGAAGTTTCATTTCAGCCTCAGAAGCCTGGACCTCATTTAACTTACTTAGCAATTCAGCTCGCTACAGAAAAAAAAATATAATCACTGTTAGAACTGCTGTACCAGCAAAAAAGATTCACTTCAAGTTCTATCATACTCAGCTACCAAGTCAACTGGAGTTTAGCTTGAGTAAGGACTAGGGGACAGAGCCATACTATATTTGCATGCTGGGGAAAACCATGATAAGTTAGAGAGAGACACTATGGAGGTGTTGCTAGTGACCCCATGAGTAAGGCTGGTCAAGGATCATCATCCTGCTTATTTCTCTACATTTTAATTGATGGAATTGTGTCTCATTTTGGCACAATAGGGGTATTGGAGCCTTTCATTTTGCTACTCCATCTTGAAAAAGGTAACGTATGCCCAATGCTTTTTATTTATAAACAACATTTTTCACCTTCAAAATACTTTGCAAATATTAGCCAATCCTCATAATAATACTTCTAAGAAGCATCCCTATTTAACAGATGCTCAAAGTGGTTAAGTGACTTGCCCAAAGCAGGACTAGACCTCAGAAGTCCAAGGCTCCCAGACCTGCACTCCTGCCCTCTCACTGGTAGGACTCTACTCAAACTTTGTCCATAGCCGCACACTGTGCCAACAGTCCCCGGGTAGCTGTATACTTTTACCAAAAAAAAGCAGCAGTTAAATAGTGAACATAGTTCCAATTAAAACTGGCAGCAGGCTTCAGTGTCAACCTCCCACTGAAATGCATGTGGCAGTCTACACAGTTCTTGACACTGCACTGGGTCACAATAAGGTGTCTAGACACACCTCTGCTCCCCCAAGCTGGTGATAGGCAGATGCTATAAAATGATTCTAAGCTTAAAATCCTTGCTCATATTCCCAGGGAAGCCACTCTGGAATCCTGTTGACAACAGCCCTGTTTAAACAGTTTTCTTTAGCACTGCCTCAACCACAGCTGGGCAAAGCCTTATGACCGAGATGCAACCTACCTGATTTTTCTTCTCTTTCTGCTCTAAAACTTTCTGCAAGATTTTCCTCTGTTTTTTGCTCAGGGGCTTCTTCTCTCGTTTTGTGTCACAAGCTACTTTTTTTGTCTTTGTCTTTTTAGCTGGCAGGACCAGGGCATTACTTTCATCCACTCCTTTCAGCTTCGCCTCATCTGAAAGTATCGGCTTTGGTCAGTCACAGGCCCTAGATAGCTTATTTTTAACAGGCTTATTGCAAAGCTCGCTGCTTTTAAATAAAAGGTCAATAGCAACAATTATATTATTGACAAAGCCAATAGGATGGCTGTGCAGGGAAACAATGCTCCTCTCCTTACGGTTGCTTTCATGATAAAATCCATCTTTTCTTATTTTTGAGTAATACCACTGTGAAAAAGGATACGTTTTCATAATCAAAACATTGTACCAAATAATCCTCCCGTTGGGAAGTGAGCACTACCCCTATTTTCATAATGAAGAAAGGGGTACACACAAGCTAGGTGACTTGTCCAAGCCCACACACCAAGTTAGCAGCACTCAAAAGCGCTACCACGTGGGTCTAAACCTGGCCTTGACGTTGGTCTGAACTTATTGTCACCTCTTGTTGCTGCTAAAAGGTAAGTAACCCTGGATTTATTGATAGGTTTGTATCTGAGATTAGGGCAGGTACAGCACAAGCAAATGCAGTGCAAGTTTCCCCACACTGTCAATGACAATGTACCTCAAAACCATGACAGCTGAAGGTGAGGGGCAATTAAACCTCCCAACCAGTTCATTTTCTTCCAAAAAAAGAGACATTAGGGCTCATCAGGAGTGACTTAGTGTGCAAAGGGGTCACCCATTCAGGAAGGAGTGAGCGTACAAGGAGGTGTGAGCGTGCAAGGGGCACCCACCCAGGAAGGGGTGAGTGTGCAAAGGGGTCACCCATTCAGGAAGGAGAGTGAGCATACAAGGTGTGAGCGTGCAAGGGGCACCCACCCAGGAAGGGGTGAGTGTGCAGAGGGGTCACCCATTCAGGAAGGAGAGTGAGCGTACAAGGAGGTGTGAGCGTGCAAGGGGCACCCACTCAGGAAGGAGTGAGTGTGCAAAGGAGTTACCCACTCGGAAGGGGGTGAGTGTGCGGGGGGGGGGCGCCCATTCCGGCCCCTCTCCCCCCGGGGCGGTTATACGGCGCCGGACTCACCTCCCAGCTCCAGCTGCACAGGCTCTGGGGCGGGCGGCTGCTGCCCCCCGGCGCTCCCCGGCAGCCGCGCCTTCCAGTTGTGCCTCTTGCGAGCTTTGCCCATGGCGGGGGCGGGCGGGCAGCGCCAGGGACCTTGCCCGAGACGGGGAAGGGGCCGCCGAACGGGCTGGCACCCACGTGCGGCACCAGAAACAAACACTTCCGGGGTCGCAGCCCCAGATCGCGCGAGAGCTGCAGGGTCAGATGATCGGGGGCGAGAGAAAGGCGGAAGGAATGATGCGGGGGGCGGGGCGTGGATGGAGTGACACAGAGCAGGGGGAGGGAAGGAGGCAGAGAGACTGGAGGGATGGAGGGATGGAGGAGGGCAGTGGGCGAAGGGGCAGAGGAAAGGCTGCAATGCAGAGCCTGGCTTTCCTCTCCTTTGTGTGAGCAGAGCAGATCAGTTGCATCTTTCTATTGTCCATAAACTCAGCAAACCAGCACTGGCTGTTTCACCTCTCAGATAAAATACAGCTACAAGGAAATACCCTGTGTGTGTGTGTGTGTGTTTGTTTATTGCCAATAGCAACATGAGATTAGAATGCAATGCAACTAATTGGAGCCCTCAGGTTCCTGACAAATGGCCAGCTCAGCATCGCATTTTGGAATCAGAAATATGCGTGTGAGTAGCCCCATGGGTTGCAATGGAACTTAAGCAAAGTTTATCCATCTTGGAAGGATGAAGGGCGGAGTTGACTGTGCTAGTAGATGAAAGAATTGTTACTCAAAGTCACGCAAAGTAGCTGTTTCTTCAAGATGTGTTGTCCTCTCCACATAGATTCCACTTAGTGTGCACACCAGGCACATGAGATTTGATTCCATTGGGGCTTTCATCAACAGAAGTTGGTCTAATAAAAGATATTACTTCACCCACCTTGTCTCTCTAATATCCTGGGACCAACGGCTACACAACCACACTGCAAACTACAAATCATATGTATACAATAACACTGAACTGCAATCATTTCTAGCATGGAAGCAAACTGGCATAATTCCCCTCCGTGCTAGGCACTGTACAAACACAAGGCATCCCTTGCCTGGATGATCTAGTGTAAAACAAGGGACCACAGATGGATACAAGTGGGGACAGCAAGATACCAGTGGGATGAAACTGTTAATGCTAAAAAGTAAGCAAATGTCTTACTTCTCACATGTACCTATGCCTCATTGCTAACCCCAAGTGTTCAAAAATCACAAGTTGGGCACCTCCAAAAATTATGAGATTTTATTAAAAAAAAATTGGGGTTCTTTTTATTTGGTTTCTGTTTTTTTAAGCTTTGTGGTGCACGGTCACATTTTCAAGCTTTTCTCCACAACCATGACTAGAAATTTACTGTTTTGTTTTTTTTAAAGGTGATATTCTAACCTAATCACATGCTTCCAGGAGCTTGGTGTAACGCTGGCAGGCCAGATGCCAGCTCTTACCCAGGCTGCAGGCATTAGCTAAGAACTGACAACCTCATAGCTGGAGACCAGACCAGGCCATGTGTATGTTAGTTTTGCTCAAAATAGGTATTAGTCTTATAAGAATGTATTTAGTGTTTAGACTTTATGAAATGCTTGTAAATTGCTGCATGCATTAATCTCACTTGAAATGTTGGTATTCCATGATATAAGAAAATATGTAAGTTTTGCTTCATAACTTTGAAAATATTTGCTCTGAACTTATGAATTCATGAACAGGAATAATTCCCTCCCCCTCCCTGCAGGAGGCAGGGACAGGGGATGCTCTTGGGCACCAGTGCCCAGGACAGAGGGAGGGACCTGGGCTCTCCACAGGGGCCTGGGCTCCCCTGGGCAGCTCTTACCATGGTCTAGTTCCGGCTTGCGGCCTAGCCAGGAGGTGGGGCGTTGGGGGGAAGAGGATGAGCAGGGAGCGGGGCCGCAGGGGAAGAAGAGGGGCAGGAGGTGGGGCTCCTACATGTGTATATGTTTGCTTACTTTAATCTGTAAATAACATTTCTTTTTCCTAGTTAATAAATAAACCTTTAGATAGTTTATTACAGGATTGGCTACAGGTGGTGTCTTTGGTGTAAGATCTAGGGTACCAAGTGATCTGGGGGTAAGTGACTGGCCTCTTGGGACTGGGAGCAAATTGCATATTATGCGATGTTTTGTGTAAGTGACCATTTATTACTAAGTCCAGTTTGTCTGGGTGGCAAGATAGACTGGAGAGTCTAAGGGGACTGTCTTTGACTCCATGGTTAAGTGTTATAGTGACCCAGGAGTTCACATTTGTTACTGGCTTGGTAAAATCTAATTATAAAACATCCCACCAGTCTGGGGTCTCTGCCCTGTTTTGACAGTCTGCCCTGAGGTAGACACTGGCACTCAGTCGTGAGCCGGACAGCGTGATGGGGGGGCTTTAATAAAACCATCAAATATTAAGATCAAGAGAATTAGCAACACTGCGCTGCGCCCAGGAAGACCCATTGGCAGGGTGGTACAGCTTTCCCTGTCCCCCAGACTGGGACAAGTTTTTCCAAGGACACGACGGCAGAAAGCTTCCCCAACCCCCGCTCTATCACTTTTGGTCTCCCCTCCAAGGACCACGCTCATAGGATCCTGCTTAGCTTTCCTCGCGCCAGGTAATTTCACCCCTCCTCTAACGTCAGAGAAGAAGGCGGAGCTAGAGGGATTGGTCGGGCGGGGAAAAGGGGTTTTGAAATTCCCGCGTGCAGTCGGCCGTTGGCCGCGCGTTGTCTCCGCCGCGCGCCCCGGCTGTGTGAGGTCCTAGCTCGGGCTGCGGGGGCCGCACTCGGGCGGCGATAGGCCCCGGCCTCCGTGGACAGGCCGCCCCCTCCTCCCGCCAGCGTCAGTCAGAGCTAGACCGTTGGTGCGGGGGCAGCAGCTGTTAGCTCGCGGCGGTTCAGCGGGGACAAGCCTGCCGGCCTGCCCAGCCAAACCGCCAGCAGGGAGTCCGCCCGCCCGCCCGCGCTGGACAGATGTCACCCATGATGCTCTGCCTACCCGAGCCAACCAACGCAGGTGTCTCATCGTGGCCTGAGAGCACCCTCTCCCCCCCGTGCACACAGCTGTACGCTGTTACAAGACCTCCAGTCAGTGCAGGATCTCACCCAGAGACCTGTCAGGTCCTACACAGGCCTGTGTGGTGAGCTGCCTGGGCTCTGTCTACACTCAGCTCAGACATCCCCATGCAGGCTGACAGACGCAAACAAAGTGCACCCGAAGGACAAGGCACCATGTGCACTGTTGCATTGACAAATCAGCAGGCAGCTGCTGACATGGAATAGTGCTAGAAAGGAACAGGGTTTGGGAGGAAGCATTACTGCTGTCAAATCTGGGGAGTTAATGATCCACCCTCTTTAGTCTTTTGTGGCTTTTCCACAGACTATGTGGGCAATGGTCATAGATCACTGTCATAGAACTTAAGATCAGAAGGGACCAGTATGATCATCTAGTCTGGCCTCCCGCATGATGCAGGCCACAAAAGCCGACCCACCCACTCCTGAAATAATTCTCACCCTTGACTCAGCTGTTGAAGTCCCCAAATCTTGATTTAAAGACTTCAAGTAGCAGAGAATCCTCCAGCAAGCGACCCCTGCCCCATGCTGCGGAGGAAGGCGAAAAACCTCCAGGGCCGCTGCCAATCTACCCTGGAGGAAAATTCCTTCCCGACCCCAAATATGGCGATCAGCTGAACCCTGAGCATGCGGGCAAGACTCTCCAGCCAGACACTCAGGAAAGAGACTTTCAATATCCCAACATTGACCATCGGTACTAATTACCAGTGGTGGCACATTATTGACCTATTGAGTAAATCAAGTTATCCTATCAAACCATTCCCTCCATAAACTTATCAAGCTTAATCTTAAAGCCGGAGAGGTCTTTCGCCCCCACCGTTTCCCTCGGTAGGCTGTTCCAGAATTTCACTCCTCTGATGGTTAGAAACCTTCGCCTAATTTCAAGCCTAAACTTCCCGACTGCCAATTTATATCCATTTGTTCTCATGTCCACATTAGTACTGAGCTGAAATAATTCCTCTCCCTCCCTGGTATTTATCCCTCTGATATATTTAGAGAGAGCAATCATATCTCCCCTCAACCTTCTTTTGGTTAAGGAAAACAAACCGAGCTCCTCAAGTCTCCTTTCATACGACAGGCTTTCCATTCCTCGGATCATCCTAGTGGCCCTTCTCTGTACCCGTTCCAGTTTGAATTCATCCTTCTTAAACATGGGAGACCNATAGCCGTGTTAGTCTGTATCCGCAAAAAGGAATAGGAGTACTTGTGGCACCTTAGAGACTAACAAATTTATTGTAGCATAAGCTTTCGTGGGCTACAGCTCACTTCATCAGATGCATGTAGTGGAAAGCATCCGATGAAGTGAGCTATAGCCCACGAAAGCTTATGCTACAATAAATTTGTTAGTCTCTAAGGTGCCACAAGTACTCCTATTCCTTTTATCAAGGGACAGAGGCTTGCAACAACTTGTATAGCATAGGAAGAATAAAGAAGCGTCTGCTTCTCTTAAAGGGCTTTAAGCTGCAGGGTTATCACAAACGATGGATGATGCAAATTTTCTCTAATTTAGACAGTCAGGTGCCATCATACCTCTTTCTCAAATAGTACAGGAGTGGAGTTCCAGAAAATTACTTTCCTCCAAACAGATGCTTTGCAACAGAACAGTCTTAAGAGCAGTACAGGTCTCAGTGCAAAGTTTCAGTAAACATTTATTTTGTTTAAGCTTAGTCACAATACCATAACTCATTTGTGAAATCGGTCTACAAATATTTAACTACATAATACATTGATCTGGTGGTCAGAGAAGTAATAAATAAAGCCATGTATAGCTCTGTAAAAATAAGTTTGATATTCATAACTACTTAAAATATCAGCAAAATCTAATATTTCCCTAAGGGTCATATGTCAAAAGTATACATACACAATTTTCTTCAGAACAAATCATTTTACATAACAATTTGCACAAATTTAAACATGATCTAAACTTTAAATCTCATGTACAAAACAGGATGTGAAATTAAATGACTGACATCAGTGCTGAAAACTAGTGCTACAATAGCAAATATAATTCCTGGTTAAAAAGAAGAAAGATCAATTTTTAATGTGCTAATTGTGTCACAGTTCAATGGAATTATCCAAAAATTTTAAATACATGCAGATACAATAAAATCTTTATTCTCAAAAAACAGACAAGTAGAACTTACCATCAATAACATCATTAGCTGCCAAAAACGAATTATTAGTATGTGAGGCAAATCACATTAAAAAACTTTACACCATCAAAAAGCTAAGGTTGGTACTGAGTCTATTTTCCACATTAACTATGCAACAAGTCTTTAAAAGCAAATCACAATTTTAAGAACACACTATTAAGTACAGTACTGAGCTACACCAGATTTTGTACATTGTACTCTGACATTCAATACCACTTTTGAAAACATTACATTCTGAATACCAAACAGTTAACTATAGGTGAGGTGTGTACTTTAAGATAAATTGCTACAAATGTAAAGCTTTGCAGAATGTTGATGTATTGAAATACATACAGTAGTTTCAAATATTAGACCCTAAAGTATGACATAAATACTAAAGATCTTTATGGAATTTCTGTTAAAGCCAGACAGCTTGAGGTCCATCATAAACTATCATGTCAATCAATAAAGTAAGGTGACATTCTTCTAAGTAGCTGCTGAAGAAAGGACAATAAAAAGGAGCAGTTTAATATTACTAGCCTCTAGAACTGATGACAGGATTTGTTAAACTATGCTAAAGAATGCAAAGATACTACTGCCCATCTCAGAGCCATTTAGTGATTAGAGCAAAGTACTGGGAGTCATGAGATCTGGTTTTATTCCTATCTCTGCCACTGACTTGCTGTGTGGTCATGGGCAAGTCACTCAAACTCCGTGCCTCAGTTTACTCATCTGTAAAATGGGATGATTACATATCTTTGTAAGGTGCCCTGAGGCCCTCATAAAAGGCAGTATAACACAATCACTGCCTATGGAATGAATTATGAAGAATGGAGTAGAAGAGCCTAGTAGGTGAACAGTATAATTTTGTATGGAAAAATATTTGTAAAATATATTTACAAAAGTAACTTGAGAACTGAAATACACCACCAGATTAGCCTTCCAAAAACATTTTAACTACTGTGCACATTAAATTCAGAGCATTTTCAAGTACAATCATTTAATTTTTGTTTGTGCTCCTTCAAAATAACTACTTTTGAAGTTAGCAGACTATACACTGAGATAATTGAATATTGGGAAACAATACTGATTAAAATAGCCAATTTTAAATAAACTGCCTAAGCATATTTGTCTTGTCTATTTATAACATTTTAAATTTTCTACTGTGTTTAAAATGAAACATTTCACTCTGCATGGGATGTAAGTAAATACAAAAATATATTTTCCTGCATACAGCAGGGTGGGCAAGTTTGGGAAAAGAGTGTTGACACAAAAGGGCTGGTTTTACCGTAAACTAAAAAAGTGACATAAAAAAAGACATGGGAATAATATGAATATAATCCAAAAGTAAATTTTATGGTAACATTTTAATGTAATTCTGTAATATGCAACTCTTGTTGTTCTTTTTTTTTTATCTTCAATACTAAATATAGATTACCTAAAATATAAACATTGTATGTAAAATATAAATCATATTCATAGAAAAGAAAACAGGCATGAATGTACAGACTTCAGGTGACAGTTATACATCCCTGTATTTCTTTATTTAGGACACAGTTATGCAAAACTGACTCATGTCACCTTCTCCCTCAGTTGTCCCATTGAAGACAGTGCAACTATATGCTCTAGTAAGGTTTGTTTGCAGGCTTCAGTCCTTAGGCCCAAAATTCACAAAACACTTTGCTAAATTGGGGCTTTAATACCTAATTTAAGAGTCTACTTTGTACCCAGATCCTACAAGCACTACTGAGGGTAGTGATTTTTACTGTGAATAGTCCCATTGATATCAATAGCACTACATCTATTAAGAGTTCACAGGGTTGAACCTGTAGGACCCTAACCTAGTTTTTAAAATATAAGAATGAAGAAAAAAGTTTAAATATGGCATTAATCTGGAAGCCTGCACATAATCATACAATTTATTTATTGTTTTATAGGCAAGGGTTGGGTTATCTTTTAGGGTTTTTTTTGGCAATTTTCAACAAAAACTTCCTAAGGATGCACGGTTTTTGCATTTGCATATGTGGCCACTCAGATGGCATGAAGGCTCACACTACATACTGTCAATTGCACATTATACCAACTAACTAAGTTTAAGTGATCACTGACAAGTTGGTGCCAAAGGTCAAAAAACCCTACATTTTAAAATGCCCATAAATATGGATTTTAAAATAAATCATAGTAATACATGTTCAATATGACAGACCAAAAGAGAGATTAGGCAAGTAACATGCATTTTTTAAATAGTCTTGTATACTTCAGCATTAAAAATTAAAAGGAGATTTACAATGAAAATTCAATGAAATGTTAAAATCCTGGTTAAACCCCAAACCAGCAAGTTGAAGACAGAATGCCAAATTCTGCTTAGGTGGTTATATGCAATTCCTCTGAAGAAAACAGGGACACATGTGAAATAGCAGTTTTTGGCTCAGCACCAGATTTTATTTTAACACAGCATTTAAAAAATATTAGAAACAGGTTCTTCTGTAATGATGGTGCATTTTACCTATTTAGGTATTTATACTGTGCTCATTGCTATGGTATAAATGCTTTCCCACCATACATCCCCGTAACACCCTTGAAAGCACTGCATTACAAAAGTTAAATGATTTCTCAGACTTTCTTCCCTGAGGTTACCTTTGTCTCAACACACTTCAAGAAATCTTACAAAGTCAGTGTCATAATGATCTAGCTTGTTAGCATGATGAGGATACAAATACATACACTCACCAAAATAAAGTTGCTTCAAAGCTCTCTAACATCACTTTGAAATAATCCCCTATTTTATACACACTTCATAATGTGATTGACCTCCCCAAAGATCCACAGGGGACACGGACTTCAAGCAAAAAGCACCCATAAGACTTAAAATTTTAGAAAAAAATCCAGATCTTCCTCAAGATAGAATTATTGCTGCTTATTGGTCCTGAGAAAGCTTTAAGCAACAATACATTTGGAAGTATTTTATCTTCTGCATTTTTTGTTCTGAGGAAGCATGTGGGTCCTGAGATTAAAAAAAAAAAAATCATATTTCTTCCTATGCACTCCTATGTGGAAAATGCTTTACTGTGAAGATCAAATATAAACTACTCTGCCGCTGAAAATTTGCCAGCACACTACATTTCTTACCCTCATAGCAATTTTTGTTTTATTAAACTGCACTTAAAAAAAACCAAACAAAACAAACAAACAAAAAACCACCCACTGACAGCTAAGAAAGAAAACCACATATCTGTAGAGTGTTATGGGTTCTTCATTTTGGAGTGGCTTTAAAGGGCTTCTGATTTATGAAGTAACTCCCTTCTTGCCATTAAAAGCTATGGTATGATATTTTTTGGCCTGAATGTGAGAAAAATTTGAAATATGAAAGGCAACTTCAGGCAATGAAATAAGTCAACGGTAAATTAGAATGCTCACAACTTTGTAAAAAAAATTAAAACGTGGACCCACAATCACTACTTCTCAAGAAAAACATTTGGTAGCTTAAGATTTTTTTTAATGTCAAATTTGCATAATGCTCAGCTCAGCTTCAATATTTTAAATAGATTACTCAATTTGCTTTTATAAAAACTCTACAAAAAGATGTTTTTAAATGCTTGTAAAAGTAAGCGTTTTCACTGATAAAATTCTAGTCATGGATAAAATTCTCTGAATATACAGCTAACATCTCATATCTTATTTTACAAGTGTAATGTTTCTGAGTGTATAGTCTAGATAAATTACTCTTATTCTTCTTAACACATGATCTAAAGTTTTAACATTGCACATTTTTATCATGTGATGTTTTGTTGCTTGGTAACTTTCAATGAGATAGTGCTTAGTAACCTTCTAGTGAGCTGGTGTAAAGTGATCTATAGGTTTTATTTCATTGGTCATTGGCTCTGTCCATGTTTTCCATTATCCTGGTAAGACGTATGTTCAGAAGTCTAATTTGACTGTCAATATGATCAATCTTCTCCTCAAGGCTGCTGCTGCTGTTTCTCCTCCAGTAAAATCCAACAGGCCCAGTCATGAAGTAGACTGCTACAACAAAGCACAGAGGCAAGACTGCATGCTCTGGTTCTCCTTCATACTTCTGGAGGATGTATACACATGAGAGGGCAAACAGAGCAACTCTTACAATCCAGAAGAAGCGACCAAACAGCATATGTAAGAGACAGAAGAAGAATCCAAGGAAGACAGACAAAAACCAATAGGCAAGTAAAACAGCACCAATCAGCAGAAGAACACGGGTAGGGTTGTTGGCAACTGCTGCAGGGCTGAAATAATGAGTCAGGTTGGAAGCTGAAAAATAAAAACAAATTTATGAGAAATTAAAAGATAGTTTAATTACATCAGGCAAAGGTAAGTGTAAACTGTGAGCATAACTAGTGAAGGGCCATATATCTGCAGAAGTTTCAAGGCTGCGGTTTCTAAAAAAAAAAAAAAAAGGGGGGGGGGGAATGACCAAATTACTGGATAATTATAAATATATGTACCCCTGTGTGCCCCTTTCATATAGCAGCAATCACTACATTATTTCTATGGTTGTGATTGAGTGAATTCACTTCAGTTAAAGAGAGGGCCACACTAGTCCAGGGCATAAGTTTAGAACTAAGATCAAGGGTAAATATGGCCTTCATGTAGTAACAATGTTTAGATATTATTTGTTAAGCTGCATTCAGCATCACACAACAGAGTAGTATATCCACCTTTAGGATCACGACTATTTCTACTCTTTGTTTCTTTTCATTCTCCCTCTGCCCCCATCTTCCTTTGTTTCCCTGCCCTTTCCCTGTGTGTCGTTCCTTTTCCCCCTCTGCATTTCTTTCCCTGCAGCAACTCTCAGTTTACCCTTTGGACTTCTTCCTCATCCCATTCCATCTGATAAAATGATCAGCAATAAAATAATGACAACATGTAAAGAGATTAATGACAGGAACTCCATATGCATGCAAGACTGCTTAAAATTATTCAGCTTCATGGAGTCTAGATCCCAGAACCATTAGGAAAATAATTTAGTTGGAACAAATATTTTAATTTTTAAACTGTCTATTTTTGCTCTATGGATTACAAGCACAGTCATCTTAATCAGAGAGCCACATATCCCGAACATTTCCTTCAAAATTCACACAGCACCGGAACAAGGTGCTATTTCCTAGGCAAGGTTTATAAGCACAAACGAGTGTGTCACCATATTAGAGCACATGGGCAAGCCACAGCAATATGCCCTGGTTTCGGAAAAGCTAGGCATTCAGTCAAACCAAAAAAAGATATTAGGTTAGAAGTGGAGAGAACATTCTACTACTAACTATTGCAAAGCACATTATAGAAAAGTGCTCCATTAACTTCAACATGGTTTCCATCATTAAGCGACAAACTCAGTAGATAAAAATCCTCTTAATATGTCCCTGTTCCAGCCCCAATGTCTGATTTACAGATCCCCAGGACCATGGGTCTTCTTTTTTCTCTTACAGAGAGGAAAGGAGTCACATTTACAGAGTGCTCTATATGACCAGACTTAGCATTAAGAATGTTACAAATATCACAGATGGGAGCAAAAAAAGCAGTGCAAAGCTTTTCTCATATTGCTTTACCAATATACATCACCCGCTTCTGGAGTGTTGAGAGAGTTGGGATAGATGGAACTTGAGGGATAAAATTGTAAGAAAAGGAGAAACCAACTAGAGGTGGGAAATAGTCCCTACCAACACATGAGAAGGGGTAGCTACCTAAACCAGCCTTCACAGTTGCATACTCTAGGTGCTCTATAAATTGTCCTCTCCATTCTCTTTAGTGGATGACATCCAGTCACAAGTCTCAAAACACCCAGTGAAGAACAAAGATTAACCACTAACCTGTCCAGATTTAGAAAGATATGCAAGACATCTCTTTGCCCAGATTTTCAACTCTGTGAAATATCAGATCTTGGATTTTAGCTCACTGGTCAGATCTCTTTCCATTCTCTGCTTCAAAGCTACAGAATGCAGAGTAGCAGGATTGTTTTGCTTCTTTTGTTTGGAAGTATTAATGACAAAATGTAAACCCTGAAAGTGCTCCCAGAAACTGTGCTGATGAATGATTTAGAAATGCATGTAATAAACAGGTATCAAAGATAATACAAATGCAAAGGTAATACATACCTTATTAATATTCTCCATCCTTCCCATACCTGTAAAAACATCCATAAGGATTACCTGCATAATTTTGGGTTTAATAGACATCACACTTACCATCAATTCCAAGAACATCCAGCACATCAGTCCATATTCTCCAGAAGGTGTCTACTAATACATCCACACCGTAAACAAATCTTTCTGTCAGCCTAGAGAAAAACTGTAAAATAAAATGCTACTGTAAAGAATGGCCATTGGAAATCAACCTTGAGGGGTTTATACAGTTTATTCAATTTTGAGTACATCTAAAAATATATATACACACATCACTGACTGATCAATCAAGGTACATATATATTTCCCTTTACCATAGTATCTGAGTGCCTCCAAGTATTTAAAAATAAATGTAGCAAATCTTTCTTCCCTTCCAGATCACAGGAAAAACTGAATTAACATAGTTTTTGTTTGCCTGCTTGTTCATATGTGTGTTATTTGCAACCGGTTCATAACTGGTGTGTGAAAACTAAAAACTCTTTCAATGCAATTTTCAGATATTTACTGAAAACCTGACAGGTCCATAAACAATGTGTTGGAGATCTACACAAAACTTTAATGACAGTGCAAATTATACTCATTCAATTCAGTAAATTAACATACCTTCATGTTACTATGATACAGAGGGAGTTAAGATTGGGAATTGTGAAGTTAGAAGACTGAATGAGAAAATGAGTACACCTGAAGGCTGATTTGGTTTCCTTTGGGAACAGCCTAATCTAAATTTGTTTTGAAGATTACAATACTTGTTAGTCTTATTTCAGTTCTTGTGTGTATCCCTGAAGAATTTGACCTGAATCCCTGAGAATTGTCAGACAACACTGTGGAAAAAACACCTGCATCCTCTCAATGCTACTGCCTTCACTGCTATAGAAGCTACTTCAAAGGTTTTCAGGTCCAAATTTTGCCAATGTAGTGGCAGCCTTCTGAAGATTGTCACTATAAACTTCCTGAACAAAAAAGCTATCAAGATTATAGATGAAAAAGATGGATATTTGGCTCAGCTTGCTTCCTCTAATCTAGCACCTGCATTTTCCATGCTGCTCCCTAACATATTGCCAGCTACTGTGCAAGAACCTTCTCCTGGCCTCCTAGTGACATTCAGCTCAGCCTTCCTCTCTCTCCATTTCAATAATCTTATCTGAACACATTTTCTTCTTTCCTTGCTCAGGTGTCTTGATTCTTTCCTTCTGATACTTTCCTTCTGATACTTTGCTGTATTGAATACAAACAATTATGTAACTACATTTCAAAAAGAACTGTGACGAAACAGAAATATATGCTCTGTATAAATTGTTTACTATTGCTTCTAGTTTACTCTCCCAGCACTAGTTCAATAATTCATCCACACTTCTATTTGTAACAACAACAAGGAGGCGGCTAAGGATTTCTCATTCAATTTGTGCTTGGGATGGTAAGGCGTTCTCAAACCCTGTTTTTCTTTGCTTTAGACCACTAGAGGTCAGAGGGCCCTGGGTCCACAATAGGAAAGTCATTGCCCACTGCACGAACCTGCGCTAGTATCTGGTGGATTAGAGATGCAGAGCAGCCACCCACAGAGGGAGCCAGACAGCTGGCTGCGGCGTTGAGTTGCTCACAGTGCTCTCCCCGTCCAGCCCATGGTCTCTGTGAAGGCTCTTTTCTGCTGATTAATCCTTACAAGGGGATGGGGTCTCATTTAAGTTTTCGGGAGCAGAATGTCTGCGCGGAGGAGGGCTGTTTATTAGCTCAGAAACCACATGAAAACGTGCACGCACCAAGCCTCGCCACAAGCAACCAAGAGACGCTTCGGGGTGAGGAGGCAACGAAGGCAGGTGGCCTCCGTGGTGCTTTCAACGATTCCTGCTTCCACCCCGGGCAGACCCCCGCCGCGCGGCTCCCAGGCAGCCTTAGTCCCCCCGGGAACGCGCGGGGCCTGCGACGGGAAGGAGAGGGAGCCTGCGGGGAGCGCCCGAAGCCGGGAAGAGCGGCTGCGCGGGATGGCGGGGGGCTCGCCCGCAGGGCCCGCGCGTTCTCCTCACCCCGCTAGCAGGGGCTCCCATGGGGGGCGGGGGGGGGCTCTCACCTTCTGCAGGGCCCGCACGTTCTCCTCGCCGAACAGGCTGCTCACCCCCTGGTAGATGCCGCTGGCCGCCCGGCGGAGGCTGTTCTGCTTGTCGGCGACGCGACTCCGGGCCGCCCAGGCTCCAGGTCCCACCACCTCGCCCAGCAGCAGCAGGAGAAGCAGCGCCAGGCCGGGCACGAGCCGCCCCCTGCCTCCCGCCGCCATGTCGCTCAGCCCGGCCAAGACCACCTAGCGCCGCACGCTGCCGCCTGACCGCGAGGAGCCTGTGGCCGCCGTTCCCAGCATCCTCCCGCCAGGCGGGCAGCGCCAGAGTCAGGCGGCGGCTGCAGCGCCCCCTGCGGGAGGCGGAGTGGGAGGGCCTGTCCCTCGGGGCCGCCCGCCCTCCCAGGAGCCCCCGGCGAGCCCCGCTCGGGTAGCCCTCATCGCACACCCCTCACCTCACAATACACACCCCTCACAGCGCAACACACACACTACACACCCCCTCCCCTCACAGTGCAACACACACTGCACACCCCCTCCCCTCACAGTGCAACACACACTGCACACCCCTCCCCTCACAATACACACCCCTCACAGCGCAACACACACACTGCACACCCCCTCCCCTCACAGTGCAACACACACTGCACACCCCTCACAGCGCAACACACACACTGCACACCCCTCACCTCACAATACACACCCCTCACAGTGCAATACACACACTGCACACCCCTCACCTCACAACACACACACTGCACATCCGTCACAGTGCAACACACACACTGCACACCCCTCACCTCACAATATACACACACCACACACCCCTCTCAGCACAACACACACTGCACATCCCTCACCTCACAATATACACACATTGGCCCCCCTCACCTTACAACATATAAACCACACACCCCTCCCAGCACAACACGCACACTGCACACCCTCACCTCACAATAAACACTTTGCACACCCTCACAGAACAACACACACACTGTACATTCCTCTCTTCACAATACACACACACCGCACACCCCTCATGGCTAGGATGACCAGATAGCAGGTGTGAAAAATCAGGACACTTTCCCCCCCAGGGTGTGTGTGTTATAGTTGCGTATATAAGACAAAGTCCCTAATCGGGACGTCTGGTCACCCTACTTACAGTGCATCACACACACACCCCTCACAATGCACCACACCCACCTCTTATTTCACAACACACACACCTTGCACATCCCTCACAGTGCAACACACACACTGCGCACCCTTCACCTCATAATTAGGGCCCTGCCAAATTCACGGTTCATTTTGGTCAATTTCACTGTCATAGGATTAAAAAAATCGTAAATGTCATGATTTCAGCTATTTAAATCTGAAATTTCACGGTGTTGTAATTATAGGGGTCCTGACCCAAAAAGAAGTTGTGGGGGGGTTGCAAGGTTATTGTAGAGGGGGTTGCAGTATCGCTACCCTTACTTCTGTGCTGCCTTCAGAGTTGGGCAGCTGGAGAGCGGTGGCTGTTGTCTCAAACTGTCTACATCCTGTTACCGCATTTAATGAGAAAAGTTGGCTTCTGAGTGGCTGCAAAGTAAGAGAAGTATTATTGCATCCCCGGTTAACGAACAGTGCACTGAATTAGAATTGGAGGTACGTGTGGACATAAGGCACTCTGTTATTTGATATGAAAATAAATAGGCTTATGTGTACGCAACTTTGCTGAAAGTACCGAATAACTGAATGAACTTGGTTTAGAGGTTGGGTGGCATGTTCAAAAGCAACCAAGTGACTTTAGGTGCATGAGTCCAATTGACTTTCACTTTAACTTGTGCTCCCAAGTCCTAAATCAGGAGTTCTCAAACTTCATTGCACCATCCCCTTCTGACAACAAAAATTACTACATGACCCTATGAGGGGGAGACCAAAGACCGAGCCTGCCGCCCCGGATGTGGGGGCCAAAGATGAAGCCCAAGGGCTTCTACCTTGGGCGGGGGGCATGTAACCTTAGTCCAGGGCAGTGGGGCTTGGGCTTCAGATTTGCTGGGGCCCAGCAGGGCCAACACCAGTCTTGGCGACCCCATTGAAATGGGCTCGTGTGACCCACTTTGGGGTCCCAACCCACAGTTTGAAAACCCCTGTCCTAAATCATTCAATTGCTTTTGACAATTTCACTCAGAGGCAGTAAATAATGAAAAAAATGCACAAGGGAGCATTGGAGCTGGCTGCAGTGCTGTGGGGAAGAATGGAAAGTAGTTTGACTACTAAGAAGCAATATTGTCAATCCCAAAAGTTAAAAAATTGATAGACCCATGGGTGGTGGGTGAACACCCCCTTCGGGGAGGCTAGCCCACCGGCCCCGGCCCTTTCCCCCACAGCTGGAGGAGCCCCACGCGGCCGGAGGAGCCCCAGGCTGCCTGCCCCACCCAGCTCCCCCAGCACTGGGCCGGCCCCATCGCCACCCCAGACTGCTGGCCCGACCCCCCAGGCTATCTGTGGCTGCTGGCAGGCCCAAGCTCCAGGCCGCCTTAGGGTAGATGGGGAGCGAGGGCGAGGCCTCGGGGTGGAACATAGGCTTAGCCTCCCCTGGCCTTTGATACCCGCCACCCATGGTCAGACTCCCTTAATCCAAACCTGGAGCGAGGTGTGTGTGGGGGAAGTATCTTGTTTTGAAATGATTTTGTTATACAAAAGTAGCATTTGAAAGGTATTTGAGTGAAAATGGTGAATTACAATGAATACTGTTCACACTATTTTTCTCAGGTCTTTAAAGCTGCTGAAATGTGGGTATATTCTAGTGTAAAAAAAAAAAATCTAAAGTAGCCATACAACCATATCCAAGGGATGCTTGTTCAGTTTTCCTTCAAGTTCTTACAGTTTCCCAAAGCCTCCTTTGGAATCCTGGAAAATTGAGGATGAGACTGAGAAACCGAAAACAAGGTAAGAAAGGAAGAGGATCAGTAGGGGGAGATGAGAGCAGAGATGTAAGCTGGGGTGGAGTTACTGTAAATGCTGAATTATATGTGTCAAGATTTTCTGTGGGTTAGAGCATAATATATGATAAAATTCCCAAAGTGCCTTATCCTCTTTGATCCTCCTGTGTAAACTGGGCTACTTTATTTTCAATTAAAAATCTCAGCTCATTAAAGCAAACTACAGTATTCCTCCTAAGTCATTTTGTACTGGCATTTTTCAGGTATGGGCTGTTTTCGGGTGGAGGAAGGCAGTTGCTACTGCTTTTTTTTATCTTAAATGTAGTATAGATTTAATTATCAGCTGATATGTCTAGACTGGAGCCTAGGTTAGGCATTCTCTTTAGATCTC
Source organism: Platysternon megacephalum (assembly GCA_003942145.1). NCBI lineage: Eukaryota > Metazoa > Chordata > Testudines > Platysternidae > Platysternon > Platysternon megacephalum. The sequence goes on from QXTE01000013.1 coordinate 9,544,575, forward strand.
TGTCTTGCTCAACTCAAAAATAAATAAGGTTGCCATCTGCACGAGCGCCAAGCTAAAAGCTTTCCTCTGATTGGGCACACCTCCATCCCATTCTTCAGCTCATTGGTTCACAGCGTATTAGGTTTTTTTAAAGCTATTAGGCAATTAGTCTGTCCTTGCGTCAGTTTCTGCATTGTCTGGCTAGCCTCACATGAGGTGGGTTCTGGGCTGATTTGGGACCAGCCAATCACGGTGCAATCTGATTGTGGTGCGCTGCCGCAGGGAATCACTCCGCCTTGCACAGCCGGCGCGCTGTTCAGAACACATGGGACAGGTGCTATTTAAAGAAACCATCAGCAGTTTAGAAAGGGAATTGCAGTTTTTCATATAGTCCCCTTCTACACACAAACCATGATTATGGATTTTTTTTTCTTCTTGCCGGTTGAATAATAGAAAGTAAAGAGATGGTTGATCATTCTGCAAGGCTGATAAACCGGGATGATTTGAATGAGATTTTTAAAAAAGATGATGAATGAAATGTAAAATGCCTAACTGCACCACACACAGTGCAAGAAGGCCTCACCTTAAGAGAAAGGTACTTTTAAAACTGACTAAAAATTAATGCAAAGTGAGAGGGATTTGGCAGCTCTCCTTAGAAGCATACTAAGATACACAAAGTGAACTACTGGTCTGTCGCATCTTAGGCGCATTTAACATGTGCGATTTCAGCTTTACGCGGTCGGCAAAAACAAGAAAAAAACAAAAAAAAAGAAAGAGAAAAACAACAATTTAAATACTGTTTCTGTAGTGCGGGCGATTCTGCCCACTATTACACTCAATGTAATTTTGACTATACGCGGTTTTCGCTTTAGGCGCTGACCGCGGAACGTAACCCCAGCGTAAGATGAGACAGACCTGTATTTGCTAGACATTTATATCAGTTTATTTATATAACAAGCAGGACATTTTAGAGATAGGAAGTAGCATAAATTAAAAATCTATAGGTTTACAAAATAATTATAACCTAATCTGGGAAATTGGAGAGAAAAATAGTGGGGCCTGCTGGAAAAAAGTAAAATTCTCATTAAAGGAGAGAATAAAATTATGATGTCCTTAGAATACTGCTAGAACTATTTGCTTTGTTGCTTAACTACTCCTGTACCAACAGCAGCAAAGAGGGAATTTATGGACTTCCATTTGCATCTTCCCTCCTAGTGTTGATGCAGATAGTTAAGTGTTTTTTTGCTCTGGTGTTTGATTTTATTTAGGAAGTATTGGGGTTTCATACAGTTATTTTTCTTTCTGGATTAAAGAAAGTTAAACCAGTAATAACTCCCCTCTATCTTAAATCTAGAGATATATTTTCAAGTGCCTTAGGAAAGCCACAAAATAGACAGTGCAGACCTCCCTCAGAGATATTGTTTTTGTGCCGCCTGCAGATATCTTTACATCATTTTACATTTGGTCAGATTTTTAAGGTTATCTTCACACCAGAAGGGCAAGAAACTCAGAGCCAGAGAATCTGCTTCCTATTTTGAAAAGCTGTGGAAGAGATTTACAGGGAATCTCCATATAGAGACTACCCCTGCAACAAGCCACCATGGCCCCCAAACCTGACAGAACCTGTAGGACCTGTGGGAGGCCAAGGCCATCCATACGGAGACCATGTAGCTGCGCTGCTTTGTCTCTGTCCTCTTGGATCCCAATGTGGTTAAATTGGACCTGAATCACCAACAACCTCCTCTGTGTGTAGTTGCCCCAGGAGTGGATCTGCAGAAAAGGTAATACAGCCTTTCATTGCACCCTACTTCATCCCATTGTGCCCTCCTGGCCCAGTGTGACCCTGCCCCTAGGAAGGTTTTTTTGTGTGTGGAAAAGCAGCATTTCAAAGAAAATTACAACATTATTCAAACTGTTTTCTGCCAGCCTTCAAATTTGCTAAATATGGGTGTATTCTAGTCTCAAAATATCTAAAGTAGCTATATAAGTAATATACTGTGATTTCTATTGTACCCTTCATTAGAGAGACAAGGTGGGTGAAGTAATACAGTATCTTTTATTGGACAAACTTCTGTTGGTGAGAGAGACAAGCTTTCAAGCAACACAGAGCTAGGAAATGTACTCAAAGATATGCCTACACTGCAGTTCGACACCAGTGGCTAGTCAGTGCCAGCTGACTCAGACTCCTGAGAGTGGGGTTAAGGGGCTGCTTAATTTTGGTGTAGGCATAGGGGCTCAGGCTGCAGCCTGAGCTATGGGATGCTCCCATCTTGCAGGGTCCTAGAGCCTGGGTTCTAGCTGGAGCCTGAACATCTACACTGCTATCAAACAGCCCCAAGCCTCATGAGTCAGCTGGAACAGGCTAGCGTGGTAGCCTGGGTTTTTAATTGCAGTGTAGACATACCATAGGGTCACAACTAATACAAGGTCGAACAGATTGTTTAGCACAGTGGTTTTCAACCTTTTTTCATTTGCAGACCCCCAAAACATTTTGAATAGGGGCGCAGACCCCTTTGGAAATCTTAGACCCCCAGGGGTCCCTGGACCACTGGTTGAAAACCACTGGTTGAGCACAAGTAGTTCACACACATTTCAAGGGACCATTCATGGTGAGTGCCCCAGGAACACCTTTCCAGTCCGGGGGCGAGGGGTGTGGAGTGGGAAATGAGGAAGGCCCAGTTGCTTGTCCTTTTGTTACAGTGCCAGCTTGGAGCAGAGGCTTGGGGTGGCATTCCCCCTCTGACTGCATCACCACCAGGGATGGCAATAGGAGATGCCTGTTCTCCATTCGTTTATCACTGATCACTTCCCTCCATTAACTGTTCTTAATTCCCCCCCCCCCCCTTCATGAGCATTAACGATGCTGGGGACTGTGCTGCATTTATCCCGGGCTTCTGATTGTTTGGGGTGGAGGTGTGCGGGGAGAGGGGCAAGGTTACCCTGCGAGTCAGAGGGTGGGACCCCTGGCTCGCGGTTATCTCCAGCCCCCGGCGGCGCACTCTTTTTCCTACCTGCCCGGCGGAAGGTTACAGCGAGGGGGCGCGCAGTCTGTAAAGGCCGGCCCGGGAGGCGGGGCTGTGCAGTGCGGGCTGAGACACCGGGAGAGCCGGGCGCGCGGGTGGGGGCTGCTGCCGCGGGTCCGTCTCGCCGCTGCCATGTCCCAGGAGCCGGAGATCCTGGAGTCCCGGGTGATGTGGGAGCCGGACTCCAAGCGCAACACCCAGATGGACCGGTTCCGGGCCGCGCTGGCCGGCGCCTGCGGGCTCCGCCTGGGTGAGCGGGGCGGAGGGTGGCCCCGGGGGATGGGGGAGCCCTGCTTGAGCCAACGCCTGTGGGGTGGCAGTGGGGGCAGCCCCGTCAGCGCGGGGGGCTGGGCGGCGGCGGCGGGTGGGGGCAGTGGCTGGGCTGGGCTGGGGCAACCCACCAGGGATACAGCCCCATCAGCAAGGGGGGGCAGTGGCTGGGCTTAGGGCTGGGGTGGGGCAATCTGCTAGGGATACAGCCCCATTAGCAAGGGGGGCAAGGGAGGCCAGAATTGGGCTGAGGCAACCCGCCAGGGATACTGCCCCATCAACGGGGGGGCTAGTGGCTTGGGCGAAGGTGGCATCCAGAGGACTTTAAAAGGGCTGTAGGAGGTGGCAGTGAAGTGAGCATGGTAGGGAGCTTTCAAGGTGCAGCTTGGGGAGTGGTGGGATGGGAAGGTGTTTGGCGTCTGTGCTGGACAGACTATGTTATCCTGCTTTAAGGGGCAGATCATTCTCTTTGTGCCTAGGAATAAAGGGTCTGATTCTGATCTCCTCTCTCTCCCCCCCCCCCCCCCCCCCCCCCCCCCCCCCCCCCCCNTGGGAACCAGGCCCTGTGTCTTTGGGTTATTGAATAACTAAGACAGACAGGGCCCCCTTAAGAAATATCAAATGCATTATCTGTAAATAGTGCTGCGTGGGGGGAGTCACTTTCTGAGAATGGGTTGCTTACGATTCCTAAAGCATGTTTTGAAACCTTTGAAGCATCCTGTACTCTCTTAGGTCTAGAGGGTAGCCCAGGCTATGAACAGTCTCTGGTGACCTGCCAGTGCCTAATACATGAAGAGGCTTCAAAATGCTGTATCTAACTCTATTAGGAACTAAGAGAATAAGAATAAAAATGGATGGGTTGGCTGTCAGTCTTGGCACTGGGTATCCGCCATAACAGCATGAATATTAGTGGCTACCGTGCACTTATGACTTCCAAGGACATGAATATCAGGTGTAGGTTTTGTTTTGCAAAGGCCTCTATCAAGAGGCAAATTCTGCTGTCTTGGTTTAAAATTGATGTGTTTGGGGATCCCTATGAATCTGTTAGAGAATTAATTTACATAATGCTGAATGCACATGGTATTACACAGTAGCATGTCGGTGTTAAACTAACTACATCAGGGGTCGGCAACCTCTGGCACGCGGCTCGCCAGGGTAAGCACCCTGGCGGGCCGGGCCAGTTTGTTTACCTGCCGCGTCGGCAGGTTCGGCCGATTTCAGCTCCCGCTGGCCGCGGTTCGCCGTCCTAGGCCAATGGGGGCAGCGGGAAGCGGCGCGGGCGAGGGATGTGCTGGCCGCAGCTTCCCGTTGGCCCGGAGCGGCGAACCGCGGCCAGTGGGAGCCGCGATCGGCCGAACCTGCCGACGCGGCAGGTAAACAAACTGGCCCGGCCCGCCAGGGTGCTTACCCTGGTGAGCCGCGTGCCAGAGGTTGCCGACCCCTGCACTACATCTTAAAGGCTCAAGTGAGGACAAACAGTACAAATAAGACAGGACAAACAAAATGGGGAATGGCCATCTCTGAGTATATGATTCGTGGAGAGCATGTGGATCTGTAATTTCTGGAAGGAGGAGACAAAGGGAGTTTGTCATATATGAATAGGAAGGTTATCCCATTTACATGGATTGATGTGGGAACAGATAGGGTAGTGATGAGAAGCTTAGGTGGAATGCAAAGGGCAGAATGGTATGTAGGAGGTTGAGATTAGGGCATATGTAGGCAAGACTAGGGTAAAATATGTAGGCAAGGGTGGAATTATGGTGTGCTGTGTGGGGGCGGGGAGAAGAAGAGGTTTGAATAAGATATGGTGGAAGAGTGGGCGCTGATGTAGATTTTCAAGTAGTGGGAAGACCTACTGGGAACATCTGGGTAGAGGTTATTTTGGCAGTGGCTGCATATCTTTGATCAACTGGAGAAATGAGTGATGAGAACGGGGCAGGCCAGAGAGGTATAGGCTGCAGTGATTTAAGACATCCCAAATGCTGGAATGGAAAAGAACTGACTCATTTTTATATGGAGATCTTAAAAAATTGGTGGCAGGATTTGGCAATGTCCTGGGTATGAGGAAAGAGTAGAAGAGATGAGTCATGGATGATCTTCACATGCATCTATCAATCAATCTCTGGTGTTTCTACGGTGCCTGTTATCATGCAGTCTAAGCCCTCAATCAGAAAAATTGACATTTACTTCCCAGCTGAAGGCATCAAAACAGGAAATAAATTGTTGTAGCACTTCCTGATCTGTCAGCCATTGACAATGTGATGGTAACTGCTTATACCTAGGGATCTTGCAAAGAGGAGGCTCATGATGTTAATACTTAGAATTTTTATTCTGTATATCTCAGTGCTTTACAAAGGTAGGTAATATCTTTCATTTACAGATAGTGAAACAGACATCCTGAGGTTGAGGTCCAAATTTTCAAAAGTCATTAGTAAATGGGGGTGCCCAGCTTGAAACAATTGGGACCTGACTTTCAGGGATGCTGAGCATTCAACTCCATTTGAAGCCATTGAGGACTGAATGCTCCCTGATGGTGACCTTTGTGGTAGGGAATGGGAATAGCTTATTAACAAGCAGAACATTTTGTTCTTTGTGAGGGCCTATTGATATATGGTTCTCAGATGGCTCGACAAAGGAGGGGGCTAAGAATCTATTCTGAATAAACAAATACACATTTTTCAGTACATTAATTAATGGCTTGTAAAGCACTCAGGTGAGCTGAAACCATCTGTTACTAATGCTATATCCGCGCATGTGTGTTGGTACAGATGCGTCGCTGTAGTGCTTCTAGGGCAGATGCTCTAAGCCGACGGGAGAGAGCTCTCCCATCGACTTAATGACTCCAACCCCTGCGAGTGGCAGGAGCTATGTTGGTGGGAGAAGCTCTCCTACTGACATAGTGCTGTCCACACCGGCGTTTAGGTAGGTATAACTTATGTTGTTCAGAGGGATACTTATTCACGCACCTGAGTGACATAACTTATGCCGAAGTAAGTTGTAGTGTAGACATGGTCTAAGTTGTCCGTGTGGATCAGCCACTTCTGCTTAAAGTCATATTGGTGATACCCTTGGCAGGGAAATGGCTGTTTATCTTTTGGATGCCTCAGATTGTCCCTCGTTAGACTTCTTAATGTGGATCCATGATCAGTTTTCCCCTTCCATTTATTCCACTTCATCCACTGACTTTCTAAGCTGGTCGATATCCTCAGAAGTGTTGTTTAAAAAATACTCTTATTTTTTGTAATTGTAGATAAGTACACTAATATACGTTTTACTTTTAGCCAACTACAATGAGTTGTACCAGTGGTCTGTCGAGTCCTACTCTGATTTCTGGGCAGAATTTTGGAAGTTCAGTGAGATTGTGTTCTCTCGTCTATATGATGAGGTAAGTCAGTGCTTACTTAATTTTGGTGGTATTTAACTTGGATTTAATAATCATCATAGTCTTTGTAAAATTGGAGTAGGTAGAAGGATGTGGAAAGGAGGTGGAAAATCAATTTTATGAAGATACTTTTATTACCTAATAGACTGTTACTTAAGGATCACTTCCTAAACTAATTGTCATCTAAAGTAACAGGAAAATAACTTAGTTACATTAGAGGGACAAAGTCATAGGAGACTTAATCCAACTTGAAGCAGCTCTTTGGTTAGCCTGCTTATTGTCAGCAGAATACAAGCACGTGTTCAGCCAGCTGTTTAAAACCAGGTGTCTGTCCAAGTAAATGGAGCATGGGACTATTCCTAGTGGCTAGATACTAAGGTGAAGGCTGTGTTAGTTACTTAAGAGACACATATCCTGGCAGTTTACTGAGCTGTCAGAAGGCTGTACCTGGTGCAGTGTTCAGCATGTAAAAGCATTCAGGGACAGATACTGCCTGTGGGCCAGATTGTGCCATTAAAGCACTGGCCCACATTGGGGGCAGTCTGGACTCTTGCTGCTTCAGGAGAGGAATTGTGCCTCTGGAAGCACAGTTGATCCCTATCTCATTCTTAATTTACACTATACAATCCATTAAGTGAAACACTTGATTGTTACTGCAAATTAGTCAGTTGTATAAATGCTAGAATATTCACTTGCTGTTAGTTACAAGCACGAAAACGGGGGGCATAGCTAAGGCCTCTTTTAAACCCATGCCCCTAAATACATAGTTGGACAATACAGTGCTTCCTTGTGAGCTTTGCTGTTGTAAAAAGACTTGGATGGCAAGTTCAGAGTTGCCTCTGGTCACAGATACATGCTGAGCACTTATAATCATAAAAACTCTCTTCTTTGAAAGAAGCCCTGTAGCTGAAATCTTAGCAAGCTTTTGTAGAAGGCAGCTTTGTACTTGACCAGAAGAGTTTTCTCATTAGAGTACCTCCACCATCCATGTGATAGGGCATGTGAGGGCATAAATTGAAGCTTTTTTAAAAAAAGAGAACATTGTATGGTCATAAGAGAACATTTTAATTTGGAAAAATAACTAATATGTACCCTACGTGGCAGCTTAAAGCAAAACACTGGAACCATTCAGGAAGCTTGAAGAAAAACTAAGCAGTTTTTTTTCCTGTCCCAAATGTTAGAGATACTCCTGAAGTGTGACTTCTTGTAACATAATTTGGGAAAAATTGTGAGATGGGAGCCTGAAACCTTCTTGGAATTGATTAGTTCAAGATGTGGCAGGGGATAAGTTTCTGTTGCGCGCTTTTTTTTTTTTTTTTTTTTTTTTTTTTTGTGGTAACTCCTTTCTATTGTGGTTTTCCAATCTGTTGGGGGTCTCAGATCCCTGGATAGATGTATCTTTGGTGTGGCGTTGCTTAATGAATAGATAACTCCTTTTCCAGACCTATGTGCAAGTCATAGATGGTGCAAAAGTTTACTTAGGTGCATAGGGTCCTATTCCGCCTTAGGAGAGAGCACTACCTTTGCAAACTCATCTTAACAGCCCCCCACTCTTTTGTGTGTGTGGCAATTAAGGCCTGGTCCACTTTTTAAATTGCATCGGTTTAACTAAATTATTTAAACATAGCATGATTTAAAATACCCCACAGCTTCTGTTTTTTTAGGCAAGTCCTAAATTTAACATCTTTACTTGCATTTATCCCTAAAAAATGCAGTTAATACCTACCTTTTGTCAAGCACTCTGAGATCTCCAGATAATATCTAGCACTTCCTCTGGATTTCATAATTCGAGCTAGGGGTGTTAGACATCACGTCGCTCCAGCCTGTTGCTGGCGTGGCACTCAGACTCTGCCTGCTTGCAAGTAGGACAGCACTCTGTCACTTGGGCACCAGGATAGACTGTTTCTGTGAAGGAAACACTGCACTCAGTTTGAGATGAGTGGTAAATTTTTATTGAGCTCAGTGGGGGAGGGGAAACCAGGGCAAACAATGTAAATACAAGTTTGCCTTGCTATGTGTGTCCATAGTGTTTTTTTTGTTTTTGTTTTTTTTTTTAAATTGGAAGTGAGAGCAAAAAGCACACTTTCCAGAAAGGCCTTACTTGTGTACTATTCGAGAAGTCACACAGACCAGTCATAGTCACTAAGGGGTTTAGTTCGAGGTATGTGCATCTCGATCTTGAACTCAGGACTGGCAGACAGGAATGTTTGAGTTCTGATCTTGGCTTGGACACTGATTCCACCTGTGGCAATGGGCAGGTCACTAAACTTTCTGTGGCCAATGTTGCGGGACCTAGCCTGTCTGTCCCTCTGTAAATGGAATAATGGTACTTGGTTGTTAAAATGACTTCTCTAGCTAATGTCTGTAAAGTCCTCTGAAGATGAAGAGCTGCAGGTTTTCCTATTTTCCAAGGATGTCTGATACTGTTCCTGCAGGTAGTTGACCCATCTAAGGGAATTGCAGATGTTCCAGAGTGGTTTAAAGGCAGTCGGCTCAACTATGCAGAAAACCTTCTGAAGCATAAGGAAAATGACAAAATTGCTCTCTATGCGGCGAGTAAGTATTTAGTTGTGACTTCCATTAGCTAGTAGCCCTGTGTTCTTCACTTGTGAGATAGTGAGTTTGCCCAACTAAAATGGGCAGTGCTTTTTTTCACGTGCCCCATCACCTCCTGATAAACCTTGAGATAAAGTAGGTTTTGGATGAAGGGGGAGGTGGACAGCAAATCAGCCAGCTTAGAAGCATCTGCCCAGGTCCCCTATCTCAGAGGACAGTGAGAAGATGGGCTGTGGTGGCAAGCAGCCAATTCTGAAAATTCCCTATGGACTGGTGAAATTGAGCTGGGTTAGTTGGGGTTATGTTGTCTTGTTTAGCACCATCATCAACCCTTTCATTTAATAGTCTGCCTTCCAGCATCATTGGGATTTCCGTTATAAACACTTGCTTTAAAATGGTGTCTTTCTGATGCAGTCACCCCTAATCCGTTACCTTAGCTATGGTCAGAGATTTGAGGGGTTTAAAATCCTTTTTTGATATTACAGGAAGAAAGGGTCACATGGGAGTGGGGGAACGCCAAACTTCACTGTGCAGGAACATCAAAGTTCAGTTCCAATAAATTTTCCCCATTGTAATAGGATAAATTTCAGGAAAATCAAGGTTTTAGGATGATGGATGGAATCCTCTATTAATGGATGTTTATTGCCTTGTTCATACACTTGCGGTTTAGTTGTGCTTTTAAAAAAATGCTCTACAAACACTTGCTAACTTGCTGCTTTAAGTCTTCGAGTCACGAATATACATGGAAGAGAATTGTATGAACTGAGCTGAAATCCAAACATTATTTGCGTTGGGTCTGAAGAGGCATATCCAGAAAAGAGAGAGATTCTGGCACTTACTTACATGATCTTTATTGCACATTAGCAGATTTTTGTGTGTAAAAATTGTCTGTCTCCTGTCTGCAGCCTTTTTACAATATTGTCTCATTGTGGCCGTTCCCTCCAGAAGTGCAGCAGTGGAACTGCTCTGGGGCTGCTACTGCAAACACAAGCTGTGGTAACTGCTGTGCCACCATTTATCATTTCCTAACATAATTTGCACCCTTAAGAATCTGAATAAGTGTAAGTTATGCTATGTAAGTGTTTAAATAAATGTATATGACTGCAGTATATCTCCTGTTTAGCAAAAAGATGCACCAAATTTAGTGTAAAGGCTATATCTGGTTTCAGAGCAACGGGCTTTAATGGTTACCCATCGATAGTCAACTTTTTTTTTAGGACAATAACTAAAAAGTAAAAATGCAAAACCAAGATTAAAATTGATTTAAATCAAAGCTGATTTAAATCACTCAACCCTGCTTGCATGTACCAAGATTAAGATTTAGTTTTAAATTTGTCATGGAACTTATATTGGTTTTTTCATATGCATAAATGGGCAGATCTTAAAGATATATACAGAACAACCTGAACAATGAGTTCACTTGTTTCCTTTCAAAAATCTAAACCTTCCCAGTACCTCATGTATATCAGATTTTTTTTTTGTAACTTTTTTATTTTTATCTCCTACCCTAAGGATTTTTGTTACACACCTTGGAAGGTGATAATCTAATTTTAAGGTGTGTGGTGGCTCCTTACTGAGTTGTATTCTGAGCTCTCCATGTAGCTTTAGCTAGGCCTAATCCTTTCAGTGAGGACTGGCAGAGACCAAAGCCCCTTTTAATTGCTGCTTAATAATCAAAGACATATGACCTGCAGCCTGAACACTCCAGTTAGACAAAATATGATGTAAAATTTTAGGCTCACTATTGGAATTGTAAAGAGTCTGTGGGATTCTTTTTCTCTTGAATATGGAGAACAGTTAAGTCTCCCCCCCCCCCCCTTAGATACATACATAAATAAAAACACGAGAGCCATCTGCAGTAGGTTATCCTAATGAAGAAGGAAAAGTATAAACAGATGCATTTTGTTGCTTGGATTAATTAAAATGGAACTGAACCTCTGTATAAAATCTATACTGAGTCAAGAGAGTGAGTGGCAAAATCTGTAACCTGGTTCAGCTGCAACAAGAAGTGATCTGTTAAAGTGTCATAGAAATTAGGCTTATGTAGCTTCAACCTTGAAAGATCGACTCATCACGTAGATTTTTGTTGTTGTTGAGAGCATTAGAAACATTGTATTTAAAAGAGAAAATGCAGTTAGTTGTTTTTAAACAAGCCCTCTGCAATGGCTGCAAGGCAAACAGTTAGTGAAAGTGAGTAAATCTGTGAAACTGGCTTAATTGATTTTCATTGTCCCAAGAAGAAGATTAAAAGTAAAATGAGGTAAATGGTTTCTAAAATTCTTTCAGTTCTGATAATCTAAGGAATTATGAGTGAACTGTTTTAATGAATGAGTTGGTTTAACATATGATTGTTCCTTTTATGTAGAGATTAGTTTTGTTTGTTCTATTAGGCGTACCAAAGACTCATCGCTTTGTTTAGCTTAACCACGTGAGACAACATCAATAGGAGGAAAGACTATTTCCTGGTTGACAGGATATTTTTTAATACATAGTTCTAAATCTGCACGATTATTGATTCAGCATGGGCAAGAACTGTACGAGTGCATGAATGCAGTGAGTATCAGTACTCCTTATGCAGAGAGTACTGAGTTGCATCTTTATTCCAGGCCCTTTTCTGCATTTAATCTTCTTAAGTAGTCTTATTGCAGTATATTACTGCTGTGTCAGAATGGAGCTTAGGGAATCTGTCTGGTTCCAGCAGTCATTGGTGGAGATTTTGAAGGAAGGTTGTGGGTTTCTCAGACGGAAGATTAAATGCAACTTTTATAAACCTCTATCTCCTTCCATGCAGACCTTTAATTTGGATTGCATCTTGGCTCTTGTAATATTTCACACAATTGGTTATGAATGTTTGAGGCCTACTACCCACTCCACGGGCAGCTAAACTTGCAGAGGAGGAAGAGCAAATATTATACTCTGCTAAAGGAGCTGCGCTGACCATAGCCAGTCTGCTAGAATACATGCTATAAGATTCGGCATCACTAGTGCAATTTACTTGCCACATTCCTGGACTTGTGTATGTGTGTTTGGAATTCTGGACCTTGGAGACAGGGCAGGCCCACTAGTCAGTGGGAGACAGACTGGGGAGCCAAGAGAAGACAGTTATATTTCATAACTCTTAGACATTCACTTATTTTATTTAGCCAATTTATTAAGGACTTATGTAACAACTAGTCTTGAGTACAAAAATTTAAAACTCTTGATAGTTCTCTCTTGAGGTGAACCTGGCCCAGATGAGTATATTTGCACTGGAGAAATACTGCAGTATATTTGCACTTGGAGATCCTAGAATGCTAGGAGGCCTAGAGTAGACCCTAACTGATACCTAACTAACCGGATTATACGTTTCTTTAGTCACCCAGTGACTGGCAAATTTAAATCAAATTTAACCTTAACAAACAACTGATTGTTTTGGTTTTTTTTAGCTCTAATTAGAAAACTAGGCAGCAGAAAACTAGTCCTTTTTTTTTCTAGATCAGAAAGGTATGGGGGAAAGCAGTCCATGCTTTAAATTTTAAACAAATGCTCTCTGACTCTTGCCTATCTACAATCAGCAACTTACATTTTCAGGAACAGATGTACAGTCCTGCCCTGTAGTGAGTGAATCCCATCCGTTAACACACAGGTCTCATTATAAAGACAGGCTTTGCACAGGACAAGAATATTATTAAAGGGCCAGTGTTCACAATTGTCTGAGAGCTTTTTCCTCAAAATAGCATCTTTGTCTCTTTCTTTCCCCTAGGATGAATCCGTTGCAGTGGACTCTGGTCCTTAGATTGCAGTGTACCATTTCTAATTGATTTCTGTGTTAAACCTTTTTTCTTCAGAGGAAGGCAAAGAAGAAATCTTGAAAGTCACTTTTGAAGAGCTAAGACAAGATGTTGCTTTGTATGCTTCAGCCATGAGGAAAATGGGAGTGAAAATAGGAGACAGAGTTGTTGGTGAGTAAGCTTTTTGGGCAGGGCTGGAGGGGAAATATCCCTGAAGCAAACGAAGTGAGTTGTTTGGGGCTCCAGAAACACAAATATAGGAGGAGCACACCAAAGAAAAGACCCTTGTGCTGGTGCATTTATATTGCTATGAAATATGCTTCTGGAGGGATGGAAGCTGGTTTAGCCTCAAGTTTTCCATCTCTGAAGGAAAAAGTAAATGATTTATTCATAACTTTACACTGAGGTCTGTTTCACAACTTAATAAGCCCTCTGTGGAAGTCAAAAGTGAGCAAGATGTACACAGCCAACTGGTGATCCTGTTAATAATATATAATGTCTCTGCAGCAATTTGAGCAGATTAATACTCTCATTGAACTCTCTATCATATGTTTTTATTTTGTATCTTTTTTTTGTCTCCTGAAGAACAAACGATATTGGCTAAATTCAAGCAAAGTATAGGCGTGCGTTATGCAAGCTTCTCCTGTTCAGCTCTGTCAATACACCTCATTGGTGATTTTTTTGCATTCAGTTTTCTGATCTGTGTAGTATGTCTGAAATATAGCATAGGTCTTTGGGGCATGGATTTCCTCTATCTCTGTCTGCACATCATATGTCACACTAATGGTACTTGCAAAAATGATGATGCACAGTCCTTTCATCTTTGAAGATCTGGGTTCAAGTTCTCACTTGTGCATGCTGGTGGGCAGTGGAGCACATCTTAACCCTTGATATACTGTTATGCCCTCACTCCCCACCTGTAGATGTCTCTTGAATAGTATCTGTCAACTATGCTAAATTGTATGTTGGTCTTGGGGAGGAAACTCTAATGAAACTCACTCTCACTTATGACTTAAGTAGGGTTACCAGATACAACTGTGAAAAAACGGGACGGGGGTGGGAGGGTAATAGGCGCCTATATAAGAAAAAGTCCCCAAAACCAGGATTGTTCCTATAAAAACAGGACATCTGGTCACCCTAGACTTAAGTGAGAACACGAACCCAGATCTTCAAAGATGAAAAGATTGTGCATCATTATTTGTCATACTAATGGTACTTCTAAAATCTACAAATGAAAGTAAATTAAATCCATGCCGCAGAGACCTTTACTCTAAGTGGTACATATACTGTGCTATACAGATCAGATAACTGGACCTTCAACTGATATATCAGCCTCTGGCTTGGTGAAAGGGAAGGACACTTATTGAATACACGATGAAGTCCTGAGGCCCTTACTTGGGTGAAATGCCTGTCAAAGTCAGTGGAGCTTTGCCTGATTAAGGATTGCCTCAGATTTTATCCTGCTGGTGTCAGGTTCATAACTGACTGAGGAAAACAACTTTTAAATCTGAAACCAAATGTTGAGTGAAACTAATGAGTGGCGGAAAGTTCAGATTTTAGCACTTGCATCTATATGGTTCCAGTTCCACCTCTTATTTGGGGCATGGCATCTTTAACAAGTGCAAGTCATGTATGAATGAAGTGCAGACTACACGCTTGCTACTGATTATTCACCACAGCAAACAGTCAAATACTACAAGTAACAGGAACTGAAGGCCTTTGAAAACCAGCCTGAGTCGCATAATTGTCCAGTTCCTTTTTCAGATAATCTTTGTAGTGTGTAATTGTGGAATAGACTGAGCAAATTTGTGCAGACTTTGAGCACCATCTATTCTGAAATGAAGTTTCCCCTGGTATGCACAGAAGGAAGTCTGCAGACACTAGTTTGTAGACAGTACTTCATGGAGAGAGGGAAACCAGCAACATATCTTGTTTTATATTGTAAAATTGTGACATCTTTTTTACCACAGAACATCTCTGCAAGCAGATGTTCTCTACACTGTATGCCAAAGTGGTGCAAACTGTGTTAAATGTCCATCTGCATCCAGAGGACTCTCCTGTGGTGGGGTGTGTTGAATCTCATCTGTATGCTGCAAAAGTGAGATTCATGTTAGTAGCAAAAAAAATTGCTGAGGGGAAGCATTGGAAGGGTGGGGGGAGAAATTCAGAAGCGGGACCACAGGCATGTTTTCAGAAGCTGCAAAACTTAGCATAGGGGATGTGGAGGGATTGCAGCACATTTCTAGCCTTCAGGGTTGAGTACTGGCCCTGCAGGATCTTCATTACAGCTCCATTGCCTGCCTGTGGCTAGGTTAATTCCATCCTACCCACCTTTGCTTAATTCCTCCCTAAAAGCCCATTATTTGGGTGTTGTGCATTGATGGTGAATTCTGCTAAATTGAGTGTCTTGAGCTCTGGGACAAAATAACTTCTCACTAGACTG
The DNA here is from genome assembly GCA_003942145.1 of Platysternon megacephalum. NCBI lineage: Eukaryota > Metazoa > Chordata > Testudines > Platysternidae > Platysternon > Platysternon megacephalum. The sequence continues at coordinate 9,559,998 of QXTE01000013.1, forward strand.
TAAAAGTTCAAAATAAGTCTAGACTTGGCAAGTTTAACTTTGACGAAGGCTCATTCTGGATTAACTCTTAAAGCATTTCACTTGTTGGGAACTTTGCCATGTGCAGCATCGTGAATTAAAATCTCATACATAAGTTCTATGATTGTCTAAACGCTTCTCATCCAGAAGGGTCCCAAATGCCCTATTCACAAGGGGTGTCTACACTTGTGGCAGTGTAGACCCAGCTAGCCACAGGTCTGAATAGCAGCGCCTTGCTCAGTAGAGTACAGACACGCTAGAACCCTAGGGTATAGATCCGACACAGCTCTCTACCTGCCCAAGCAGTGACTTCCCATATCTGCGCTGCTATTTTTAGCAGTGTAGTGACCCACTGCTGGAGCCTTTCCCTGCCCGAGTCAGAGATTCTGGCAGCGAGGAAAGGCTCTGGGAGATCCCCACTGCTGCATGCAGCTACAAACTGCAGCGTGGATGCAGCCATAGCCGGGAGGATGGGGAGGAAGGAATTGGGGCAAAAAACCACCACCAGAATTTATTTCTTCCCTGACCGTGTTACCCTGCTGAGGGACCCCACTATGTCCACGGCCACCTTCTGGAAAGGCTCCTCTATGATGGGCAAAGGTCTCACTTGTCCCGGGCCTTCCCCACCCTCTGACAGGAGTCACAGGACGTGCAATACTGTCGGACCACCTCAGAGACCCCGGGCCAGTAAAAGTTCTGCAGCAGCCTCTGCCTGGTGTGCCTGATGCCCCGAAAGGGGGATATTGTGGGCCAAGTACAAGAGTTTGCGGTGGTACCTCTGGGGAACCACCAGTTGCCTCCCGACTTTCCAAGGTTCGGTTTGCCCTGAACCAGCCCATTCCCGGTACAGGAATCCCTTCTCCCACAGGAATCTCTCCCGTCGGTCCTCCCCCTGGGACCGTGCACCGTCGTGGCCAGCCAGGGCCCCCTCAGTTTCTCCAAGGAGGGATCCTCCTGCAGCTCTTATCATTGCCAGATGTACTTAAAAGCTTAGCAGCTGCGAGGAAGAGACATTTAGCAGCAAGCATGGTTTCAAAAGCTGTGGCAGCATCTACGTTTTCTGTTTGGGGATGTCTTGCAAGTCTACCTAGATCTTAAAGGGGTGTGTATACGTGTTACTGCACCTGCCAACCTTAAAATAAACTGAGGGTCCCATTGGTGTAATTGGAATGAGCCAATCTTGAGGTACCCCATATTCCCTCCCCCGCCTCAGTACCACTGCTAATGTAGAGCTGGAAAAATAATCCTACCTGGCAAATAACTGATTGATATCAGGAATAAAAGAAGCTCCAGTTTATCTTTATTTCTCATCTCTGGATAGCTGACTCTTACTGTGCTCCTGGAGGAGGTCTGGTCTTATCAGCCAACAAACCCCTCAACTGCATTCAACAAAACAGCATTGCGTTTTATTGTTTAAAGCTAGTGCTTAAGCTACTAGGGCTAATACAGTTGCTAATGTGGCTTTTAAAGCTAGCTTTCTAAGAGGATTGGCGGGTTACCAATAGTCTTGGGCTGTAGTAATATTAGCTTAAATCCAATATTACTTAAAAATCCAAGTAGGAGTATGAAATGTTGTGTTAAGGTTAAAAGTTGACACTGGGGCTCTGGGCTTGAATGGTCCCCTTTCTTATACCAGGCATTTAGGAGTAGGGAAGGAGCTGGCTTGAGGATTTTTCAGCCTTAACTTAGTTGCTTTCCTTGTGTTGTGCGGTTTGATGGCTTAAAGTAAACCTTGGCCTGAACGCCAAAGTCTTGCCTTTTCTGAGTGACCAGTGATGATTGGATGCCTCAGTTTCTGGGTGCCCAAATTCACTCTGCAAAGGAGCTTGATTTCTTTTTCTGAGTTGGGTGCTCAGCATTTTCTGAAAATAGGGTCCCATGTAATCGTTGCAAATTGAGCCCCCAAACTCCCTGGCCACCTGAAAATTTGGGCCTACAGCTTTTAGCAGGACTGATTTCAGCATTGTAATGTCACTACATGTTTAAACTTAAAACCTCAGCAAACACCAGCTCAGGTAAATAGTGATTCATGGGAAATGCAGAGACCCGACAGTTCTGTGTCTTGAACCTATTTTTAGCATAAACAGCCACTTTTTCTCATTTTTTAAGTAGCATGTAGTATTAAGGTCTGACTTGTGTCCTGCCAGAGTGGTTGTCATAGGTTAAATTACTTGGATGTAGCTTGTGCTTAGAGCCCTGTGTAAATCATGATTTATTAAAGAAAGTTCCCGACAGTATAAATGGCGAAGTACTGAATTGTGCACTTTGCAAAATTGAATGAATTTTACAGGTAAACGTAGTCAATTTCAAGGGCAGAATGACTTTTTTACAAGTAGCTTGTAAAAGTCATTGTATCCCTGAAATGGACTAAGGTCACCTTCTGTATTTTAAGAGTTTGTAGATACTTTCCTATAAAATACATTAAATTAAAATCATGGGGTGGGGCGTTTTGACTGTGTTCATGCGCTCTGTGAAATTGATTTACAATGGGCACTACTCATGCTGCCTTTGTTTTCATGGAAGCTGCATGCTAGTGGTGTAAGATGTGTACTCCCTGAGTTCAGCTGATAGCAGGCCAAGCCCTCTTGTTCCTAGTCCCTAGTCCCCGGTTTCTATCCATGTGGGCAGAACTGGTTGGTTTAAATAAATATCCCTCATGTCTGGGTTCTACCATGTGAAAAGTGCCACCTTACCAGATGTAACTGGGTTTGTCAGTTCTCCTGCCACCTGGATCTCTGTGCGGGAAGACCTCCAAAGCTCATTGCACCATGTGGGCCAACTCCCATATCCTTTACACTCAGTATCTGGGACAACATGGGATAGCTTGCATGGGTGCTTGATGAATTTATGAAAGGTATTATGTAACACGGTTGCCTGAGATAGCAGGGGATTGGACTTGATGACCCAGGCTGTCCCTACCAGTTGTATTTTCTTTAGCTTCCTAGGCTTTCCCAGAGTACATTGATATAAGTATGGTTTTACAGTGTGGGAAATGAGAAAACTAATGCTGTTGCTCATGCTGAGAGCTCTGTTTGCTGTCAGTGTCAGGAGAGCTTGTCCGAACCTGCTTGCATGTAACAGTTCTTTGTAGTGCAAATACAGGAAAAGGATGTTAGTCTGAAATTTCCCCTTGGATGCTCAGGATGGATCTGTTGAGATGGATCTGCACTCTTTTCCTGGTCTTAGTTAAAGAACACTGTTCTAACCTGTAAATGGTAGGCGTGACAAAGGTAATTAATAGTTTACTCCCATCAAAATCAATAGGAGTTAGGGCCTTTGTGAATCTGGCCCTAAAGTGATTGTAAAAATGGCACTTTCTCACTCAACAGATCAGCTCATTGTTCTTTTAGCCTTGCAGGACCAACAAAGCAGAGCGCACACACTTCATCCTGTTCCTTTTTTGGGTACCAGTAAAAACTGTCTTACCAGGTTTCAGTCACTTACACCTGTGCAAACGTACTGAAAGCATTGGGGGATTCCAAGGATATTACTGTTTTCAGAGTAGCAGCCGTGTTAGTCTGTATCAGCAAAATGAACAGGAGTACTTGTGGNTCAGCTCCCGCTGGCCGCGGTTCGCCGTCCTAGGCCAATGGGGGCAGCGGGAAGCGGCGCGGGCGAGGGATGTGCTGGCCGCAGCTTCCCGTTGGCCCGGAGCGGCGAACCGCGGCCAGTGGGAGCCGCGATCGGCCGAACCTGCCGACGCGGCAGGTAAACAAACTGGCCCGGCCCGCCAGGGTGCTTACCCTGGTGAGCCGCGTGCCAGAGGTTGCCGACCCCTGCACTACATCTTAAAGGCTCAAGTGAGGACAAACAGTACAAATAAGACAGGACAAACAAAATGGGGAATGGCCATCTCTGAGTATATGATTCGTGGAGAGCATGTGGATCTGTAATTTCTGGAAGGAGGAGACAAAGGGAGTTTGTCATATATGAATAGGAAGGTTATCCCATTTACATGGATTGATGTGGGAACAGATAGGGTAGTGATGAGAAGCTTAGGTGGAATGCAAAGGGCAGAATGGTATGTAGGAGGTTGAGATTAGGGCATATGTAGGCAAGACTAGGGTAAAATATGTAGGCAAGGGTGGAATTATGGTGTGCTGTGTGGGGGCGGGGAGAAGAAGAGGTTTGAATAAGATATGGTGGAAGAGTGGGCGCTGATGTAGATTTTCAAGTAGTGGGAAGACCTACTGGGAACATCTGGGTAGAGGTTATTTTGGCAGTGGCTGCATATCTTTGATCAACTGGAGAAATGAGTGATGAGAACGGGGCAGGCCAGAGAGGTATAGGCTGCAGTGATTTAAGACATCCCAAATGCTGGAATGGAAAAGAACTGACTCATTTTTATATGGAGATCTTAAAAAATTGGTGGCAGGATTTGGCAATGTCCTGGGTATGAGGAAAGAGTAGAAGAGATGAGTCATGGATGATCTTCACATGCATCTATCAATCAATCTCTGGTGTTTCTACGGTGCCTGTTATCATGCAGTCTAAGCCCTCAATCAGAAAAATTGACATTTACTTCCCAGCTGAAGGCATCAAAACAGGAAATAAATTGTTGTAGCACTTCCTGATCTGTCAGCCATTGACAATGTGATGGTAACTGCTTATACCTAGGGATCTTGCAAAGAGGAGGCTCATGATGTTAATACTTAGAATTTTTATTCTGTATATCTCAGTGCTTTACAAAGGTAGGTAATATCTTTCATTTACAGATAGTGAAACAGACATCCTGAGGTTGAGGTCCAAATTTTCAAAAGTCATTAGTAAATGGGGGTGCCCAGCTTGAAACAATTGGGACCTGACTTTCAGGGATGCTGAGCATTCAACTCCATTTGAAGCCATTGAGGACTGAATGCTCCCTGATGGTGACCTTTGTGGTAGGGAATGGGAATAGCTTATTAACAAGCAGAACATTTTGTTCTTTGTGAGGGCCTATTGATATATGGTTCTCAGATGGCTCGACAAAGGAGGGGGCTAAGAATCTATTCTGAATAAACAAATACACATTTTTCAGTACATTAATTAATGGCTTGTAAAGCACTCAGGTGAGCTGAAACCATCTGTTACTAATGCTATATCCGCGCATGTGTGTTGGTACAGATGCGTCGCTGTAGTGCTTCTAGGGCAGATGCTCTAAGCCGACGGGAGAGAGCTCTCCCATCGACTTAATGACTCCAACCCCTGCGAGTGGCAGGAGCTATGTTGGTGGGAGAAGCTCTCCTACTGACATAGTGCTGTCCACACCGGCGTTTAGGTAGGTATAACTTATGTTGTTCAGAGGGATACTTATTCACGCACCTGAGTGACATAACTTATGCCGAAGTAAGTTGTAGTGTAGACATGGTCTAAGTTGTCCGTGTGGATCAGCCACTTCTGCTTAAAGTCATATTGGTGATACCCTTGGCAGGGAAATGGCTGTTTATCTTTTGGATGCCTCAGATTGTCCCTCGTTAGACTTCTTAATGTGGATCCATGATCAGTTTTCCCCTTCCATTTATTCCACTTCATCCACTGACTTTCTAAGCTGGTCGATATCCTCAGAAGTGTTGTTTAAAAAATACTCTTATTTTTTGTAATTGTAGATAAGTACACTAATATACGTTTTACTTTTAGCCAACTACAATGAGTTGTACCAGTGGTCTGTCGAGTCCTACTCTGATTTCTGGGCAGAATTTTGGAAGTTCAGTGAGATTGTGTTCTCTCGTCTATATGATGAGGTAAGTCAGTGCTTACTTAATTTTGGTGGTATTTAACTTGGATTTAATAATCATCATAGTCTTTGTAAAATTGGAGTAGGTAGAAGGATGTGGAAAGGAGGTGGAAAATCAATTTTATGAAGATACTTTTATTACCTAATAGACTGTTACTTAAGGATCACTTCCTAAACTAATTGTCATCTAAAGTAACAGGAAAATAACTTAGTTACATTAGAGGGACAAAGTCATAGGAGACTTAATCCAACTTGAAGCAGCTCTTTGGTTAGCCTGCTTATTGTCAGCAGAATACAAGCACGTGTTCAGCCAGCTGTTTAAAACCAGGTGTCTGTCCAAGTAAATGGAGCATGGGACTATTCCTAGTGGCTAGATACTAAGGTGAAGGCTGTGTTAGTTACTTAAGAGACACATATCCTGGCAGTTTACTGAGCTGTCAGAAGGCTGTACCTGGTGCAGTGTTCAGCATGTAAAAGCATTCAGGGACAGATACTGCCTGTGGGCCAGATTGTGCCATTAAAGCACTGGCCCACATTGGGGGCAGTCTGGACTCTTGCTGCTTCAGGAGAGGAATTGTGCCTCTGGAAGCACAGTTGATCCCTATCTCATTCTTAATTTACACTATACAATCCATTAAGTGAAACACTTGATTGTTACTGCAAATTAGTCAGTTGTATAAATGCTAGAATATTCACTTGCTGTTAGTTACAAGCACGAAAACGGGGGGCATAGCTAAGGCCTCTTTTAAACCCATGCCCCTAAATACATAGTTGGACAATACAGTGCTTCCTTGTGAGCTTTGCTGTTGTAAAAAGACTTGGATGGCAAGTTCAGAGTTGCCTCTGGTCACAGATACATGCTGAGCACTTATAATCATAAAAACTCTCTTCTTTGAAAGAAGCCCTGTAGCTGAAATCTTAGCAAGCTTTTGTAGAAGGCAGCTTTGTACTTGACCAGAAGAGTTTTCTCATTAGAGTACCTCCACCATCCATGTGATAGGGCATGTGAGGGCATAAATTGAAGCTTTTTTAAAAAAAGAGAACATTGTATGGTCATAAGAGAACATTTTAATTTGGAAAAATAACTAATATGTACCCTACGTGGCAGCTTAAAGCAAAACACTGGAACCATTCAGGAAGCTTGAAGAAAAACTAAGCAGTTTTTTTTCCTGTCCCAAATGTTAGAGATACTCCTGAAGTGTGACTTCTTGTAACATAATTTGGGAAAAATTGTGAGATGGGAGCCTGAAACCTTCTTGGAATTGATTAGTTCAAGATGTGGCAGGGGATAAGTTTCTGTTGCGCGCTTTTTTTTTTTTTTTTTTTTTTTTTTTTTTGGTAACTCCTTTCTATTGTGGTTTTCCAATCTGTTGGGGGTCTCAGATCCCTGGATAGATGTATCTTTGGTGTGGCGTTGCTTAATGAATAGATAACTCCTTTTCCAGACCTATGTGCAAGTCATAGATGGTGCAAAAGTTTACTTAGGTGCATAGGGTCCTATTCCGCCTTAGGAGAGAGCACTACCTTTGCAAACTCATCTTAACAGCCCCCCACTCTTTTGTGTGTGTGGCAATTAAGGCCTGGTCCACTTTTTAAATTGCATCGGTTTAACTAAATTATTTAAACATAGCATGATTTAAAATACCCCACAGCTTCTGTTTTTTTAGGCAAGTCCTAAATTTAACATCTTTACTTGCATTTATCCCTAAAAAATGCAGTTAATACCTACCTTTTGTCAAGCACTCTGAGATCTCCAGATAATATCTAGCACTTCCTCTGGATTTCATAATTCGAGCTAGGGGTGTTAGACATCACGTCGCTCCAGCCTGTTGCTGGCGTGGCACTCAGACTCTGCCTGCTTGCAAGTAGGACAGCACTCTGTCACTTGGGCACCAGGATAGACTGTTTCTGTGAAGGAAACACTGCACTCAGTTTGAGATGAGTGGTAAATTTTTATTGAGCTCAGTGGGGGAGGGGAAACCAGGGCAAACAATGTAAATACAAGTTTGCCTTGCTATGTGTGTCCATAGTGTTTTTTTTGTTTTTGTTTTTTTTTTTAAATTGGAAGTGAGAGCAAAAAGCACACTTTCCAGAAAGGCCTTACTTGTGTACTATTCGAGAAGTCACACAGACCAGTCATAGTCACTAAGGGGTTTAGTTCGAGGTATGTGCATCTCGATCTTGAACTCAGGACTGGCAGACAGGAATGTTTGAGTTCTGATCTTGGCTTGGACACTGATTCCACCTGTGGCAATGGGCAGGTCACTAAACTTTCTGTGGCCAATGTTGCGGGACCTAGCCTGTCTGTCCCTCTGTAAATGGAATAATGGTACTTGGTTGTTAAAATGACTTCTCTAGCTAATGTCTGTAAAGTCCTCTGAAGATGAAGAGCTGCAGGTTTTCCTATTTTCCAAGGATGTCTGATACTGTTCCTGCAGGTAGTTGACCCATCTAAGGGAATTGCAGATGTTCCAGAGTGGTTTAAAGGCAGTCGGCTCAACTATGCAGAAAACCTTCTGAAGCATAAGGAAAATGACAAAATTGCTCTCTATGCGGCGAGTAAGTATTTAGTTGTGACTTCCATTAGCTAGTAGCCCTGTGTTCTTCACTTGTGAGATAGTGAGTTTGCCCAACTAAAATGGGCAGTGCTTTTTTTCACGTGCCCCATCACCTCCTGATAAACCTTGAGATAAAGTAGGTTTTGGATGAAGGGGGAGGTGGACAGCAAATCAGCCAGCTTAGAAGCATCTGCCCAGGTCCCCTATCTCAGAGGACAGTGAGAAGATGGGCTGTGGTGGCAAGCAGCCAATTCTGAAAATTCCCTATGGACTGGTGAAATTGAGCTGGGTTAGTTGGGGTTATGTTGTCTTGTTTAGCACCATCATCAACCCTTTCATTTAATAGTCTGCCTTCCAGCATCATTGGGATTTCCGTTATAAACACTTGCTTTAAAATGGTGTCTTTCTGATGCAGTCACCCCTAATCCGTTACCTTAGCTATGGTCAGAGATTTGAGGGGTTTAAAATCCTTTTTTGATATTACAGGAAGAAAGGGTCACATGGGAGTGGGGGAACGCCAAACTTCACTGTGCAGGAACATCAAAGTTCAGTTCCAATAAATTTTCCCCATTGTAATAGGATAAATTTCAGGAAAATCAAGGTTTTAGGATGATGGATGGAATCCTCTATTAATGGATGTTTATTGCCTTGTTCATACACTTGCGGTTTAGTTGTGCTTTTAAAAAAATGCTCTACAAACACTTGCTAACTTGCTGCTTTAAGTCTTCGAGTCACGAATATACATGGAAGAGAATTGTATGAACTGAGCTGAAATCCAAACATTATTTGCGTTGGGTCTGAAGAGGCATATCCAGAAAAGAGAGAGATTCTGGCACTTACTTACATGATCTTTATTGCACATTAGCAGATTTTTGTGTGTAAAAATTGTCTGTCTCCTGTCTGCAGCCTTTTTACAATATTGTCTCATTGTGGCCGTTCCCTCCAGAAGTGCAGCAGTGGAACTGCTCTGGGGCTGCTACTGCAAACACAAGCTGTGGTAACTGCTGTGCCACCATTTATCATTTCCTAACATAATTTGCACCCTTAAGAATCTGAATAAGTGTAAGTTATGCTATGTAAGTGTTTAAATAAATGTATATGACTGCAGTATATCTCCTGTTTAGCAAAAAGATGCACCAAATTTAGTGTAAAGGCTATATCTGGTTTCAGAGCAACGGGCTTTAATGGTTACCCATCGATAGTCAACTTTTTTTTTAGGACAATAACTAAAAAGTAAAAATGCAAAACCAAGATTAAAATTGATTTAAATCAAAGCTGATTTAAATCACTCAACCCTGCTTGCATGTACCAAGATTAAGATTTAGTTTTAAATTTGTCATGGAACTTATATTGGTTTTTTCATATGCATAAATGGGCAGATCTTAAAGATATATACAGAACAACCTGAACAATGAGTTCACTTGTTTCCTTTCAAAAATCTAAACCTTCCCAGTACCTCATGTATATCAGATTTTTTTTTTGTAACTTTTTTATTTTTATCTCCTACCCTAAGGATTTTTGTTACACACCTTGGAAGGTGATAATCTAATTTTAAGGTGTGTGGTGGCTCCTTACTGAGTTGTATTCTGAGCTCTCCATGTAGCTTTAGCTAGGCCTAATCCTTTCAGTGAGGACTGGCAGAGACCAAAGCCCCTTTTAATTGCTGCTTAATAATCAAAGACATATGACCTGCAGCCTGAACACTCCAGTTAGACAAAATATGATGTAAAATTTTAGGCTCACTATTGGAATTGTAAAGAGTCTGTGGGATTCTTTTTCTCTTGAATATGGAGAACAGTTAAGTCTCCCCCCCCCCCCCTTAGATACATACATAAATAAAAACACGAGAGCCATCTGCAGTAGGTTATCCTAATGAAGAAGGAAAAGTATAAACAGATGCATTTTGTTGCTTGGATTAATTAAAATGGAACTGAACCTCTGTATAAAATCTATACTGAGTCAAGAGAGTGAGTGGCAAAATCTGTAACCTGGTTCAGCTGCAACAAGAAGTGATCTGTTAAAGTGTCATAGAAATTAGGCTTATGTAGCTTCAACCTTGAAAGATCGACTCATCACGTAGATTTTTGTTGTTGTTGAGAGCATTAGAAACATTGTATTTAAAAGAGAAAATGCAGTTAGTTGTTTTTAAACAAGCCCTCTGCAATGGCTGCAAGGCAAACAGTTAGTGAAAGTGAGTAAATCTGTGAAACTGGCTTAATTGATTTTCATTGTCCCAAGAAGAAGATTAAAAGTAAAATGAGGTAAATGGTTTCTAAAATTCTTTCAGTTCTGATAATCTAAGGAATTATGAGTGAACTGTTTTAATGAATGAGTTGGTTTAACATATGATTGTTCCTTTTATGTAGAGATTAGTTTTGTTTGTTCTATTAGGCGTACCAAAGACTCATCGCTTTGTTTAGCTTAACCACGTGAGACAACATCAATAGGAGGAAAGACTATTTCCTGGTTGACAGGATATTTTTTAATACATAGTTCTAAATCTGCACGATTATTGATTCAGCATGGGCAAGAACTGTACGAGTGCATGAATGCAGTGAGTATCAGTACTCCTTATGCAGAGAGTACTGAGTTGCATCTTTATTCCAGGCCCTTTTCTGCATTTAATCTTCTTAAGTAGTCTTATTGCAGTATATTACTGCTGTGTCAGAATGGAGCTTAGGGAATCTGTCTGGTTCCAGCAGTCATTGGTGGAGATTTTGAAGGAAGGTTGTGGGTTTCTCAGACGGAAGATTAAATGCAACTTTTATAAACCTCTATCTCCTTCCATGCAGACCTTTAATTTGGATTGCATCTTGGCTCTTGTAATATTTCACACAATTGGTTATGAATGTTTGAGGCCTACTACCCACTCCACGGGCAGCTAAACTTGCAGAGGAGGAAGAGCAAATATTATACTCTGCTAAAGGAGCTGCGCTGACCATAGCCAGTCTGCTAGAATACATGCTATAAGATTCGGCATCACTAGTGCAATTTACTTGCCACATTCCTGGACTTGTGTATGTGTGTTTGGAATTCTGGACCTTGGAGACAGGGCAGGCCCACTAGTCAGTGGGAGACAGACTGGGGAGCCAAGAGAAGACAGTTATATTTCATAACTCTTAGACATTCACTTATTTTATTTAGCCAATTTATTAAGGACTTATGTAACAACTAGTCTTGAGTACAAAAATTTAAAACTCTTGATAGTTCTCTCTTGAGGTGAACCTGGCCCAGATGAGTATATTTGCACTGGAGAAATACTGCAGTATATTTGCACTTGGAGATCCTAGAATGCTAGGAGGCCTAGAGTAGACCCTAACTGATACCTAACTAACCGGATTATACGTTTCTTTAGTCACCCAGTGACTGGCAAATTTAAATCAAATTTAACCTTAACAAACAACTGATTGTTTTGGTTTTTTTTAGCTCTAATTAGAAAACTAGGCAGCAGAAAACTAGTCCTTTTTTTTTCTAGATCAGAAAGGTATGGGGGAAAGCAGTCCATGCTTTAAATTTTAAACAAATGCTCTCTGACTCTTGCCTATCTACAATCAGCAACTTACATTTTCAGGAACAGATGTACAGTCCTGCCCTGTAGTGAGTGAATCCCATCCGTTAACACACAGGTCTCATTATAAAGACAGGCTTTGCACAGGACAAGAATATTATTAAAGGGCCAGTGTTCACAATTGTCTGAGAGCTTTTTCCTCAAAATAGCATCTTTGTCTCTTTCTTTCCCCTAGGATGAATCCGTTGCAGTGGACTCTGGTCCTTAGATTGCAGTGTACCATTTCTAATTGATTTCTGTGTTAAACCTTTTTTCTTCAGAGGAAGGCAAAGAAGAAATCTTGAAAGTCACTTTTGAAGAGCTAAGACAAGATGTTGCTTTGTATGCTTCAGCCATGAGGAAAATGGGAGTGAAAATAGGAGACAGAGTTGTTGGTGAGTAAGCTTTTTGGGCAGGGCTGGAGGGGAAATATCCCTGAAGCAAACGAAGTGAGTTGTTTGGGGCTCCAGAAACACAAATATAGGAGGAGCACACCAAAGAAAAGACCCTTGTGCTGGTGCATTTATATTGCTATGAAATATGCTTCTGGAGGGATGGAAGCTGGTTTAGCCTCAAGTTTTCCATCTCTGAAGGAAAAAGTAAATGATTTATTCATAACTTTACACTGAGGTCTGTTTCACAACTTAATAAGCCCTCTGTGGAAGTCAAAAGTGAGCAAGATGTACACAGCCAACTGGTGATCCTGTTAATAATATATAATGTCTCTGCAGCAATTTGAGCAGATTAATACTCTCATTGAACTCTCTATCATATGTTTTTATTTTGTATCTTTTTTTTGTCTCCTGAAGAACAAACGATATTGGCTAAATTCAAGCAAAGTATAGGCGTGCGTTATGCAAGCTTCTCCTGTTCAGCTCTGTCAATACACCTCATTGGTGATTTTTTTGCATTCAGTTTTCTGATCTGTGTAGTATGTCTGAAATATAGCATAGGTCTTTGGGGCATGGATTTCCTCTATCTCTGTCTGCACATCATATGTCACACTAATGGTACTTGCAAAAATGATGATGCACAGTCCTTTCATCTTTGAAGATCTGGGTTCAAGTTCTCACTTGTGCATGCTGGTGGGCAGTGGAGCACATCTTAACCCTTGATATACTGTTATGCCCTCACTCCCCACCTGTAGATGTCTCTTGAATAGTATCTGTCAACTATGCTAAATTGTATGTTGGTCTTGGGGAGGAAACTCTAATGAAACTCACTCTCACTTATGACTTAAGTAGGGTTACCAGATACAACTGTGAAAAAACGGGACGGGGGTGGGAGGGTAATAGGCGCCTATATAAGAAAAAGTCCCCAAAACCAGGATTGTTCCTATAAAAACAGGACATCTGGTCACCCTAGACTTAAGTGAGAACACGAACCCAGATCTTCAAAGATGAAAAGATTGTGCATCATTATTTGTCATACTAATGGTACTTCTAAAATCTACAAATGAAAGTAAATTAAATCCATGCCGCAGAGACCTTTACTCTAAGTGGTACATATACTGTGCTATACAGATCAGATAACTGGACCTTCAACTGATATATCAGCCTCTGGCTTGGTGAAAGGGAAGGACACTTATTGAATACACGATGAAGTCCTGAGGCCCTTACTTGGGTGAAATGCCTGTCAAAGTCAGTGGAGCTTTGCCTGATTAAGGATTGCCTCAGATTTTATCCTGCTGGTGTCAGGTTCATAACTGACTGAGGAAAACAACTTTTAAATCTGAAACCAAATGTTGAGTGAAACTAATGAGTGGCGGAAAGTTCAGATTTTAGCACTTGCATCTATATGGTTCCAGTTCCACCTCTTATTTGGGGCATGGCATCTTTAACAAGTGCAAGTCATGTATGAATGAAGTGCAGACTACACGCTTGCTACTGATTATTCACCACAGCAAACAGTCAAATACTACAAGTAACAGGAACTGAAGGCCTTTGAAAACCAGCCTGAGTCGCATAATTGTCCAGTTCCTTTTTCAGATAATCTTTGTAGTGTGTAATTGTGGAATAGACTGAGCAAATTTGTGCAGACTTTGAGCACCATCTATTCTGAAATGAAGTTTCCCCTGGTATGCACAGAAGGAAGTCTGCAGACACTAGTTTGTAGACAGTACTTCATGGAGAGAGGGAAACCAGCAACATATCTTGTTTTATATTGTAAAATTGTGACATCTTTTTTACCACAGAACATCTCTGCAAGCAGATGTTCTCTACACTGTATGCCAAAGTGGTGCAAACTGTGTTAAATGTCCATCTGCATCCAGAGGACTCTCCTGTGGTGGGGTGTGTTGAATCTCATCTGTATGCTGCAAAAGTGAGATTCATGTTAGTAGCAAAAAAAATTGCTGAGGGGAAGCATTGGAAGGGTGGGGGGAGAAATTCAGAAGCGGGACCACAGGCATGTTTTCAGAAGCTGCAAAACTTAGCATAGGGGATGTGGAGGGATTGCAGCACATTTCTAGCCTTCAGGGTTGAGTACTGGCCCTGCAGGATCTTCATTACAGCTCCATTGCCTGCCTGTGGCTAGGTTAATTCCATCCTACCCACCTTTGCTTAATTCCTCCCTAAAAGCCCATTATTTGGGTGTTGTGCATTGATGGTGAATTCTGCTAAATTGAGTGTCTTGAGCTCTGGGACAAAATAACTTCTCACTAGACTGTAAAAGTTCAAAATAAGTCTAGACTTGGCAAGTTTAACTTTGACGAAGGCTCATTCTGGATTAACTCTTAAAGCATTTCACTTGTTGGGAACTTTGCCATGTGCAGCATCGTGAATTAAAATCTCATACATAAGTTCTATGATTGTCTAAACGCTTCTCATCCAGAAGGGTCCCAAATGCCCTATTCACAAGGGGTGTCTACACTTGTGGCAGTGTAGACCCAGCTAGCCACAGGTCTGAATAGCAGCGCCTTGCTCAGTAGAGTACAGACACGCTAGAACCCTAGGGTATAGATCCGACACAGCTCTCTACCTGCCCAAGCAGTGACTTCCCATATCTGCGCTGCTATTTTTAGCAGTGTAGTGACCCACTGCTGGAGCCTTTCCCTGCCCGAGTCAGAGATTCTGGCAGCGAGGAAAGGCTCTGGGAGATCCCCACTGCTGCATGCAGCTACAAACTGCAGCGTGGATGCAGCCATAGCCGGGAGGATGGGGAGGAAGGAATTGGGGCAAAAAACCACCACCAGAATTTATTTCTTCCCTGACCGTGTTACCCTGCTGAGGGACCCCACTATGTCCACGGCCACCTTCTGGAAAGGCTCCTCTATGATGGGCAAAGGTCTCACTTGTCCCGGGCCTTCCCCACCCTCTGACAGGAGTCACAGGACGTGCAATACTGTCGGACCACCTCAGAGACCCCGGGCCAGTAAAAGTTCTGCAGCAGCCTCTGCCTGGTGTGCCTGATGCCCCGAAAGGGGGATATTGTGGGCCAAGTACAAGAGTTTGCGGTGGTACCTCTGGGGAACCACCAGTTGCCTCCCGACTTTCCAAGGTTCGGTTTGCCCTGAACCAGCCCATTCCCGGTACAGGAATCCCTTCTCCCACAGGAATCTCTCCCGTCGGTCCTCCCCCTGGGACCGTGCACCGTCGTGGCCAGCCAGGGCCCCCTCAGTTTCTCCAAGGAGGGATCCTCCTGCAGCTCTTATCATTGCCAGATGTACTTAAAAGCTTAGCAGCTGCGAGGAAGAGACATTTAGCAGCAAGCATGGTTTCAAAAGCTGTGGCAGCATCTACGTTTTCTGTTTGGGGATGTCTTGCAAGTCTACCTAGATCTTAAAGGGGTGTGTATACGTGTTACTGCACCTGCCAACCTTAAAATAAACTGAGGGTCCCATTGGTGTAATTGGAATGAGCCAATCTTGAGGTACCCCATATTCCCTCCCCCGCCTCAGTACCACTGCTAATGTAGAGCTGGAAAAATAATCCTACCTGGCAAATAACTGATTGATATCAGGAATAAAAGAAGCTCCAGTTTATCTTTATTTCTCATCTCTGGATAGCTGACTCTTACTGTGCTCCTGGAGGAGGTCTGGTCTTATCAGCCAACAAACCCCTCAACTGCATTCAACAAAACAGCATTGCGTTTTATTGTTTAAAGCTAGTGCTTAAGCTACTAGGGCTAATACAGTTGCTAATGTGGCTTTTAAAGCTAGCTTTCTAAGAGGATTGGCGGGTTACCAATAGTCTTGGGCTGTAGTAATATTAGCTTAAATCCAATATTACTTAAAAATCCAAGTAGGAGTATGAAATGTTGTGTTAAGGTTAAAAGTTGACACTGGGGCTCTGGGCTTGAATGGTCCCCTTTCTTATACCAGGCATTTAGGAGTAGGGAAGGAGCTGGCTTGAGGATTTTTCAGCCTTAACTTAGTTGCTTTCCTTGTGTTGTGCGGTTTGATGGCTTAAAGTAAACCTTGGCCTGAACGCCAAAGTCTTGCCTTTTCTGAGTGACCAGTGATGATTGGATGCCTCAGTTTCTGGGTGCCCAAATTCACTCTGCAAAGGAGCTTGATTTCTTTTTCTGAGTTGGGTGCTCAGCATTTTCTGAAAATAGGGTCCCATGTAATCGTTGCAAATTGAGCCCCCAAACTCCCTGGCCACCTGAAAATTTGGGCCTACAGCTTTTAGCAGGACTGATTTCAGCATTGTAATGTCACTACATGTTTAAACTTAAAACCTCAGCAAACACCAGCTCAGGTAAATAGTGATTCATGGGAAATGCAGAGACCCGACAGTTCTGTGTCTTGAACCTATTTTTAGCATAAACAGCCACTTTTTCTCATTTTTTAAGTAGCATGTAGTATTAAGGTCTGACTTGTGTCCTGCCAGAGTGGTTGTCATAGGTTAAATTACTTGGATGTAGCTTGTGCTTAGAGCCCTGTGTAAATCATGATTTATTAAAGAAAGTTCCCGACAGTATAAATGGCGAAGTACTGAATTGTGCACTTTGCAAAATTGAATGAATTTTACAGGTAAACGTAGTCAATTTCAAGGGCAGAATGACTTTTTTACAAGTAGCTTGTAAAAGTCATTGTATCCCTGAAATGGACTAAGGTCACCTTCTGTATTTTAAGAGTTTGTAGATACTTTCCTATAAAATACATTAAATTAAAATCATGGGGTGGGGCGTTTTGACTGTGTTCATGCGCTCTGTGAAATTGATTTACAATGGGCACTACTCATGCTGCCTTTGTTTTCATGGAAGCTGCATGCTAGTGGTGTAAGATGTGTACTCCCTGAGTTCAGCTGATAGCAGGCCAAGCCCTCTTGTTCCTAGTCCCTAGTCCCCGGTTTCTATCCATGTGGGCAGAACTGGTTGGTTTAAATAAATATCCCTCATGTCTGGGTTCTACCATGTGAAAAGTGCCACCTTACCAGATGTAACTGGGTTTGTCAGTTCTCCTGCCACCTGGATCTCTGTGCGGGAAGACCTCCAAAGCTCATTGCACCATGTGGGCCAACTCCCATATCCTTTACACTCAGTATCTGGGACAACATGGGATAGCTTGCATGGGTGCTTGATGAATTTATGAAAGGTATTATGTAACACGGTTGCCTGAGATAGCAGGGGATTGGACTTGATGACCCAGGCTGTCCCTACCAGTTGTATTTTCTTTAGCTTCCTAGGCTTTCCCAGAGTACATTGATATAAGTATGGTTTTACAGTGTGGGAAATGAGAAAACTAATGCTGTTGCTCATGCTGAGAGCTCTGTTTGCTGTCAGTGTCAGGAGAGCTTGTCCGAACCTGCTTGCATGTAACAGTTCTTTGTAGTGCAAATACAGGAAAAGGATGTTAGTCTGAAATTTCCCCTTGGATGCTCAGGATGGATCTGTTGAGATGGATCTGCACTCTTTTCCTGGTCTTAGTTAAAGAACACTGTTCTAACCTGTAAATGGTAGGCGTGACAAAGGTAATTAATAGTTTACTCCCATCAAAATCAATAGGAGTTAGGGCCTTTGTGAATCTGGCCCTAAAGTGATTGTAAAAATGGCACTTTCTCACTCAACAGATCAGCTCATTGTTCTTTTAGCCTTGCAGGACCAACAAAGCAGAGCGCACACACTTCATCCTGTTCCTTTTTTGGGTACCAGTAAAAACTGTCTTACCAGGTTTCAGTCACTTACACCTGTGCAAACGTACTGAAAGCATTGGGGGATTCCAAGGATATTACTGTTTTCAGAGTAGCAGCCGTGTTAGTCTGTATCAGCAAAATGAACAGGAGTACTTGTGGCACCTTAGAGACTAACAAATTTATTTGAGCATAAGCTTTCGTGGGCTACAGCCCACTTCTTCGGATGCATAGAATGGAACATACAGTAAGAAGATATTTATACATACAGAGAACATGAGAAGGTGGAAGTAGCCATACCAACTGTAAGAGGCTAATTAATTAAGAGAAGCTATTAACAGCAGGGGAGAAAAACTTTTGAAGTGATAATCAAGATGGCCCATTTCGGACAGTTGACACGAAAGTGTGAGGCTACTTCAACATGGGGAAATAGATTCAATTAGTGTAATGACCGAGCCATTCCCTGTCTCTGTTCAAACCTAAGTTAATGGTATCTAGTTTGCATATTAATTCAAGTTCAGCAGCTTCTCGTTGGAGTCTGTTTTTGAAGCTTTACTGAGTATGATTTGAAAGCAGTAAGTTGCACAGATGTGGATAAGGGTTTAATTTGCCCTGCAGAATCTTTGACCAGTGGTGATGTGAGAAGAGCAGAAACCAGGCTGTTTTTCTTAGTGCTTGCTCATGTTGATTCCATTCTAGGTGTGCGCGTGCCCATGTGTGCAGTCATCGGAGATTTTTGCCTTAGCGGTATCCGTAGGACCCACTGTGGCGCCCCCTAGAGTGCTACGCTCGTGCCACGATATATCAGGCGCTGCTGGCCCTACGCCCTCTCAGTTTGTTCTTACCGCACATGGTGGTCAGTCCAGTCGGAGCACCTCTGTCCCTTGCTTGGCAAGCAGCGGGCCAGTGGTTTCTTTCTCAGCTTTGTGCTTCTAGTTGTAAATAGTTTTATTGTTTGTTAGTTAGTAATTAAGTAGCTGTTAAGTGTTCGGTTAGTTAGGGTCCCAGCAGGGACTTTGCCACAGGTGGGCCAGGCCAGTCTCTGGGTTTTAAGCCCTGTCCACATGTAACAGTCTATGCCTGTTAGTGACCCACATGATAGTTGTCTGCAGTGCCTCTGGGAATCCCATGTGAAGGAGTGTTGTCACATCTGTAAGAACTTTCGTCCTCGGATGCAGAGGGAACACGACATACGACTCAGGGCCCTCCTGATGCAGGCTGCCCTGTCACATGTAGCCAAATGGTGGAGTTGCTATAGGGAAGGTTTGGGCCAGGGAAGGAGAGGTCCAAGCGGATTTCTACCTTTTAAAAAGTAGTCCATACTCTGAAATGTGAGACCGCCTTTTGAAAACAGGAACATTAAGCCTTGCCTCACAAACTCTGATCCCAAGGGAATGAGCATGAGTTTACTAAATGAGCCTTTATGCCTTTGGGCACGTGACTTATAATATGAGTAAAACATGAGTCAAACATGGTAGAAACAATGCAAACTTTATGTAAGTCATTGTGAAGAAATACCATCTTGATGTATGCTGAGGCTTATATAGACAGACCTGTATTTCTTCCAGAACTCCCTATGTCAGGGCATGTCAGACCTATCTAATCTCTGATCAGGCACTGGATGTGATGTTCCTTGGCTAATGGCAAAAAGCCTAATAGTCCATAAATTAGTGGTGATTAGTCAGCCCTATTTAACGTGGCACACTCCAAGGATATGAAGGGTAATACAGAAATATCTCAGACCACCTCAGAAACCCTCCCCCTGCCCCCGCAAACAAATGTACTGCTTGCAAGCTGGGAACAGGCAGTTTCTTAATGTGCATCCCAGTAGATTGGCAAACAAACCAACCCAGTGTGTGCATAGAAACCAATAACTGCTGAGTTAAGGTGGCTTTTTATTTTCATTTTCTTTTATTTATTTATTTTATTTTTAGAAATACCCATCAGGGCAGGGATTGTCCTCTGTGTTTTGGAAAGTTCCTAACACATGGTGGGATACAATGGTACAATTTACTGCATTGTAAATTGGACCCATTAAAATCCATGGGAGCTGCAGGTACTTGGCATTTTTGGAAACCAGGCCCCTGGTCCTTTAAAGAGCATTTTTATAAATATATGCATGGGCTCAATTTTAAACTTTGGGGTTCCTAATAAAACACCTATTCTGTATTTGGGTGTTGCTTGCTTGCTTACTTGGATGTCGTTTAGGTCCTTAAAACAGATAAGTGCCCAAATCCAGATGTCATTTGAAATTTGTGTTTTTAATCTGTGGGTTCAATTCTGACGATTCAAGAATCCATCTCAACCTCCCAATTGACTTTGATGGGGGCAGGATCAGCCTGTCGAAAATCTACCTCTCCTGACTCTTCCCCTTGTCAGAATATCTGACGAAGGGGATCCCTTTGTGTATTTAAATCTCAAAATTGTGCTGCAGGCTGATGATAAAGCTGTATTTCAGGTTTGGAAAGCTAATGCAAAGTGAAAACATACTGGCTGCATTCCTGCTTGAAAAGTGTGTGTGTACACAGGGTATATCACTTGAGGATCTACTGTATATACCCTGCAGTATTGCTGACCCCAAATGTTCAAAAATCACATCAGGCTCTCACAAACTCATGAGATTGGCTTTAAAATTATGAAATTATATAAAAATTAATAGATTTTTTTGTGGGGGGTTTGAGCCTTTAGGGTGCACTGGGATCAAATTGTGAAGCTTTCTCCACAGACACGAGGGCTAGAAACTTACTTTTTCTTTAAGCACAAAGGCTGAAATCATGACACATCCAGTTGCTGTTGGCAACATGCCATATCCAAGAGAGAAGAGCTGCCTTGTCTAGGCATTGTGATGCACAGTGCCTTTAAGGACACAGCCCTGGGAAATGGGAGCGAAGATCCTGCGAAAAGCCCCTCTGCCCCACACCCTACTCTTGCAACCACTGCAGCTGGCTCACCCCATCTAGGGTGACTTTTATCACCCTCTGCCCCTCCCTATTCCTGGGTTCCCCCCTCTGCCATGTCTGGCAGTGCCTGTACCCCATTCTTAACCTCGGCTCCAAACCCTGGGCCCTAATTTTTTATTTTTTTTTGCCCCTGGGCCCCTCTCCTTCCCCTACCTCCAGCTGTTGGACCCTCCTCTACATTGTTTGGCCCCTGCTCAGATTCTGCCCATCCCTCCCCTACGACTTGCCCGTTTTGCAGTGTCAAGGTAGGAGCCCCTTGTCAGCCCAAAGGGGTGCAGAGTGAGGGCAGGGGTGATGTCGGCAGATCTCACTGAGCATCCTCCGTTCACACCAGCAGGGTTAGTGACAGGTAACACAAAGCAGCAGATTGTATAGGGCAGCGGATGGAAATTTGACACTGGCTCCCCCTGTCCCCTCCCACTCCCCCGTCACTGGGCAGGCTGGCTTCACGCTCCCTGTAAACAATGGGAGCTGGTGACCAACTTTCCTGGGCACAAGGCAGGGAAGCACAGTCAACTCAGCTGGGAGCACCCTGGGACAAAACCATCTCCCTGCAGCCAGGGTGTAACCAGAAGGCACGGTTCCCTGTGGGGATGGGAAGGTCCCTCTTACCTTCCCTCCAAGTGGTGCACTCCCTGGGAGCAGGTGACTGGGTCCCAGGAAGGGGTGTCCTGGGCAGGCTGGGGCTCTCCACTGGGAGAGTCTCCTGGCAAGCAGTAGGAATGTTACTCCTCAATATTAACCTCTCCTGGCTGCAACCAGGGCTCTGGGGACCCCAGCAGCAGGCTTGGGGATCCTGCAAGGAGTGTGGACTCCCCAAAGCGACTGAGTTACTTCAGCGAGTGCAATTCATTTCCTTCTTCCACTGGGACCGAGTGACCCCGGTGATCAGAGTCGCATCCCAGCACCTCCAGGGTCCTAGCGATGAAGTGATTGCACTGCAGCCACCCTGCGCCAGACCCTGCCTCTTGGGGATTCCACGTTCCCTGGGCACGGGGCTGACTGGCTTCCTCGCAGGGGCCGGGACTCCCGCTCTCAGCGCCGGGTGACTGGGGCTCCCGCTGTCGGCCCTGAGGCTGCCTGACTGCTGGAGTCCTGGCCGCCGGGGCTGATGAACAGCGGGAGCTCGCCCAGGATTATTTAAAAATAAAAATGGAGATTTGACATTTGAGAGCTCTTGTGCGAGATCATACGTTCAGGAGCGCTGCCAGCCTTTTCGGCGCCCTAGGCGGCGGAAGGTCCCACCCCCCGAAATGCCGCCCCCAACAGCGGCGGCGGAAGGACCTGCCCCCAAAATTCCGCTGATGACCGGGGCAGCCGGCGCCCCCCAAATAGTAGTGCCCTAGGCGACCGCCTAGGTCGCCTAATGGGTTGCGTCGGCCCTGCATACGTTGGGCTTAATTTTACTTACAAATTGTGTCAATCGCAAGGAATTCATGAGAGTTGGCACGTCTGCCCCTGACTCATCTTGATTAAGATTAGGGGCATGGAACCAGAAATGAGTCAGCTGATCTTGACCGGAGATGTCTTGTCACTTCTGCTCATGTATGCAATGTAATGTTGCCTCTGGCGGGATAGCTTTTGCACAAAGCTGGTTAGGTTATCAAAGGTGGGTGCGGAGAGGCGATCTGCACCGGGGTTATTTCTCCCTCCTTCTATCTGCCCTGGCATGCTTGTGGGGAGAGGGCTGCTGTTGACTGAATTTGCCTTACAGTTGGTTACTGGGCATTTCATAATCCCACCTTCTAAACAAACTTGTTTTCCAGTACTTCTAAGTGTCTGGTAGCTTTTCAGTAATGGGTAGTCCTATATCTTCAGTTCACATTTGCCCTGGCCATTAAATTACTCTCCTCTTTTCCCATCCCCCTGCAAATCTTCAGCTTCCTCCCCCCCCCCCCCTCGAGATTTTGATGAATAAACAAGATCTGGATCTTTGTGACTGCAGTGTCAATTGGGAGGCCCTCAAATTTGGAGTAACTCCGTCAGTGCAGTTACAACTAACTTTCTCCAGTGTCTGTCTGTGATCAGACTCTGGCCCCTTAGAAGGGAGAAATGGCAGCTGGCAGTAGAAACTTGCAGGTGGAGTTATGTTTCTGATGAGACATTTTATTTTGTTTCTCTTATTTGCATATCTGTATAACCTGACTACAGTAAAGTTTAGGTTTACTGCAGATTCCAGGTCTCTTCCTTCTTTAACTATTGAAATCCTGTTCGTAGGTTATTTGCCCAATGGTATTCACGCAGTGGAAGCAATGCTGGCTGCTGCGAGTATTGGTGCTATTTGGAGTTCAACGTCGCCTGATTTTGGAATTAACGTAAGTAATCTCAGTATCGCCCATTCCACGGAAGTTACAATCATGAGTCTGCCTAGTGCAGATGGTGGTTAGATCTGGGATGTATCTGTTTAGAGTTGTTGACTGAAGATGTACATGTTCCATTTGTTTACTACTTCTGCCATCTTGTGGCAAAACCCCAGAAAACTAGATTTTTCTTCCCAACTTGAGAGAGGAAACTGATTAGGTTGAGACTTCTCAAACTGCCGTGGAATCTGGAAGCCCAATTTCCATTAATTTAAACAAAAACTAGGTGTTCAAGTCCATGAGAAGGTTTTAAAAGTTTCAGCTTTAAATTGCTCATTTCCAAATCAAGCCTGGGTTGGTAGTGTGCAATAGTTGTTGCTGTCTGACTACCTGTTTGCTGTGTTACGTGAATTGGTGCTTAATTCACTCCATAGAGGACAGATCACAAAAAGCACCATCAGTTAATACCAAGTGGCACCCTTGTTGACAGCGGCCAAAGATTGAATAGGCTATGGAAATTGACAGTCTTCTGGTGTCAAGGTGGCCTCTCCAGAATATGACTCCAGCACATCAACATTGTAAGAATATACTGTGGATGGTATGAGACCCCTTCCTGTCCTCATCTCTCAATCAATTTATGCCCTGAAACATGATCAATAGCCCTTATGCTAGCTAGGATAGTTTACAACTGCAGAAGCTATTCCTATTCATAGATCTAATCGTCTTTTGAATTATACTGAGCTATTTGCCTGCAATATTCACTGCCACCGGATGGTTTTGCAAGTGTTTATGTGACAAAAGAAAAACCACTATCTACTTTCTTCCAGTTTTTTTCCTCTGGTTTTACTTTTATCCTGTTATCGTAGAATCATAGAAGATTAGGGTTGGAAGAGACCTCAGGAGGTCATCTAGTCCAACCCCCTGCTCAAAGCAGGACCAACCCCAACTAAATCATCCCAGCCATGGCTTTGTCAAGCCAGGCCTTAAATCCTCTAAGGATTGAGATTCCACCACCTCCCTAGGTGCTTTACCACCCTCTTAGTGAAATAGTTTTTCCTAATATCCAACCTAGACTCCCCCACTGCAACTTGAGACCATTGCTCCTTGTTCTGCCATCTGCCACCACTGAGAACAGCCTAGCTCCATCCTCTTTGGTTAAAGGCTTCTGTCAAATCCCCCCTCACTCTTCTCTTCCCAGAGCCTTCCTAATAATTACCTGCAGGATGGGACCAAGAACCATGAATCCAAATGCCAAAAAAACCCACTGGCCCTTCTATTGGGAGAAAGAAAGAGAACTCTTTGGTAGATGGTCCTTCCCTATATTGGAGCTGCTCATCTTCCAGAGGGCTGACATTTGAGCATTAGTATTAAGGATTTTGGAGTTAAATAGCAAGACTGTGGTTTTCAAAGTGATGTACAGAACTTTAGCTTTAAATGATCAAGGATGTGTCATAGCGATCCCACATCTAGAAGAAGCAACGAGAGAATGTAGCCAGGATAGCAATGATCTTCATGTGCCTGCCAAACAGTAACTAGTGCCATCAAGTGTTATTGCAGAGGATAGAAGTCAGGCCAAGACTTCTCTCACACATCTCCTTTGGGAGGTGCTCTGAAAGCTAACAAGCAGCCAGTTTCTAACCACTTTGCTGCCTCAGCGCCACAGCAGAATCCTGTGGCTTTCTAGTGCTAAGTACTGTATCTTATACATGAGGTAGTACGCAGAGTGCACTCTGCCTCATGTTTGTAAACGGCTTGGAGATCTTTGGCTGGAAGGAGCTGAATGAATGTGAAGTATTACCTGGAATAGGATATCTAAGACACTCCCCTGTGTTGTGCTGGGCCCTTTCTCCCTTTATTTTGCACACCAGCTGCTTAGTTTCACTTCCTTTTTCCATCCGATTGAGGAATGGCTCGGGCAGTACACAACTTACTTGTGACCTCTCCAGGAGCTTGCAGTTAATACTTTGTCATTCTCTTGTGCTCTTCCTCTGACGAGCTTTAGAGGCATTGTTGAATTAAGTCTCAGGACACCCCTTTGAGATGAGTATCAACCCCATTTTACAGGTGAGGAAACTGAGGCACAGAGATCAAGGGACTTGCCCAAGGTTGCACAGGAAGCCTGCTGCAGAGTCAGTGTTAGAACCCATATCTCCTGCTTCAGTCTGGTGCTTTAACACTGCCTTAATGAGCAGGGGTTTATTGGATATTCACCTGAGTCTAACCAAGTTTGGAGCTTTCTGCAGCACCAGACCCCTGTCTTTTCTATCGACTCCTTTATTCCTTTTAAGGGAATTATTACGAGAGAACCTCCTTTTTGTTTCCTTAAGGAGGTGAATCACTGAAACACCAGCAGGGCTTGTGCAGTTGGCAGCTTAGGGGTGTGCTTTTGTCAATCAGGAATGCAAACCCAGCTGCCACAAAATAGATGAACCTCTTTTTACTTTTGTGGGTTGCCAGTGACTTTGAACACAGTATCTTAGTGGGTGTCTAGAACTAGATGCCTTTACCTGGACAGGTGCCTTTTTCAAACACAGTCCATATGCTTTCTGGGTTCTGATTTTATTAACCTAGAAATGAACAATAATGAAACATAAAGTTCAGTTCAAACCTTCTGGGGGTTGGCCCATCCTAGTGCCCACACTCCAGTTCCTCTCTAAAGAGCAACTCTGCATATATAAAGAGGCTAACAAATCAGTCATCTGTTTCAGTGACTTAGCAGAACCCCTTTAACTCTTTCCCAGTAGGATCAACATCTGCCAACCGGGTGAGGTGTTTCAGGCTAACACAGCTAATAAAAATGTAGGGCTGGAAGGGACCTTGAGAGGTCATCTAGTCCAGCCATCTAAGCTGAGGCAGTACCAACTGTACCTAGATCATCCCTGACAGGTGTTTCATAGAATCATAGAATATCAGGGTTGAAAGGGACCTCAGGAGGTCATCTAGTCCAACCCCCTGCTCAAAGCAGGACCTGTCGTATGAAAGGAGACTTGAGGAGCTCGGTTTGTTTTCCTTAACCAAAAGAAGGTTGAGGGGAGATATGATTGCTCTCTTTAAATATATCAGAGGGATAAATACCAAGGAGGGAGAGGAATTATTTCAGCTCAGTACTAATGTGGACACGAGAACAAATGGATATAAATTGGCAGTCGGGAAGTTTAGGCTTGAAATTAGGCGAAGGTTTCTAACCATCAGAGGAGTGAAATACTGGAACAGCCTACCGAGGGAAACAGTGGGGGCGAAAGACCTCTCCGGCTTTAAGATTAAGCTTGATAAGTTTATGGAGGGAATGGTTTGATAGGATAACTTGATTTACTCAATAGGTCAATAATGTGCCACCACTGGTAATTAGTACCGATGGTCAATGTTGGGATATTGAAAGTCTTTTTCCTGAGTGTCTGGCTGGAGAGTCTTGCCCGCATGCTCGGGGTTCAGCTGATCGCCATATTTGGGGTCGGGAAGGAATTTTCCTCCAGGGTAGATTGGCAGAGGCCCTGGAGGTTTTTCGCCTTCCTCCGCAGCATGGGGCAGGGGTCGCTTGCTGGAGGATTATCTGCTACTTGAAGTCTTTAAATCAAGATTTGGGGACTTCAACAGCTGAGTCAAGGGTGAGAATTATTTCAGGAGTGGGTGGGTCAGCTATTGTGGCCTGCATCATGCGGGAGGTCAGACTAGATGATCATAATGGTCCCTTCTGATCTTAAGTTCTATGATTCTCTGATTCAATCCCCAACTAAATCATCCCAGCCAGGGCTTTGTCAAGCCTGACCGTAAAAACCTCTAAGGAAGGAGATTCCACCACCTCCCTAGGTAACCCATTCCAGTGCTCCTCCTAGTGAAAACATTTTTCCTAATATCCAACCTAAACCTCCCCCACTGCAACTTGAGACCATTACTCCTTGTTCTATCATCTGGTACCACTGAGAACAGTCTAGATCCATCCTTTTTGGAGCCCCCTTTCAGGTAGTTGAAAGCAGCTATCAAATCCCTCCTCATTCTTCTCTTCTGCAGACTAAACAATCCCAGTTCCCTCAGCCTCTCCTCATAAGTCATGTGCTCCAGCTCCTTCATCATTTTTGTTGCCCTCCGCTGGGCTCTTTCCAATTTTTCCACATCCTTCCTGTAGTGTGGGGCCCAAAACTGGACACAGTACTCCAGATGAGGCCTCACCAATGCAGAACAGAGGGGAATGATCATGTCCCTCGATCTGCTGGCAATGCCCCTACTTATACCTTTTTTTAAAAATTTTTACCTGTAGCATTGTATTTTTCAAATATGTTGGTGACCTACTAATGATTGAGAAACTGTTCACCTACATTAGTGGCAAAGAATCTCAACTATAATTGTGCAGATGTTTATAAAAATACATAAATGAAGACCAGCTACGTAAGAAATGAGATGCAGTCGTTATTTATACTTCTTGATCTTTATCTAAAACCTTGTCATACAGTAAGACAGCAGAAATTAATTTGATTCACAAAATTTCCAAGAATTGGCATAGTGTACCTGCTCACTTACACTGACACATTGTCCAATCTCTTCTTAAACAGCCAATGACAGGGATTCCATAACCTCCCTTGAAAGCCCATCCCACTGCTTAAATATCCTTAGAAAGTTTTTCCTAATCTCTAACCTAAATCTTCCTTGCTGCAGATTAAGCCAGTTACTATTTGTCCTACCCTCAGTGGACAGAGAGAGCAATTGATAACTCTTCTTTAAAAGAGCCCTTAATCTATTTGACAACTGTTAGCAGGTTCTCTTCCTCTCCTCCCCCCCCCTTCCCCCCCAGTAATTATCTCAAGTGTAAACATGCCCAGTTTTTTTTAACCTTTCCTCATAGGTCAGGTTTTCTAAACCTTCTATTACTAGAGTCCTGCCAATCTGTGGATAACCACATCCGCGGATGCAGATAACCGCTGGCCATTTTTGTGGATAGTGGATCAGATGCAGATACAACTGCGCAGGGCTCTACTCACTGGCGGCCGGCGCCTGGCCAGTGGCATCTGGCTCAGGCAGCCCGTGGGGCGCAGAGCGCTTTGGGGCTAGGCTGCAGGTTTGAGTCGGGGCTGTCCAGCACCTGCTCGCTGCACCACTTCCTGTCCAGCAGCTCAGGCAGTGCTAGCAGTGCCAGCATCCCCACCATGGCCTGGCCTGGCAGCACTGGCTGGGCTTCCAGTCCTGGGCCTGGCCCACCAGCTCCTGGGCAGCAGGACTCGTCTGCAGCCACGGGGATTGGAGCGGGCGGTGCCCCACCCCTCTGCCCCACTGTGATGCAACATGTGCTGCTGCCGCTGTGTGCCATCACTGGTGAGCCCCAGGGGGCAGAACATGATGCAATGCCCCTTCCCTTCAGCTCCTCCCTGCCCCATGCCACCCCTTCTCAAGACCTCACCTCTGCACTGCCCCTTACCTCCAGTCCTCACCCTCGTGCTGCCTCTTACCTGCAAGACTCTGCTGCACTCACTCGCCTGCCTCCCTTCCCCTCCTGCCCATCACCAGCCCTTGTGAGATCGCTCGCTGATGCGGATACAGGTAAAAGACGGCTAGCGGGTCGGATCACGGGGTGATCCTGGCGGATCCACTTTTTTGTATCTGCGCAGGGCTCTATTACTTCCATTTCTCTGGGCTTCTCTAATTAGCCCATATCTTAGTGTGGCCCCCACAACTGAACACGGCGCTCCAGCTGATGTCTCACCAGCACCAAGTAGAGTGGGACAATTATCTAGCATGTCTTACATATGACACTCCTATTAATATACCCCAGAATTAAATTAGCCTTCTTTTCAACTGTTTATATTTGCCTTTTTTGCAACTGCGGTACATTGACTCATGTTCAATTTGTGATCCACTATAACCCGCAGATCCTTTTTAGCAGTGCTACCACCCTGCCAGTTATTCCCCATTGTGTAGTTATACATTTGAATTTTTCCTTCTGAAGTATAGTACTTTGCACTTGTCTTCATTGAATTTCATCTTGTTGAAGTCTGACTAGTTATCCAATTTGTCGGTCATTTTGAATTCTAATCCTGTGCTCCAAAGTGCTTGTAACCCCTCTCAGCTTAGTGTCCTCTGCAAATTTTAGGAGCATATTTTCATTCTGTTATCCAAGTCATTAATGAAAATATTGAATAGTACTGCACGTAGGACAGACCCCAGCAGTATCTCCTTAGATTCATTTTTCTCTCTCCCCTCCCCACCCTGCCCACTCCAGTTTGACAGCAAACCATTGATAACTACTCTTTGAATATAGGCTTTCAACCTGTTGTGCACCTACCTTGTAATACCTTCATCTAGGCCACTCTTCACTCGTTTGCTTATGAGAATGTCATGTGGAACAGTGTCAAAAGCCTTATTAAAGTCAAGATATATCCAGTCTACAGCTTCCCTTCTCGTCCCATCCACTTGGCCAGTAACCCTGTCAAAGAAGGGAATTAAGTTTGGCATGATATATAATTTTTTCTTCTTGACAAATCTATGTTGGCTCTTACTTATAACCCTCTTGTCCTTTAGGTATTTACTAATTGTTTAATAGTTTGTTTCAGGTAGTTGGGTTGACTGGTCTCTAATTCCCAAGGTCTCTCTTTTTTTTCTCCTATGTTTGCCCTTCTCCAGTTCTCTGGGACCTCACCCATCCTCCATGAGTTCTCAAAGATAATGGCTAATGGTTCTAAAATT
The DNA here is from genome assembly GCA_003942145.1 of Platysternon megacephalum. NCBI lineage: Eukaryota > Metazoa > Chordata > Testudines > Platysternidae > Platysternon > Platysternon megacephalum. Next base: position 9,589,840 of record QXTE01000013.1, read on the forward strand.
GTTTCAGCTAGTTCCTTAAGTATCCTAGGGTGCCTTTATCAAGCCCTGCTGACTTGAATACATCTAGCTTATTTAGATATTCTTTAACTTGTTCTTGCCTTATTTTTGGCTTGCATTCCTTCCCCCTTGTTAATATTAATTTCCACGTGTGTGTAAGGGAGAGGAAGTTTCTAGTTAAAGATGTGCATGTAGAAACTAGCAAGTGATCTTACTGGCAGTGTTGCTCAATGTCATAGTTATAGTCTCTAATCTAATTCATCTTTAGTCTGGGCTGCAGGTTGGTTTTCCAGTAACATAGAAGGCACTTCTGATTTTGGCCTTTTGAATTTTGAGGCACAGAGCCATGTCAAGTCACTATGGATAAGCTTGTGTTTGTAACGGCCTATCACGTTATCACAAGTCCTGACAGGCAATCCAGTAGGTGGGGCTCTCCTATATAAAATCCTATTGTAAGTATTCAGTTTTTGGGTGGAAGCTGTCATTCTTTGCAGAATGAAACTGCTGCATAGAAAACACTAAAATGATCATGACATCACAGTTCTCGCTTGGCACCTTTTTGAGCAAGTTGTGACCTTCATTTTCTTATCCACTTTAAGGCATAAACTGTATCTTATGGGATTGGAAACTCTCTCTAGCACATCATGAGCCATACTAGATGCAAACCACAATGGTAATACAGGAATATTGAATCCCTGTTCATTCTTACAAGATTTTTAGATTGAAAGTGTTATGGGGCAGGGACTGTTGCTTGTTATATTCGTATTGTAGAAATCACAATGGGGACCAACCTGGTTAAGTGATTTAGATGTTACTGCAATATAAATGGTTAGTAATCATAGAACTGGAAGGGACCTTGAGAGGTCATCTAGTCCAGTCTCCTGCACTCATAGCAGAATTAAGTATTATCTAGACCATCCCTGACAGGTTGTTGTCCAACCTGCTCTTAAAAATCCCCAATGATGGAGATTCCACAACCTCCCTAGGCAATTTATTCCTAACTGTCACAGTGGTCAAGCACTGGAAGTTTTTTCTAATGTCCAACCTAAACCTCCCTTGCTGCAATTTAAGCCCATTGATTCTTGTCCTATCCTCAGAGGTTAAGAACAACAATTTTTCTTCCTCCTCCTTGTAACAACCTTCTATGTACTTGTAAACTGTTATGTCCCCTCTGTCTTCTCTTCTCCAGACTAAACAAACCCAATTTTTTCAATCTACCCTCATAGGTCATGTTTTCTAGACCTTTAATCATTTTTTGTTGCTCTTCTCTGGACTTTCTCCAATTTGTCCACATCTTCCTTAAATGTGGCACCCAGAACTGGACACAGTACTCCAGTTGAGGCCTAATCAGCGTGGAGTAAAGCAGAAGAATTACTTCTCGTGTCGTGCTTACAGTACTCCTGCTAATACAGCCCAGAATATTTGCTTTTTTTTGGAAACTGTTACACTGACTCATATTTTAGCTTGTGATCCACTATGACCCCCAGATCCCTTTCCTCAGTACTTCTTCCTAGGCAGTCATTTCCCATTTTGTATGTGTGCAACTGATTGTTCCTTCCTAAATGGAGTACTTTGCATTTGTCCTTATTGAATTTCATCATATTTACTTTAGACCATTTCTCCAGTTTGTCCAGATCATTTTAATTTTAATCCTATCCTCCAAAGCACTTGCAACCCCTCCCTGCTTGGTATTGTCCACAAACTTTATAAGTGTACTCTCTATGCCATTATCTAAATAATTGATGAAGATATTGAACTGAACTGGACCCAGAATGAGGCTTTACAGATGGCTAAAAGTATCAAACTGCTGTAGTGCCCAGTAGGGACTAGAGGGCACCATAATTCCATTTTCTTGTTGAAAAAACAATCTTTTGTGCAATACTATGATTTAAAAAAACTCTACACCTTGTAATGACCAATCTGTTCTACAGATATTTTCTGCTTGGTCTGAAAATGAGAGTATTTTCTTTGCAGTGTGATTTGATCTTTCATCTGGGGGAAGATTGTTCATTTTACTTGTTCTACAATGTACAAATGTGTTTCTCTCCATGCTGATGGGCTATTTTCAGTGCCCAGTTTTATTAAGTTTTTGTGATATTTTTTTTAACCAGGCTTAGCCTTGGGATATCTGTACCATCAATATCACTTATGCTCCTTCTGTTAGTCAAAGGCTGGGTTGGCTCAAATTCAAATCAGTCTGTGGCCTTGTGATAGTCAAGGAAGTAGCAATATCAGTTTCCACCCAAAGGGTAGATCTTTCTCCTTCAACATTTCATAATTAAAGGTATATGTTTATTCTGTGAAATTTTGAGGTCATCTTGCATTGCTCAAACAATCAATATTTTATAGGCCCTGCATTTCATAAATCTTAAGCAAGCCTGGAGGAAACCTGTTGCCAGAGGCAAATAAAACAGAGAACTAAGGGGTTCCCTCCTGTGTGGAGCCCTTCCCCCTCCTTTCAACACCCTCTGTGGGCCTTCTGTTTGCCTCAGAGGTATAGCCACAGGCGAAGGGGACAGTTTGGCCTGTGCATATGGACATAAGCATAAGTTCAGATCTCGCACTGAGAACTGTGTGGACAGACCCTTGCAGGCAGCCCCTTGAAGTCAGTGTGGTCCCATGCAGGAACAGGAGGCCACCTGCACAGTTCTGAGTACAAGATAGCCTAGGAGAATACAAACTAATCCTAATGCATCTGGGCTTCCTTGAGATTTGATCCCTGCTGAGCTATCTGGTTGGATTCAAGTCCCAGTATCACCAGTGAAGCAAGTTCCATCTATTTGTATTCTCCTTGCAGAGGAGGGCTTGGGGTGATCTGATCTCATCCTGTCATGAATCTAGTCCAGCGGGATAGCATGGCCCAGATAAGATTCTCTTCTCCCCACCCCCACCCCCCCAAACTTGTAATTGTCTCAGTCTTGGATTTCCACTTCCCTCTCTTCCGTTCCCGCACAGAACACAGGACATTCCTGGTATTCTGTCAGTCTTCGTTTATAAACTTTTTTTTGTTTGTTTTTTAAAGCTGCTTGTTTAGACACTGTATTCAGCATGGGAGACAGCGGTCTTTAGTGTGTGTGCATATTACTAGGACACTTGAGCAATTCCTGGAAAAGACTGCAAACAAATCGATAAGATGGCAAACTGATTTGAGACCGTCACAGACTTGGCTGTAAGCTCTCTGGAGAACAACTTGAATGTTGTAATGCAGGGGTAGGCAACCCATGGCACGGGTGCCAAAAGCGGCACGCGAGCTGATTTTCAGCGGCACTCACACTGCCCAGGTCCTGGCCACCGGTCCGGGGGGCTCTGCCTTTTAATTTAATTTTAAATGACGCTTCTTAAACATTTTAAAAACCTTATTTACTTTACATACAACAATAGTTTAGTTATATATTATAGACTTAGAGAAAGAGACCTTCTAAAAACGTTAACATGTATTACTGGCACGCCAAACCTTAAATTAGAGTGAATAAATGAAGCCTCGGCACACCACTTCTGAAAGGTTGCCAACCCCTGTTGTAATGTAATTAAATCAGCATGTCTGAGTCTGGGTCTTCTCAATAGCGAATGCTTTAGATAAGTTTCTTGAAAACCTGTGTCATGTCACTGGCTAGGACAAGAAGCAAAGGGCTTGAATTTCAGCAAGGGAGGTTTAGGGTTGGACATTAGGAAAAACTTCCTGTCAGGTTAGTTAAGCACTGGAACAAATTGCCTAGGGAGGTTGGAGGTTTCTAAGAGCAGGTTAGACAAACACTTGTCAGGGATGATCTCTGGATAATACTTAAGCCTGTCTTGAGGGCAGGGGACCGGACTAGATGACCTCTTGAGGTCCCTTCCAGTCCTGCAGTTCTATGACTGAAGCTTGAATGTATTGTTTCACCTTTTCTCTCCCCTTTTTCCTTCCACTTCCCTGAGAAACACACCTTGATGCTTTTCCATGTACTAGAAAATGCTTTTCTTTAATTGATAGCCCAGAGAGTTGATGAGTGACTATTACTAGGACAACTTGTGGAGTCAGACGAGTAGAATTTAAAGGAGACAAGGAAGTGCTTATTGCCCAAAGTACAAGAGGAATGTCTGCAAAACCCAGGAGCAATATCTGAACTAAAGGGGAAACTCTCTCTGTTGTGGAGAACTGGCATGAGGACCTCTGCACCACCATAAGCCCTCTGGCAGGGATCTCAAACTCAAATGACCACGAGGGCCACATGAGGACTAGTACATTGGCCGGAGGGCCGCATCACTGATACCCCCCCCCCCCCCGGCCCTGCCCCTATTCCAACCCCTTCCCCAAATCCCCACCCCTACCCCACCTCTTCTCCGTCTCCTCTTCTGAGCGCGCGGTTCCCTGCTCCTCCCACCTCCCACCTGGAAAGTGCTGCCAAACATGTCAAACATCTGTTTGGCAGCGGGAAGTGCCTGGAGGTAGGCAGAGGAGCAGGGATGCGGCGCGCTGGGGGGAAGGGGGAATGGTGGGTGAGGGGAGCTTGGTGGGTCGCAGTAAATAACTCCTTGGGCCGCGTGTTTGAGACCCCTGCGCTATATGGTGAGGCTGCGTGGACATTGGAGAGGTTATGCAGGACAGGGTCTTTGCGCTCCTGCAGGAGGTTGCAAACCAACCCTGACTAGGCCAGCCTGGAGAAAATACAGAGGGGGAAGAACTACAAGATGCCTGGTTATGATCTTGCTCACATCAGTCCTACACGAGAGTAACTCTATGGACTCACTCCTGTTCACACTGGCCTGAGAGCAGAATCTGTCCAAGTTTATCCTCAACTGTACAGATCCAGTGGCTCAAAATCATCCTCCTGGCCTTGGAATTAATGAATCTGCATAGGGACAGATGCTGGTGTTTTGCCGCAAAGGATGAAATAGTGGGCATACACGGGCTGTAGTCATGCAGCTGTGCCTGCAGGTTGAGTGGGTGAAGTCTCTTTTCCCAAGCGCACGCAGAGCTTAATTACTCTGGCTTTATGCAGGAGGAGGAGGGGACTTCCAGTTTACTGTAGTGGTCTAATTAGACTTCTACTTCAGTTGGTCTGGTCCCAAAGGCTGGTTCTGTGTAGGAGACTTGTAAGCTGCTCATTATTTATTTAGTACAATTTCTTAGTTGCTGTTACCACATTTACAGTGTGTATAAAAGAAATTAGTCTTCCTGGGCGAGTGATTTAAGGAAATTGCTCTAAGTGCAGTATATAAGAAGCCCACAGGAATTCCTAGAAAACTAGTTGTTGTATCTCATTTGGGCTAATATGCAGAGGGCTAGGCAGGGGGCAGAAAGGAATGGAGGTGGCTGGCAGAGAATAAACATCCTAGTGAGCTGAGGTGAAATTTTTCGGTTAAATAGTTCATTTGCTGAAAAATGAAGTTTCAGGGTGACTGAAACCATTTGCAAACTTAGGTCCAATCTGGTAAATATTTCCTTTTTAAAATTTGGTGGAAAGAAAAATTAGAAAGTCAAAACATTTCCAAATGTATAGTTGCAAATTGTTTCATTTTGAAATTTAGCTCAGTCTGACTTTTTTTTGCTCTTAAAAAAACAAACAAAAAAAACTCAAAGGAAAAACTGGCGGGTGTGAGGGACCATTGTTTTGAACAAAATATTTATTTGACCCAAAATTAATCTTTTGGGTCAGTCACTAAACTGAAAAATCAATTACACTCTCGGCTCTACTAGTGAGGTCTCTGGCTTTGCAGTGTTTTTGGGAGATTCTTTTCCTGTGGCCAACTCTGTCAATTTTACGATGCTTAATATTTCAACTAGCACAGCTAGAGAGAGGAAGATGTTTTTATTAATAGGATTTGGTCCTTGCTTTTGAATACAAAAGCCCCATTTCAGGAATGTTTTAGCATGTGGTGTAAATCACTCCAATGTGAGTATAGTCCTGGTTCATTGCTGAAAACAGACTCCAGTTAACTGGAGAATAACAGCTGAATGTTTAGTATTTGTGCCCTAGGGAGAAGAAACTCAAAACTGCATTAACTTTTTTTTTTTTTTTGCAATGCCTAATCATGTCAATCAAGTTAGTGTTTCCTTTACTAACCTTCATTAGCAGAATAGATGGTTTCAAATTGATGTGGCCTTTCTGTTGAATGTATCTTTTTTTTTTTTTTTTTTTTTTTTTTTTTTAAATGCTGAAATGTTTTTTGGTTTCTTAGACAAATACATTATTTTGCTGCAGTGGCTTCAGGCCAGATTTACAAAGATATTTAGGTGCCTTATGATGCAGATAGGTGCCTGGTGCTAGGTAAGCACCTATCTCGCTTACAATCAATGGTCATTAGGGGCCTAACCCACTTAGGCATATTTGCACTTCGCTCCATCATGAGGCACCTAAATATCTTTGTAAATTTGGCCCTACAACTAAGTGTTACTATGGTATTCTGGGTAATCGGTCTAGGACACAGTAGTACTTTTTGGGATAGGCATTGGGATTATAAAACAGATTGGCGCTCACACCCACTGTTCCTTAAAATGCTGGGGGTGGATGGAGAAAACAGAAGTGATTGGTATCTTAACATTATCCCTGTACGCTGCCATACCTGTTCTCTTGACATTTTGTGACATGGCTTGATCTTGGCAACCAGTGGCTTTTCCCCCTTTGCAGTGTTGTTCGTGATTGTATTTCTTGTCCTTTCCCTTTACTCCACAGGGCGTACTGGACAGGTTTTCCCAAATTCAGCCCAAGCTGATCTTCTCTGTTGAAGCTGTCGTATACAATGGCAAAGAACACAACCACATGGAAAAGCTGCATAATGTAGTAAAAGGTATTTCACTTCATACCCTATTACCGCACGTAGAGCTTGTGGGAAACTTCAAAGCTGTTTATATTTGATGAGGAAATCAAATCTTTAGGCAAAACTATTTAGCCTTTTTGGGTTTTTAATTAAAACAGCAACTATAAAAATCCTTAGTTTCCTCTTGAGTATAATTCACATGGTGGGATTCCTGCAGGATTAGTGGGAAAGAGCATATTGCTGAGCTGACTTCTCCCTCCTACCACTTCTTCCTGGCTCACTTGCATGGGATTGGGCCTTTCTCCACTCAAAGAAGTAGAGAGAGCATGGAACACTTACGGCATTTTTCCTCATAAATATGTATGTGCGTATGTTGAACAGATGGAGGCAGTGTTTGCTAGTGAATAGAGCACTGGACTCAGACCTGATTCTATTCCCATCTCGGCTACTAGCCTGCGGGTTGACCTTGGGAAAGTCACTTTACCTCTCTGCCTCGGGTTCCCTATCTGTAAAATAGGGATAATGGTACTGGCCTTTTGTTTCAAGCATGTTGAGATCTCCTGATGAACAGTGGTCTATAGGAGCTGGGTATTGCTATTCATGTTCATATGGCCAAACTCCGCTCTCATGTATGCTCATGAAACCTGTGACTCACCGGGGTTGTGTGGATTTTTCTAACAGGAAAAACTTGGCCCATGGGACTGGTTCTAATCCTCCCATTGTTGTTACACTGTATTTATATCCAAGTTTCAATCTCTTGCTGCTGGTGCTGTTTGACATTGTCAGTGACAAACAAAAAGATGGGAGTTGGGAAAAGCTTGAATTGTTTCCATTACTCAGTACATACATGACCCAAACTAACCGAACAGAGAAGAGGCCTTTTGTTTATGTAACTGGAAATAAGTGAATAATGGTTTTTCTACTCATTTTTTCTCTAGGACTCCCAGATTTAAGAAAAGTGGTGGTGATTCCATATGTTTCATCGAGTGAAGTGATAGATCTTTCTAAAATACCAAACAGGTAATGGGACGAAATCAACTTTTGGGCACGTGCTGTCTCTATCAGACCTAGAGATGGGATGGACCCGGAACCCTACATGGATTTTTCTCACCAGTACGTCCCTGAATGTTGGGGAATTTTAATATTTGGCTGTTTGTAATTAAACAAACTTCATATTATGGGCCCAACTTCATCTCCTCTGGGAAGAATCTAAGTATCAGGCTCCTGTTACGTACAAGGATCCTCAGGCATGCAGCAATGCAAATCTCATGGAGAAGAGAATGGACACTTGACATAGCACAAAAAGCTTTTCTCTTAGATCTGTGGGATAATCTTGACCGGACACTGAAGAAACCGTATTTTTATAGCTTTTTTTTCTTCTCAGTTGATTAGATTTTTAAGCTTCTTTCCATTTTACCTTGTTTTTCTGTATTTAGCACATAATTTTGGAGCTAACCATACAGCCCTTATGCAAGCAGTTTTATTGGATCAGAGCTGTTCTCACTTATACTTCAGTAAGTCAGTGGAATCATTGCTCTCACTTACACCTTTGTAAATCCAGAGAGTTTAGCCCATTGACTTTATTGGAATGATTCTTGAGTTTTTGGGCTTTAGGATCAGGCTTGGAAGTTGACTTAGACTAATCAGGGTTTTTTTAACTTTCTAGTTCTTCACTTTGTGTTGCATGCTCTAGTATAGTGATGGTGTGCTTAGGTTTCTGGCACTGCTTAAGGATGCTGCAGTACGCTAAAAGAAAACCTCTTGGTTTTAAAAAACCTTATTTTGTAAACTGTCCATTTAGCAGAATTTTTTCACACACTTGTGATAGAATAATGGGAGGGAAATGGGGTGGGGAGGCAAAAAGTACTTTTGTCAGACTAGTAAAAATGTGGTGTACTTCAGTCAACTTTTTGCTTATATTAGAGAAACCCCACTACTGACAAGCATGAAGCTAAATGAGCAATTGATCTGCTTTTTTTCATTATAACATGTCTTCTCTCCGCCCCCCCGTTGTTAGCATTGACACATTCATTTTGTAAGCAAATTTACTGGATCTTTCAGCTTGTCAATACTAGATTTATCACTGCTGTCTCCCTCTCATTCCTTCCCCCAACATACATTTGTAATATCTTTTACTGGTCATATTTCATGTTTTGTCTGAACAATAATTGATATAAAATAGGAGCAGCCAGTAAAATTACATTATCCACTTCATTTAGCTTTATACAAAGCAACAAGCTACCCTAGGTAGACCTTCTGAATTTTGCTTTCCATTGCTGTTTACTTCTTGATTGCTGGATACTGCAGATAAACTTGAACATGGAAAGTGTGGTGAGACTTGCTTTTATAAAAGCAACAAAATGACAGCTATTGAGTTTGATTTATTGATCATCTTAAAGAAAATGTTTGCTCTGTGAAATATCCTATTAGCACATTTATATAAATGAGATCTGGTATAACGAGGAGAAGAAAGGATGCTTTAAAATCGAGCAATGAACAATTTAAATGACACTTAGAGGTAGTTTGGCTGGTTTATTTACTGTTCAGAGTTAGGTTACTCAGATACCTTTTGATACTGCTAATGTTCCAAACGGTGCAGTAAGGGTCAGATTCTGTGTCACTCCAGAACAATTTCATTGTAATTGATACTACAAGCCAAAAGTACATTCACAGCTGAATCAAAGGCCGGCATAGCTCCCTTCTGACTGTCATAACCGCCATTCTGCCTGCACTGCATCCTGGACCCACATTGTAACTACTATTTTAATATTTCCCTTGAGGGCCTGATCCTTTATTCCAAGCCATGCCTCAAAGATTTTCTCAGGCCCGTGTCTCTATATTAAGGCCTGTCTACATGGTGAGTTACTGTGTGGCAAGGCAAGGTATTATTCTAAAATGCCCCAGCTTGCTGCACAGTAACATTCCATCTGGACTCTGCTCCAGCACAGGGAGGTCCCGGGGCATGGCTTAGTGTAATACTTGGAAGTATAGTAGGCTCATTTGCACTCTGGGACTTCCAGTGTGCCTGTAACAGGGACTGCACAGGATGTTAACTGTGCCACAAATTGGTGCATTGTAGATTCACACCTTGGCTTGCTGTGTGGCGAGTCACAATGTAGACAAGCCCTCTGGTTGTGTGATTGGGGCTATACAAGTACCTACCTGCTACCTCTGCATGGGGCTTTTAAGGGTGGCAACTGTTGATATGTGCAAATTTGTAGGCCTGTTCTTAAAATATAGCCCTTGATATCTTAGTCTTAAACATTTTTGTTGACATTTCTTTTTAAAGAAACCCCCCAAACAACTAAGCAATTTAAACAAAGGTCTGAGAAGCCAAAAGAATAAGTAGGGTTACATATACACACTGCATTATTGTAAGAGTACTGTTGGGTCTGAAAATGATCTTATAGATGTCTGTGGTTGATTAGCAGTTGATCTTGTTTTTAAAGTTGAAGTAGTTTTAAGTAGTTGCTTTTCCCTCTCTTCTTTGTGCAGTGTTTTTCTAGAAGATTTCCTTGCTACTGGGAAAGGAGACCAGGCCCCCCAGCTGGAGTTTGAACAGCTGCCCTTCAGTCATCCTCTCTTTATCATGTATTCATCTGGCACAACAGGAGCACCAAAATGCATGGTTCATTCAGCAGGGGTAGGTCTTCCCTCCTGGGGCTGCAGTGTCGCACTATCTATTTATAACCCTCGGAGCTCAGTCCTTTTTTCTTTTTTTTTTTTTTTTTTTTTTAGTGTATGTGGTGATAGTTTCAAAGGGGGACTGGTTGGCTCAGTGGATTTTGATAACTGACTATGTGAAACCTTTCACCTGTAGGTCCATAGTTGAAAGGTATGGGTCAATAAGGACCAAAAGTCCTTACTATCTGGAGCTTGTTTTGGTTGTTCACGACACTTCCCAGTGGACAAGTAGCCGTCACACAACCACAGGTGGCACAACTGATGCCCTTGTTGGTAGAGACGAACGACTGACTGAGCCTTGAAAACTGGGGTTAGGTCTGAGTCTCATTCGCAGAGATGACATGGGGAAGTTTGCAACCCCAGTGCTGGGCTTTTGTGACTAGAAGAATTCAGCCACTTGAGCTGTCAATCCAAAACCATCTCCATCAGTAAATTCACTTAGGGCTTGTCTACATTTAACACTCCAGCAGCATAACAGAATTTTTCCGTTGACCTAGTGCGGTCTACTCTGGGGGTTAGGTCAGCTTAACTCACCGCGCAGTGGTGTGGATTTGCCACACCCCTGAGTGCTGTAGTTAAACCAACCTAATAGTCTAGTGTAGACCAGACCTTTTTGTGACAGTTGGGCAGCTGTTGGTAGCTGCTCCAGGTTCAGAATGTTAGGATAAGCACTTGTGAAGACTGTTAGTGAGCAGAGAAGGTGGTCCAAGGTGTGTGATAAATGCAGTTGACCAGATAGATTAAAAGACAGATAGAAAAGACAAAGGGAAGGGGATTTTCCCTCTTTAAGGTTCTGTTCATCACCAGATTTACACAGCTGCTTAGCTTGCCCTTGAATCCTGCCCCTCCATCTGCCTCATCCTCCCAACATGGTTGGAGCCACACAGTGGTGCTGATACAGCTGAAGTTTAATTTCAATAGTCAAAAATACAAAAGGAGATGAAATGACAGCAAAAGTGTATTAAATAATGATCACAGTGGATTTAAAATAGCTTGATTATCCCCTGGATCTTTTTACAGGAAACATTTTTTCCTTGTAATTAACTTCATATACCCTCCTGTGTGCAATATGGTAAGCTGATATGTTTCCTCTGCACATCTGCTGTGGTGTATATTTAAATGATAGCCATAAATAATTTAAAGGAAGACAAACCTTTAAAATGTATTATCCTGCAGGCAGAAGTAAGGGGGTGTGGTTTTTATTTTTATTTATATATATATATGTGTGTATGTTTCAGAAGCAAAACACTAGTGTATTAATGGTCTAAAGAGAAACATGTGGAGGTTGTTGTAGGGGTTTTTAGTTCTCTAACAAATTATCCAGTAACTTTTTTTTTTTTTAATTCCTAAATCATAGAAACAGTCCCCCAATTCTAATCTCCCTTGCACCGATTTCACACCTCGGCGGTTTCCTCTGATTTACACCCATGTAAGCAAAAGGAGAATTGGGTTCTTCAGCTAGAATCCAAGACAAAGGGATGATTTTTTTTTTTTTTTTCAAAAGAGCTCAGCAGTGTTCTACCACTCTGACCTGGTTTACACTCCATTTTCTCCATAGTAGTAGTTCATAGTTTGTGGGTGGATTCATCTTTAAAAATTTCATTCGGATTCTCAGGCTCTGAAATAGTAAAGTGTAAATTGGCAAGAAGAGAGGCAATAAAAATGTAATTGAATTTGATCCAAATAGGGTATAGTCTCAATTTCTACAGGACTGTAAGGGTACCAGTAAAAATCCTGCTCTTGCAAAGCCTTATGCCTGCGTTTCACTTATACCCTGTGAACAGTCCCTTTAAACATGTGCATAAGTCTTTTGTGCAAGATTGCTTCTAATTTACTGGTTGTGGTTATAGCAAAGCCATGAATTCTGCATTTAAAATGCAGGTTGTAGAAAGTAGTCTGTAGCTAGATGGCAGCATTGTGACATCTCAGTGCACTGGAGCATTAGCAGGTAAAAATCCAGATGTGGCTCCTCTGAGATACTAAGGGAAAATTGGATTTGCTTGTATATTTTTTTTATTTTTTCCTCTCCATCCCTTAAAGCATGTGCAATTTACATTAGTTTCTTTTATTTTAAATTTTTAATCTATAATGGATTTTCTTTCAACATATATTTTGCTTGATTCATGTGAAGTCCCTTGTAAGCGGGCGGACTCACCCCTGCGGCGCCTCCTGCTGGTCGTCCATGGGAATTAGCTCTTCCAGCATCCTGGAGCGCCCCCTGCAGGCTGGTGATCTGACTTGGCACTGGCCCATGTCCCTCCCAGGACCTGGTGCCCCTCTACCTGGGGTGCTGCCCCCTGGCAGTAACCCCTTTCTCTGGGGGTCTCCCCTTCCCAGGGAACCCCCCACCCACTATCCCCACCTCACCTCAGTCATAGGCTACTGCCAGTCATCGTCTAGCCCCTCTCCCTCGGGCAGACTGCAGTGTCAACCACTCATCATAGGCCAGGCTGGGTTTGGACCTGCTGCCTTGGCCTACCCCTGCGCTGCCCTCTGCAACCCCCAGTACCTGTTGGCCTTTGCTAGGCCGCAGCCTGGGGCTTTCCAGGCTAGAGCTCCCCGGCTCCTCTGCCTTTCCCCAGCCCTGCTCCACTCAGGTACCCTGTCCCTAGCTCCCTGCAGCCAGGCCCATCTCCCTCTACAGGCAGAGAGAGACTGCTGAGCTCCTGGCTCACAGCCTCTTTATAGGGCCAGCTGAGGCCTGATTGGGGCGTGGTCCAGCTGCCGCTGCTTCCCCAATCAGCTCAGCTTTTAGAGCTGCAGCCCTTCCAGGCAGGAGCGGGTGTCCACCCCGCTACATCCCTAAATAGCTCCACCATGAGCACTTGCAAAAATGCAAAGCACAGCTTTTGTTTTTAAATCAACCATTTTAATGTGTCACTGTAGTAAAGTGACACAGGGAAGCAGTTTATAAATTCATTGATCCTGCAAAGTCACTCCTGAATGATGATCCAAAGTATTTTAGCCACATTTCCAACAAAAGAGAAAAATGAGTAATAGCATAGTTAAGTGCATTGTCATTGGCCAGTGGAATTTTCCATGCTGCCAGCTGTACGAATGCTTAGGAGGAGGTCTATGTAGTTCTGTCTGCAGTCTCCAAAGAACTACAATTTGAGACAGCTTGAGCTACTGTTGTGACCTAGTATATAACATGAATGCTTTGTGCCACGACGCCTAAGTCTAGAAGAACTTTGTGTCCCTCACTCCTTCCAGTCAGCTGGGTGTACTGTGAGCGTGAAACCATGTCAAAGGACTTGTTCACTTGGGGAAATGGATCTGCAGAACTAGAGTGGTCTATCAAAGGGTATAGGTATAACTATACTACTATAGTTCTCTTGGTCAATATCCCCATGTAGACAAATCCTTATGGGCTACATAGAGTGCTGCACTACTCTAGTGGCTGGCTATGGAGTGATGCTGCAGTTCTGTAGGGAGCAGGTTGTTTGTTTTGTTGTAGGTTAAGTGCAGGCACTGCTGAGATCTAGTGAAGGAGGATGGAAAGTTACACGAAAGGGGAGTGGAGAATGCTATCCATGCTGACGTGGATAGGTGTGGGAGTTGTTGCCTGTTTGTTTTTTACTTTGAACGGGGGTGGAATTCAATACCTGTCTGTAACCCTGAAATACTCACTGGTGAGGGCTGTGCAGCATTAGGATATTGAAAAGTATATTTTGCCACCAGATCTTTGCTTTATATTTACATAAACTTATTTTCCCCTTCACTTTTTTTATTTTTCAGGGCACACTAATTCAGCACCTGAAGGAGCATATTCTTCATGGCAACATGACCAGCAATGATGTTATTATGTACTATACAACGGCAAGTGGCACTTACCACATTTATAAAACACACTCTTTTTTTGAAAGAGGGAGGACATTTCCCACAGTACTACAAATACAATTCTATGTATTTCTAGTGGTGGTCTCTCTAAGCATAGCTGTTTTCAAATTGGGTTAAAAAAATCAGGTGGATTAATAAAATGCAGTTGGATGTTAAATGTTCCTGCTAATTAGTGAGAAATGGATTGTGGGTTTTTTGGATTTTTTTAGTTTTAAGCTTATTGCTGAAGTTACATCCTCAGTTGCATCTTCAAAGCATGCTCTACTCTCCTGCATCATGTGGGGGATCTGGCCATGTTGGAGATAAGTGGCAATTTTACCCTGTTCATCTTGGTGGAGTGGCAAGAATCTGTGCCTCCCTGGGAGCCCGGTGGAGGGGATATCTAAAAGGCTATGAACCTTCATGGTTGGCACATGAGCCAACCTCTGTCACCCCCACTTGGGAACCCCATAAGTGCACTGGGACTTTTTTCTTTGCACTTTCCTCTGAGGCACCTGGTTCTGGCCACTGTCAGAGATGTGATGGCCCACTGGTCTTCTCCATTGTGGAAATGCCCATGTTCTAAATGAGTGATTTCTAATAATATATGGGGAAGAAAATAGAATGGCTGTTTTGTGACTCCTTGGAGTTTAACAGTCCTTATTTGGTGCTAATGTAGTCAACACAGTGCAACTTAGGTTTAACAGTGGCTTCTTTTTAAGAAAATAGAAGCTTAAAAAGATAGTTTTGGGGATTTTTTTTCAAACATTTTAAATATTCTTCTACTAAACCGTGATGCATTCCATGCTCCCAACAGTCATTTATATGCTGTTGAGGAAGGTGTAAATTCATCTCTGCTGGAGTTCGTTTATATCATTTTGGGGCAGTAGCAAAGTAGGCGGTATCTGCAATACTGTACGTGGTTAAAAGGAGTTTCTGCTTGGCTAGCCTGTCTTTCCCTGGTGAGCTCCTGTATAAACTTGTGGCAGTAACAGCTAACCTACATTGCCTCCACTGAGGGGTCTGGTTATTTTTCCCCATCATTGTTTAGACTCGTACCTTAACGGCAAACAAGATAATACAAGTAGACGTGATCAGCAGAAGTATGCATAAACTCAGATCTTTGTGTTAAACTCTTAGGCTGTAGCAGTTTGAGGCAGGAAAAATTAGAGAGGTGTGGGAAAACTACATATTGTGCTTAGTTTGTGAGTAGGGTGACCAGATGTCCCGATTTTATAGGGACAGTCCCGATGTTTGGGTCTTTTTCTTATATAGTCTCCTATTACCCCCCACCCCCTGTCCCGATTTTTTACATTTGCTGTCTGGTCACCCTATTTGTGAGAGTCCTGCTGAAGGCCAGAACAGGGGCTGCTATGGCCCTTGACGTAAATTAGAGCAACCCCTGCCTCTCCCAGGCTGCTCTGAAAAAGCACAATCTCCAATGCTCAGTGCTATGAACACACTCCTAGCATGACTTGTCTGCTGGAGCTTGCAGTGGAGTTGGGCAAGTAGGACCACTTTACAGATGCCCTACTCAGTGCCTGGGCCATGGAGATTCTTCCCTGGCCAGCTGCAGGCCCCCATATACCACCAAAGTGACATGTATGGGTGGAGGGAGGGAAGAATCCTTTCCCCCAATTTTTTTTTTAGCACAGGCACCCTACCTGTGTTCTGGAAGGAGATGCGTACATGCAGTGAACACTGGAACTTCCATAGTTTCTGATTAAAATTTTAAAAAATGTCAAAACATATTTGTGTTGGCATATGATGGATTCAGTGTAAAGCAGCAATGGAGTGTCATAAAATACACAATAGATACTACAAACCATGTCAGAATTGGCGTTTTAGTTCTCTCAAATACGTTCTGTCACTTGTATCCTGTGAAGTATTTTGGGCTAAATACCAAATAAAGTACCACCTAAAGTATTTGTGAAAGTTGCTACACAAAATAAAACTATTGTGTATTTGGTGTGTAATTACCAGGTAAGTCTTATCCCAGATTACAATAAGTGTAATCATAAGTACATGGGACTCTGCTATTCTGTGTGTGATGGATTCCCCATCTCTTGATGTCTTCAAATCAAGACAGGATGCCATTCTGGTACATGTGCAAGTTACTGCGCTCAGTACAGGACCAACTGGATGAAACTCTCTGGCCTGTGTGTTAGGCAGGCAGACTGAGTGATCTAATGGTCCCTTCTGGCCTTAACCTATGAATATATTATTGGGGTAATTTAAAACCGACATACACATTTTGGGGCCCTACATTAATTCTGTGTCTTCCTCCCCCAATTTTTTTTTTTTTTTTTTTTTTTTTGAAGGCCCGAAATAAGGTTACTAAGCAGGGGCCAGGTTCTGAGTCAGCTACAACCAGTGTAAATCTTTAATAGCTTCACTGGAGTTACCCAGGATTTACGGTGATGTTAACAGTTGAAACTGGTCCATGGATTCTGATGAATCGACTCTAACAGTAAACCAGTTTAATGCAGTGGTATTCTCAAGTAACACTGAGACTGAATTCACAGGTCAATAAATAGTTGGGAGAGATGTCTCCCTAAGAGTATGTGAGCTCACAAAGATAGAAACTAACATGGGAGTCTTGTCTATTCTAGACTGGCTGGATGATGTGGAATTGGTTAGTGTCTGCGCTTGCTGCAGGAGCTTCGGTGGTCTTATATGATGGATCTCCTCTTGTTCCATCGCCCAATGTGCTCTGGGATTTGGTTGACCGACTAGGGTAGGTAAACAAGATGTTGAAGTGAACTATAGAACTTCTCATTTTAAGTCCTAGAAATTGCTGTCTTCACTCGTTAGTCTGTTACTAATCCCACATAAAAACAGCTTCAATAGAGGCTATTTGCTTGATCTGAAGCCAACATATAGGGTGGCATAGTTTTTAAACTTTGGCTTAATTTAGGATAAAGTATTGAAATCTTAGACTGAAATGGTCTTTTTAGAGGGAGTGAAAGACAAAGGGTTGAATGTGTGTTTTAGAATTCATTCAGGCATTTTGATTCCCTGTAAATAAAGAATGTCAGTTCAGTAGTCAGTTTTAAGAGCAGCTTTTTCAAAAGGCAGTAATTGGGAACAGTCTAAAGAGTAATTTCTCAGTGCACTCAGTTTTTGTGAAATAAGAATCCTCTATTTCAGACTACTCAGCATAAACCTGAATATGGTGCTTGATAGAATTTGAAAGCCTTAAATTGACTGGGGCCGTTCAGCAGGGCTGCCTGTATTTTCATATTTTGCTTTCTAATCCGTTTCATTCTTTGTCAAGCAATTTATTAATTGTCATATATCCCTGTGTGAACATAATGAGGTGCCGGGTGCCCTCTACTGGTGCATAAAGAAATAGCAAAATTGAAACAAAAGCAGCTTTAAGACCTTTCATGATATTTTACCTTTGCACACTGGACAGAGCATTGATTTTTATAACTATACCATCTTGCAAACTGGAGTTAAACAGCAGATCTTTACATTTTTACTATTTAAATACCCAATGTTTATAAATGAATGCTCAGTTTTAATACATTTTGTGGTGGAAAGTGGATGCAGTGCATGTCACCTTCTAATTGCCAATTAATAATTAAAATGCAGCTTTGCCTTTCGTGCTATGCGATATTTAACAATTGACATTTTGGCGCTGGCTATTATAATTAAAGGTTACATTTTAGTGAAATTGTTTCTAGTGGAAAGTTGTTAAAATCTGTTAACTTTATTCAAGAGCAGAACCAGTGTGGTAAAAAGTTAGTCTAGAAATAGAACAATTATTTCTGAGCATCATCTTGATATGCGGAAGGTAAACGAAAGCAGTTCAAGTATGTATGCAGGTCTAATATTTTAATCTATTGCTAAAAGCATTAGCCAACTGTATGCTAGCCTTCTAATGTAGTTTGTTGCAAAATATTCATGTTAGCTATTAAAGGCTGTTATCTTACGCCCTGTCATGAAGGTGCAGTGTGCTACACATAACTGTTTACCCATGTGATATTGAATAGCAATAACTACTTGATTGGGATGATTTTAGTAAAGATTCTGCTCAATAGGGATGGTCTTAGCCCATACCAAGGGGTTAAGTCAGGGGTGGGCAAACTATGGCCGAAGGGCCGCATCCGGTCTCCAGACATTTTAATCTGGCCCTCGAGCTCCTGCCGGGGAGTGGGGTCGGGGACTTGCCCTGCTCCATGCGGCTCCTGGAAGCAGTGGCAAGTCCCCCCTCTGGCTCCTACGCATAGGGGCAAATGGGGGAGGGGCGGGGGTGTTTCCACAAGCTGCCCCTGCCCCAAGCACAGCCCCTGCAGCTCCCCTTAGCCAGGAATCGTGGCAAATGGGAGCTTCAGGGGCGGTGCCTGCGGATAGGGCAGCACACAGAGCAGCCCGGCCACGCCTCCGCATAGGAGCTGGAAGGAGGACATGCCGCTGCTTCTGGGAATTGCTTGAGGTAAGCGCCACCCAGAGCCTGCACCCCTGACCCCTTCCCCTACCCAGCCCTGATCTCCCCCCCCCCCCCCCCAACCCCCCNTTAGTGGTGGTAAACTGGTGTTAAATGCAGTCGGGGGGGGGAACTACTCCACAGACTTCTGAAAGAGAGTATGTCAAATAGTAAACAAAAAAACCCCAGACAAGTATAGAGTATCCTTGCTTTATAATAAATGGCTCAGAGGGTGCTAGTAAGTAAAATATTGCATAAGGATAAAAATACTTCATATGATTGTAGTAAACCACAGCCAAAGAACCAGCCAATCACCGTTTGTAATAGAGACGAGATTGTGATTTATTCTTTATACTAATAGGTGCCCATCCCTAGCTCATGCAATATTCCATATACTTGCATGTCTCTAAAGCACCTTGCAAAAATAATAATAATCTTCATTCACTTCAGCATCTCCTCAAGGGAGTTTATTGCCACCATGTAAAACTAACACAATGCCACACAAATCACTTGAGCATTACTTACACAGGAGCAGGATTTCTTGAAGGTTAATGTACAGATCAGACTAAACACTTCCAGCAATAAATGGAGTTGGGCAAGGCTTCACTTTAACTTTTTAATTGGTGTGTGGGAACACTTTCTTTTCCCTCTCCTTCTTTGTGATAAGAGAACTGAAAATGAGTGAGTTGTATGCAGTCATTTAAAAATCTGTTTCCTGGTTAGATAAATGGCATCTCAGAAATCACATATTAAAGCAGTAGGCAAATGAAGCTCTTGAGATTCTATTTCAGCCCCAGTTATATTTTTAACTAATGTAGATGAATGTAGGTATTAAGCCTCATTGATTACTTTGGATAGTTTAACTTTGAATAATACCCACTTTTCTGTTTGGAGATTTTCAAAGTTTTAGTAGGGATTTCTTTTTACTGCATTGCTGCTTGCTATGCAATGCTTCTAGAGTCCATTGGCTTGATCAGGGGGGTGGAGCCAGGACTCCTGGGTTCTATTTCTGATACAGGCCTTGAGTAAGTCACTTTGCCTCTCAGTACCTGAGTAAATGGGTATTACAAGAATATTTTAACTCCTCGGGATGTTGTGAAGCTTGATTGGGGGGAAAGAGTGGTAGCATGCAAGGAAAAGGTTTATGCTCCTGATGCTTTAACTGGCTTGTCTGTTTCTTGCAATTGACAACATTCTCCAGCTATAAATCTTATTTATTTATTGCATTAATTGAAATATTTATTTCACACTGTGCCTTCAGTGTTGGTGTGAATATCTTATGTAATGTGAATAGTAATGCTGCAGAGCTGATTGCGTTGTCCTAAAGATCTGTAATTTGCAACTGGGAGGAGGAGACTGCTCAAACTTAGATACTAAACATGGTGCCTTAGTCTTTAACTCAGCAAGTGTAGGGGAAAATTGTTTTGTTTTGTGAGTAGCTGAAAGGTGCTGAACCAGGGTTTTCTCCTTATGAAAACTCCCCAATTCTAGAATTCTTCAACATGCAGCCATATATACACTCTGCTCTCTATGTATGCAACTCTCATAGACTTCAGTTGGAATTGAGTGTGTATCTGAGAGCAAAACTTGGATTACTGTCTTCTATTACACTGCATATGAGTCAACAGTGTCTGGATATGAGTCAACAGTGTGCCCTTGTTGCCAAGAAAGCTAATGGCATTTTGGGCTGTATAAGTAGGGGCATTGCCAGCAGATTGAGGGACGTGATCGTTCCCCTCTATTCAACATTGGTGAGGCCTCACCTGGAGTACTGTGTCCAGTTTTGGGCCCCACACTACAAGAAGGATGTGGAAAAATTGGAAAGAGTCCAGCGGAGGGCAACAAAAATGATTAGGGGGCTGGAGTACATGAGTTATGAGGAGAGGCTGAGGGAACTGGGATTGTTTAGTCTGCAGAAGAGAAGAATGAGGGGAGATTTGATAGCTGCTTTCAACTACCTGAAAGGGGGTTCCAAAGAGGATGGATCTAGACTGTTCACAGTGGTACCAGATGACAGAACAAGGAGTAATGGTCTCAAGTTGCAGTGGAGGAGGTTTAGATTGGATATTAGGAAAAACTTTTTCACTAGGAGGGTGGTGGAGCACTGGAATGGGTTACCTAGGGAGGTGGTGGAATCTCCTTCCTTAGAAGTTTTTAAGGTCAGGCTTGACAAAGCCCTGGCTGGGATGATTTAGTTGGGATTGGTCCTGCTTTGAGCAGGGGGTTGGACTAGATGACCTCCTGAGGTCCCTTCCAACCCTGATATTCTATGCACTGGAATGACACAATTCCAATACATGAGACTATAACAAGGCGACGATGCCCTGTTAAACGGGGCAATTATGGCAAATTAACAAATTATCTGTTAGGAGATTTCCTAATGTATTTGGAGTGCTCTGTAGTTACGGATTCCTGAAACTGTAAGTGAACGCTTTCCGCTAGATGGGAAGGCTGTGCTTAATATTTAAAGCCAGAATTAAAAATTTCAACGCTACAGAAATGACTCCAATGACCTGACTAATTTTGATTGCTGAAAAAGACATGCCTAGAATCGTTAACGCTTTAAGCAGCTGTGATACTTGCAGGATCAAAGTCCTTGAAAATGTCTTTCTCCTCTCTAGGATCACCATCCTTGGAACAGGTGCAAAGTGGCTGGCTGTGCTAGAAGAGAAAAATTTAAAACCATGTAAGCTTCAAACCCCTCTGTTTTTTCTCTGGCCTTGTAGCCTGTCCACAGACAGTGAGCTGAGGGTTACGTTTGACTTCTTGGATTTATTTAAGTGGTGAATAGATAATATGATAAAACTTAAATGTTTTTAATTCTTGGTTTTCTTCCCTCTTTAAGGTGACACCCATAATCTTCAAACACTTCATACTATACTATCTACAGGGTCACCACTCAAATCTCAAAGCTACGAGTACGTCTACAAACATATAAAGAGCAGTGTCCTCCTGGGATCCATTTCAGGTAATACTTACTCCGAAAGCTTTTTACGTTTGCTAATTCCTTCTGAGCCAGTTTCTGTCTTCGTTGCCTCTTTGCAACTTCGTTTACAGGAAAATTGGGCTGGAAATCAGTCAGCCTCGGTTATACTTAAACTGCAACTACCTTTGACTTGTGCAGGGTTTTTCTGCATAATTCAGCATGCCATTGCATTAGTATAATGAACTTGGTGCACTCAAAGACTTTGAGATGGAATTATTGTGACACAGTAGATGTAAGGAAGCAGGATTCTTTATTTTGACTGGCTGTCTTCGGGGGCCACAGGGTGAGAGGAGGAAGAGAGTCTGTTAACCTACAGCATGCATTGTTCTCTGCGTAGCTGATTTCACCAGGAAACTCCTCCTGAGGAGACTTTTGCCAGGCTCCTATTTCAGTTAATGGCCACGATAGACAGGTCAGTGTATAGATTATGTAATTAACAATGGAGATGTGTTAAGCCATGTCCAGTGTGGTATGAGAGCTCACTTCTGCTATTAAAGTCGATGGGAGCAGGTCTGGACCTTAAGATGACATTAATAGTCTGATGTCAAGAATAGTCATGTGAGTGAGATTTGCAGGATTGGGCCTTTTGTTGTAACTCTGCCTTTTATTTAAATAGAAATAGAAATATTCTAATTACTCGAATGAAAACATTTTTTTTTTTTTTTTAATTAAGGCTTAAATATTCCCCATGAGTGCCAAGATCCCAAACATAGCTACATTTGTGCTAATGCACAAGAACAAGAAATAGAAACAGACCAACAGCAACTATCTAGTCCAGCTATACTGTTTGATTGCGAGATGCCACAAGGAACTAAATGGCATAGTGTCATTTCCTCATCTCATCTATGAATCTGTGACCTAACTGTAGACTAGGGGCCTGAATTGCCACTCTCACTCTGTGTAAATTAGGAGTTACTCCAGTGAAGTTAATGAAGCTTATACTAGTGTAAAACTAGTGGGAGAAAAAAATTCAGTCCGTAAGGTATATGCCTATACAAAGGGCATGCACATTGTAAGAAAAGCCTCTAACTTTCTTCATTGTGAATTGCATAGAAATAGTAGACGATCTTGGCAGTGTATTTTAGGTTTTGTTACTTAAAGTGGATTGAATTTTTTCAGTATTATGTGAAAATAAAATAAGAACTCACATGGCCTTTATTTGATCTTTTAAAAAGAAGTTCTTTAAAAGTGTCTGAATTCTAAGTATCCCTCCTTTTGTTATAGGTGGAACAGATATCATTTCATGTTTCATGGGTCAGAATGTTACAATCCCGGTTTACAAAGGAGAGATTCAGGCCAGGAACCTGGGCATGGCAGTGGAAGCATGGAATGATGAAGGTAACCATTTTCCAGTCAACTCAATAGGAATTTCTAACTAAAATGTAATAGCTGTAGGAATTTGGATGGTGATTTATGGGACTGATAGAGACACTCTCATCTCTTGATCAGCTGATAATCCAACCCAATGACCAAAAGTGGCAACCATCTTGTGGCTAAGTGGCTAGCTGTAAATGAGTTAGTGATCTCAAAACCGGTTTACAACCATGCCCTTAATGATGGTGGTCTTTGATGTGGAAGCTTGTCCCACAAGAAACTGGACAGATCAAATCTGATGGCTGCTCAGGACCCTGTGTTAGTATGAGACCATATCTCAACATCTTGTATTTGTGTTTACTAGTTACAGTCCTGTCCAGTTAAAAACTGTCTATACCAGACACTGGACTAAATCACCACTGATGTAATTCCATTAAACTTTAATGATTTTTTTTTTTTTTTTTGCCTTCCTCTGCAACGTGGAGTATGATTTGCCTGCTGTGATCATCTGGGTGTATCTCACCTAATCAGTTTCCTGCCATTCTAGGGACCTTGGGCATGGGTAGTACTTTGGTCTTTCCTGTTCTGTCCCTGTGGCTCAAAGTTTAGCTCCTGAGGACTGAAATACCTTGGTCTAATTGAAGTCTTTGGGTTTAATATAGGGGTATTTGGGAGAGGCTTGTGATAAACAGGAGGCTAGAGCAGAGGGGACCATTAGATCATCTAACCTTACTCTCTGAAGTTAAATCAAGGTTGAATTTAGCTCATTGCCCATTGCCTATATGCAGATGATAATCCTATGTGCTGTGCTTTGCTTTGGTACCCAGCAGTTTACAAAAGGGAAATGCAGAAAATCTCTCTATTTGTAAACAGGCAAACCAGTTTGGGGGGAAAGCGGCGAGCTGGTTTGTACCAAGCCTATGCCCTGTCAGCCTACACACTTCTGGAATGATGAGAATGGAAACAAATACAGGAAAGCTTATTTTTCAAAATTCCCAGGTACGTAGTGAAATGCTTAGTTCATTATTTGAACTGACCAGGCATACAGAACTGGCAGTTGTTTACAAAATTATAAGCCTGCTCTTTCCCATGGTTGGTCAGATACAGTTGCATCTAGATTTTCTAGGGTGGCAATTGTAACAAAAGTTTGATAAATATCTTGCTATTTATTCCCTGGTGCTTTGGTCTGAATTTCAGTCTGGGTTAGTCAAATTTGAATTTCTGGAAAACGAATTCCTTTCTGTTACTGCTGTCATTAGGCAGATAGGACTGCTACAGCAGCTTGATCTGGCTCAGCACAGGCATACGCTGTTGGGCGTATACATGTGAAAGGAGCAATCTTCTATTGAGTGCTACTATACTGATACCAGACTGTTCCTGCCTAGTATTAGAAGTGAGTCCAAGGAGATGAGCCCTGGCCTAGTACCTCATCAGTGTGAGGGGTAAGCCAGTATCTTGTGTGACATGCACGTTCTCCACTCACGCACCAGCCCTGTGCTGATAAGGGTAAGGGGACAGATGTGCAATGGGTTAGATCAGGGGTAGGCAACCTATGGCACGGGTGCCGATTTTCAGTGGCACTCACACTGCCCAGGTCCTGGCCACTGGTCCGGGGGCTCTACATTTTAATTTAATTTTAAATGAAGCTTCTTAAACATTTAAAAAACCTTATTTACTTTACATACAACAATAGTTTAGTTCTATATTATAGACTTATAGAAAGAGACCTTCTAAAAACGTTAAAATGTATTACTGGCACGCAAAACCTTAAATTAGAGTGAATAAATGAAGATTTGGCACAGCACTTCTGAAAGGTTGCCGACCCCTGGGTTAGATGCTGTCTTGTGCTTAATCTGGAGGACTGAGTCCACCCATAGCCTTTGCTCATACTTGCACTGAAGCACAGCAACATTGCACTCCCTGCTGCACGTTGGGCAAGGGCTTGTGGGATCAAGGCCTTGAGTCCACTTCTTTTCAGAGCTAGATGGAGATGTTTATCAATCACAGCCTCACAAAGACGTTTCAAGTGAGTAACAAGGAAAAGTGCCTTTAACTGCGAGAAGCCACAGTCTACAGTAGGAGAGTGCTACCTTGCACTTAACCACAGGGGTCTGTTTACTGTTCCATTCCTGGGCCCTTTTCTTATTTTATAAGCAATAATAAGCTATTGCTGCCATGTTTATAATTTTAGCCACCTTTTCTGTCCCATTGTTTATACTGAGTGGCCAGTTTACTTCCTTGGGGGTGGGGAAGGGGGACGACTGCTTGACATCACAATGCTCGGCGAGACCACAGACACTTGTAATTCTACTATAAAGTTTTTTCTTCCTAGCAGATAGCATAGGATCATACACAATGAAATAAGTCTAACTCTACATAAAATAAAGCCCTGATAGCCTTAAAACAGATCTTTGACAGCTTTCCACACTGTTCCACAGTCACAAATCAAAACAGTCTTTTTGTGTTCTTCCATTGCTGTCTTACTACAGTTTGAAAGACTGCATAGAAAACCACAGCACACATTCTGCCTAGCTGTGACAGTAGTTACCAATACACAGACACATCATCTGTCTTTTTTGTTTGTAAGCTTTCTGCTGGAAAGAGGTTTGCGTTTATTTCTAACAATAGATTATTTCTTTCTTTGGCTTTATAGTACTATGTTCTTCTTGATGCTTTGGCAGTTGTAGTACATTTCACTTAACTGGCCGTTAAACAGAGGGGGTCTTTAAGCACAAAAGGGACCACTGAATCCAAGTAAAAGCGTGTGCACGTGCACCTGTAGCAACCACAACTCTAAAAGGACAGATCCCTGTGTTTGACAGCAGTCTTCCCTGAGAAACCTGTAGCGATCGTGGTTTCAGTGATCTGTTGGAAACCCCATTTTTTGTGCTGGTCTGTAGAAATGTGTTTCAGGTTGAAGCTAAGTATAAAACTTGTTAGCTGAGGAATGGAGTGGTGCCTGCGCGTGCATGGTTGGAGTTGTTTGTCCTTAAGCAAAATTTGAATCAAATCGGGCCACGTTTCCATTCCTAGCACTGGAGTTTCTCCATGTTAACCCCACTGTAGCTGAGAAAAAAACATCTGGCCCAACACATTTGGCCCAGCTTCTAGGGGTCTGATTCTGATTATTGCACTAGTGTAAATCCAGAGTAACTCATCAAGTAAATGGGAGCCTCCTGTGGACTCCATTGAGAGCCTGCCATGTAATCCCAGAGAGTGCCTCTGCCCCAGAATTACTGATAGGGTGGAGGGAGACACCAAGGAAGACCTGTCCGTCCTGTCCCGTCCCCCCCCTCCTCCGGGCATGTTACCTCTACTGGAGGACCCTCATGCCTCACCGTGGGTGGTGTTCAAAGCATTGACGACTCCTCTCTGAGGATCCTGCACCACACACTCAATGAAGCCTTTAACACAAGCCTCAGGAGCCTGAGTGTGTGGAGTGAGGCCGGGCATTGACTCTGAGCACGCTCGGGCCAATCAATCTTTCTCCCCCTCACTCTGACTGGGAAGGGCAACATCCCAAATCTGGGTCCCATACAGATTGAAATCAGGGGAGTTAAACCACTGTGTGGAGGGTCAGAATCATGCCCAGAATGTTTAGGATTAGATAGCGCTCCCTGAGGTGAGTAAGGGCTGTGCATATTCACAGGAGTAGTCTGACGGAATCAAAGACTTGCACCTTCCACATACTTTTAGACTTGTGTGTCACCGTTGTCATCTTCTAACTAAACTCTACACACTTAACTTTTAATCATCCGCCTAACTCACTCTCCACATTCTGGTGCTGTCCCCTTCTGGTCTTTGATAACTAAATTGGAGTGCATGGTAAAAGTCAGTCAGATCTGCTTGGATGGCAAATGGGCTGGTTAACACTTTGTCACCTTCTGACAGGTGTTTGGGCCCATGGTGACTACTGCAAAATAAATCCTGAGACGGGAGGAATCGTTATGCTTGGCCGCAGGTAAAATATATTTTGGTAAAATTGTTCTGAGGGAGCATATGTAAAGTTGGCAGGCTCTGTTGGGTTGCAGGAGAGCATGTGCATATTTCAGATGACTCCCCACTCTGCTTGCTGGCTGAGTTTCTGGATCTGATGAGGAAATATACTAGAATCCTATTACTTTCAGCATTGTAAATTTCAACGTTTACATAACACAAGAACTAGGGGTCACCAAATGAAATTAATAGGCAGCAGGTTCAAAACAAACAAAAGGAAGTACTTTTTCACACAACGCACAGTCAACCTGTGGAACTCCTTGCCAGAGGATGTTGTGAAAGGTCAAGACTATAACAGGGTTCAAAAAAGAACTAGATACGTTCTGTTTGCCAGAAGCTGGGAATGGATGACAAGGGATGGATCACTTGATTATTATCTGTTCTGTTCATTCCCTCTGGGGCACCTGGCATTGGCCACTGTCGGAAGACGTGATACTCGGCTAGATGGACCTTTTGTCTGACCAGTATGGCCATTTTTATGTTCTAACACTTCAGTTGCTCATAAGTTCACAGTTAACGGACAGCACATTGTAAATACACCTCTACTCCGATAGAATGCAACCGATATAACACGAATTCGGATATAACGTGGTAAAGCAGCGGGGAGCCCCGGGCCCTTTAAATCCCCGCCCGAGCCCCGCTGTCAGAGCTCCAGCGGTGATTTAAAGGGCCCGGGGCTCCCTGCAGCGGCTGGAGCCCCAGGCCCTTTAAATCACAGCCGGGGAAGCTGGTCCAGTCCGGCACGGCGTACCGGCTCTTGCCGGTACGCCGTACTGAACCAAACCCGATATAACGCGGTCTCACTTATAAGGTGGTGAGATTTTTTGGCTCCCAAGGACCGCGTTATATCGGGGTAGAGGTGTAGCTAATATAAGGTACTCGTGCAGGATTGCTAGCCTACAGCCTCTTGGGTTTTGAGTGGTCATGCTACTAAGAAGCTGGGATTTCACCGGATGCAGTGAGGCCCAGTGGGTGGGGCACCAGACAGGGAGTCAACTAGGCTCAGCTCTTTGCTCTGCATTTGATTTGCTGCATAAACTTGAGCATGTCGCTGGCCTGCACTTCTAAAAGTATCCTTTAATTAGAGTTCTTCTGTATTGTTTTGGTTTTTTGCCAGAGGTCCAACCTGAGGCACCATGGGTATAATTTTCAAAAGTGCCAAGCACCACAACTCTAGTGGGCTTCAGTGATAAGTGCTCGGTGCCTCTGAAAATTAGGCCTTACATGTCTCAAGTTGGACTCCCAGAAAACGGAGGGACTGAAAATGTCTGCCTTAACCTCTCTGTGCCTCAGGTTTCCTATGGCAGTGTGGGATAATGGTACTTACCCATCTTTTTCAACCACTTTGAAAGCTACAGGTTAGAAGTGTGAGGTGTTACTTTGTTATAAGTCGCCATGCTTGTTTTGAAGAGTTAATAGAACTTCAGGAGCATTGTTAAATTATATGGCAGTATTTACCAATCCGCTCTCAGTTTTAATGGTGAGTTAGTGGTACAGGATTGTGTCCAGCTTTTCACGCAACAGGCCTGGTTCAGTTTATAGGCTCAGTTCATGGAGTCCGTCTGTAGGGAGGAAGAAGTGCTGCAGAAATGGAGATGCTCAGCCTCAGGTGGTGGGAAGGGGAAGACACAATAGCAATGCCAAGGAGTGCCACAAAAGCACCTGGCTCTGTTACTTCGTGGCTGAATATTGGTGGCTACTTTTGTGAAGGCCTGTGTGCATGCAGGTTTAAGTGAGAAATACCAGTGGAATCTTTGGAGCACGGAGGAAACTAATGATGAAGGGAAGAATGTGGTTTAGATTCTGTGTAAAACTTAATTTTAATGAGCACGAAGCTTCTTTTAGACAAGTCTCTTGTAATCCTATTTCTACTACAACTGCCTGCATATTTCACTACACCAAATATTGAGAAACTTGGTAAATTGCATCATTTCTTTTCTTCATCAAACCCTAATTACATTTTAATGCTCCTTTGTTTGTGTGTCACTTTCAGTGATGGTACGCTAAATCCAAATGGAGTGAGATTTGGAAGTTCCGAAATCTATAACATAGGTAGGAAAAACTTTCATCCACCTTTTGCAACTGTGACATTTGTGTAGCCTTAAATCTGAAATGTGAGCATTTACAGCAGTGTTGAAAGGATTAATTAATAACACATGAGATCTTTCATTGGAAAGGGGCTAAAGAGGATATCATTAACAAGAAAATACTGCTTTGCTGACTACGAAATTGCTTCCTTTCCAAAAGGATCTACAGAGCTGGAGGTGACTAACTGAAATGCACTGCATTTTCCTCATAAGATGTTGCATTCATGTAATATAAGGCTTACAAGAATTGTGCAAACCATTTTGTTACTTCGTAAGAGAATCCATTATTTCCGTGGTTTGTCCTTCCAAGGCGGACTGTTAGACAGTGCTCGATTGTTTTTCCTGAGCCATTGTCAATAGCCGAAATAAATTCTTGTGCCTTTTTTTACTGCCATAAGTGAATCTGTGCACAAAGGCAGTGTGTGACTGTATGAAGTCAGCAGCAATGAGGGAGGGCAGAGAGATGGTGTCAAGCATTCCTCTGGCATAGTGAATCGAGGTATTGTTTTGCTGCAAAAGCTGTTCTCCTTGTACAATGTGAAATCTGGAGGGTCAGCTTCCCTTGTAGGCGGAGGGGCAACTTTCAGAATGTTCATGGCTATTGCCCTAGGCTCCATTTCACTTAGTTACTCCCTTACGTAAGTTTTGGAACAGTCTCTCCCTTGTCTTGTTTTTGGAACATACAAGCCAGATTCTGATCCAGGTTACATTGCTGGAAATATCTGATCCTGGCTCCCTGTGTTCAAGGGCTTTGCTGTGTAACTATCAGTATAGTAAGTAAATGTTTGTTTCATTTGGGGATGCAGCTGAATACTGAACCAATTTGTGATCAGCCTGTGTTTTGATAATGTTCTCACCTTTTTTTAATGCAGTTGAGATTGTACTGCCTGGATTATCCAGCTGCGCACAGTGAAATGTACTTAAGACATCCTGCCTTATGACTGGTTGAAAAGCAGTCATATAATGAGAGAGAAGCTGGTCAGGGCTCGAACTTGGATTCAGTTCTCTGCTCAAACACAGACTTCCTGTGCGACCTTGTGACAGCCACTTAGTCTCTCTGGACCTCCATTCCCCATCTGTAAAATGGGGATAATAGCATTGGCCTACTTCACTCGGTTGTTGAGGATAAATACATTAAGGACCCAGAAGTGCTCAGACAGTGATAATAGGGGGTATAGAAGTACCTTAGTTTGCTGTGGTAAATCAGCAAATGTATTGCCCGTGCTGAACAAAAAGGTTTATTAATCCAACAACTATATCAAAATTTTGGCCTGACCTAAGTCAGTATTTATTGGGTCTATAAACTTTGATATTCACTTGAACAGAAATCAATGACTGGGATTTTAAAAAAACAAAAACAAAAAACCACAAGGGAGTTAGGCACCCAAGTGCACTGACTTTCAGTGCGGTTTGCTTATCTAATTGCCTTAAACGTCTTTGAAAATCTTAATGAGGCCAATCCCACTGCCAGTGTGGCACTTGGGTGCCTTATTCCCTTAGGTGTTCTCGTTAAGAATCCCAGTCAATATCTGCTGCTTGTTTGCCTCATCAGTGCCAGAACAGATGATGGGAGATAGGCCCTTTAAAATGTGTAAAATGTAAAAAAAGCATCCAGTGGAAAACACCAGTGCATGTGATAACGAAGCACTCTACTTCTCTTTCAGTGGAAGCCTTTGAGGAGGTTTCAGATAGCCTCTGTGTCCCTCAGTACAACAAAGAGGGGGAGGAAAGAGTGATCCTCTTCCTGAAGATGGCGTCGGACCAGGTGTTCAGTCAGGATCTGGTGAAAAGGATTAGGGATGCGATACGCATAGCGCTGTCTGCCAGACATGTTCCTAGCCTCATTCTAGAAACCAAAGGCATTCCGGTATGTCATGAAAACACTGCCTAATTCTTCTTCTTGCTCACCTTGAGCAGTAATTAAGGAGCAGTTGTCATCACTCTTCAAACCCACACGCCTGGAAATTTGAGCATCTTAAAAAGCATTTTCAAGTTTTATAAATAGTTTGTCTACGTTGCCTAGCGACTTCACTTTTTTTTTTTTTTTTTTTTTTTTTGGCTTTCTTCTCAACTAAGCTTGTTTTTGGAACTATCCCTACCCATCCTTGGTTTATAAATATACATGTGCCCTGCTGAGCTAAAGATTGTTATATTTTTCTTATAAAATACTTTCTGTGCTTTCTCAATACATATTATAAAACTAATTTTAGCTTTTAGGCGTGCCAGAAAGCTGTTTTTTTTCCATTTCAAATGGTATGTTTTTGAAAGCTGAGAGCATTGAGCAAATGTTTGAAATCATTTTTACATCAGTTTTGCATTTCAATTTTAGGTCCATCCATATTTTTAACAATAGCTATAACTACAATAAGAGACCTTTCTCTGTTTGTCTAACAAATATATAATTACAGTCACACTATATATAGCACCCGTGCAGCAGCATTTTAATGTCACAGCTATATCTTGCTCTGCCCATTGAATGGGCTCAGTGGAAATGAATCTTTTCCATCTTGAGCTATTATAAATCTGTGATCTTAATATAGTGTGTTTAACAAGGCTAGGGAGAAAGGGGAAGTCACTGGTGATGGCCTTTATCCTGTCTAGTGTGCCGTTTTGTGAGCACAGGTGTGAATGAGTCGTACTTTAATGGGTATATTTGCATGCTATATAGAGATATAGTCATCTTGCCTCTGTTCTCAAGTGTGGGAAACCTTCAGAAAAATATAAGCAGTAGTGAGAGATCTTCCAGTAATTCAGTACCGATATGGAAGGCTGGAGCTGGGATCCCCATAAGAGTATACTGTCAGTAAATGACTGACTGACTGTCGCTGCTAAACCACAGGGGCTCTTTCTGCAAAGTCGAACACCTTGTTCCTTCCCAAGGAAAACCCTGCTGCCTCCACAGAGTGGTGGACACCTTTATACATTTGTTTGCGAGAGACCCTCCATTTTCAAACGTGTCTGTGCAGGTGAGCATGCTGGGCCTGATTCTACTCAACCGTGCAGCACAGTAACCCGTCTTGTCTTCAGTGGAGTTACTGACATACCCCGTTGTAAGTCAGGCTTATGGAGCCTGGTCCGAGAGGAGCCTGCTTGGTGCTCCTCTGTCCTTCTCCCAACTCACTGGAGGAGCCTCTCCATTTTAAAAGCCTTATCCCCAGTCGCCACCTGCTGCTCTGTGAGCAGCTCCCTGTTGGCAAGGCCGGAAGGTGCAGGATAGTTCCTGGCAGGCCATGTGCATATGGGCTTAAGTCTTCAAGCGTTTTCTCTAAAGCACTGTAAGCCTAATTTTGCAAACATTGATGCCTACTAAATCCAAATGTAGGCTCCTGACTCAGTGGCTTGCCTTTCAGAGGCGCTGAGCACCAGGAGCTCCCATTTGGTTTCATACTTCAGGCAAGGGGCTGATTCTGGTGTCTGGCTGCAGGGGAGTTCCTCCTGCCTTACACTGCTGTAAATAAGTAGCATTGAGCCTAGCATGTCTTGGTTGCATGAGGGTTTAAAAAAAACCCAAAAACCTTCGTGACTTATCTCTTGAGTGATTATATAGATTTTTCTAGACTGCAACTTTGGCTTCTACATAAAATGTTAAATTTCAAAGATGCATAAATCACCTGAATGTAAAGAATGAAGTTGATGGCGATGAGGCATTTGAGAGCCAGCCCCTTAGGAATGCCTGCTTAGATCGTTAATTAGTTCACACTGTGACTGAATTTACAATGGAATGAATTTTAATTATGTTTCAGATGATAAAATGTATCAGCAGTAAAGTGATCAAAGCTGTCTCCTTGCTTTCTTCGAAGGTTTTACTTGGGAAGAAAAAAATCTTTCCATATACTGCTATTTCTAGATGTAAATTTGCATTTATAAAAACAAACTACCTGCCCCCCTCCAAAATTATAGGGCTTTGAGCCTGGTGTCATTTTACACTGGTTGAAATTGGGAATAACTCTGGCATTAGTGGTATAAATCACCCCCTGTAAGTGAAATTGGGATCAGGCCTATATTTTACAAACTCTCAAAAACGCTGGAAAAGGCTTGGAAATTATTTCATGCTTATAGTTATGTTTAAAGAACTTTTTTTGCCTGTGCACAGATAATCTACAGTGATAAAGGGCTGTGCACACAAGCATAAATGTATAGTGTAAAATTTTACAATATTCTTGATCTGGTCAGAACTCCTGATCCACTTTGACATCTACGCTGTCTTTGGACTGTGCTTGTGTTAACTGATACAAAACTGTGGCAGTCCCCTGCTGTTCTCTCTGATGGGTATTTGGTATGGATAAACCTTTCAGGGTTAATATTTAGGGAATTAGAACTGGGAAAGGTTTTGCAGTATCTTGACTGAACGAGTGGCCCCGATTTCTGGCAAAGCACTTAAGCATATGCTTAGTTAAATGCTTGCTGCCAGCTTTTTTGAAACATGTGTGACCAGCTTTTTTTCCTCCCCCCAAGAGAAGTGAACTCCCATCAACTTCACTGGGAATGCTAGGTCCTCCTCGCTTCTCAAAACCAGGCTGGCAATCACTGAGGAAGAAGAGTGGCTATTTAGGGTCGTGCAAGGGGATAAGAACTATGTAGTATTAAACAAGGAAAAATTAGACCAAATACCTGAATAATTTCCTAACTATACAATGTTGCTAAAGACCATTTGGCCTGCTCTGAAAGATCTTTAATGAAAAGGTGTCTCAGAAGGACTAATTTCTGGGCTTCACCTTAAGGAGATCTAGCAAAGCAGCCAGTGGAGTCCCTGGTTCATATGCAGATGGACCAGCTCAGAGTTATCTTGCCGCAACTTCGGTTATCTTAACCAAAATGAAGATTAGACTAAACAAGGTGGCGGTTGGCCTGATTTTCAGTACCAAACTATGCTCTTGTTCAATGGCTTCCTTAGTGGAGACACCTTGTGCTCCCTAAAATGGGATTGACCATCCCTCAGGGATCATCCCTGCCAACAGGAGAGACTGGTCTTCCCTACTGGCTTTTGCCAGCCAAGAATTCCACTGTTTTGGAGCACAGATTGGGCATTCTTCACTGCACAATTGCAGTAGTGCCTCGGTGAGCAACACTGAAACCCAAGCACAGAGAACCTATCTTTTTGCCTCCTCATGATGTCTTGTTTCCACCGAAGCAGAGTTTTCTATCTGAATCTGTTTGATTAACAGCAGTTAAACGTCATGGGAAACAATTGAAAGTCCTTGAAATAGAATCCAAGTTGTGTAGCTTGGCTCCATCTCCAAGCTCAGGGCTTTGAAAACAGGCTGTTGGTTTGGCCCCTATAAAGAGAGGGAACACTTGCAGAATTGAGATCAAGGTACGTGTGTACACATGCACGTATCCAGGGCTTCTTGGATCTAGGGTTTCGGTTTGGGCCTATTTCTAGAAAACCTAAAAAGCTGAAAATCATGTGTAATTTTAAATGGCAGTAAGTTTCAAAATAATTTTAATTATTGCATCAAGGGCCCGATCCTGCTTCCCTAGAAGTAAATGGGAGCTGGCTTAGGCTGATGGCATTGTCTCTTAAAAACAAAACTAAAATCACTACTAAAACTCATCTAATTCAGTTTGCTTTTCAAACTGTTTAAGAAACTATTTGGTGTCAGGTGTAGCAGTGGAGGCAGGAATTCTGCTAGGGGTAATGATTCAATTCCAGCCTTGGTGGTGGCTTTTCCATTGGACCATCCATAAAGCAACCAGAGAAGAGTGCAGCTTCATTGACTTTTTTTTAAATTTTTTAAATTTTGCAGTACACAATAAATGGGAAGAAAGTTGAAGTGGCTGTGAAGCAGATCATTGCAGGGAAGGACGTTGATCAGCGGGGATCTTTCTCAAATCCAGAGACGCTGGACTTGTACCTAAATATTCCTGAGCTTCAGAATTTCTGAATGTTTGTTTCTTGCATCTCTGTGTTCTGTGTTTGTACTGTATATATGAATACTGTATGTAAAGAAAAAACTATTTAAATACCAGTGGTTCTTTCAAAGGAAAAATATTTCGTTAAGTGCATTATGAAAGGCTTGGGTAAAATGTAGCTACTTTTTACCAGATGACTATGCCATATGTCTTGGAGTCTATCTTTAAGCCTAGAAGAGGGAAAACTGCCTGTTGGGTTTTTATACATGTGACAAATGCATCTTTTCGGGTTAAATTTATATCAGCCACCTGACAAACTAGAACCTGAATAGCAAATTGTTTCCAATTGATAATGGAATATTGTGTTCATAAAACTGATTTTTTTCAAAAATGGAATTCAAGCTATTTATTTAAAAAAACAAACAAAAACCACTGTTAGAGCCAGGTGCAGGGATTATGTGGCTTTTTTTAAATACTTGATGTTTGTCCTATGCAGGAGGGTAAAGGCATGTCAGCATGGCCATGAAATATAAAAGTATGGAATACTTTTTGTGTTTTTTATAAAGCCACATCTTAGTTCACTGTATCTCTTATTTGACTGTCTCAGTTTGAGCACAGTCTTGAAATATCTCATTGTACCCTTGGAGGTAATTGCTGCTTCATTTTGTGATATATAGTTTTAAGCTTTTAGCGGATATGTTTTGATTTTGGGGGGGGAGGGGAGGGCAAATGTCACATTTCTGTTGGTGAAAATCTAGTGTCTGATTTTTCCAGTGGAATTTACATTGATCTAAATCCAGAGTACTGAGGATAGAATTTGACTCTTACTGCTCTAAAATCCATTATTAGAGTCTAAAGGCAAAAATCCAGTATTGCATTAGCTGAACAATTCCAGTGTATTAATGTAATAAAAGCCAATGTTTTTGTAAAACTTTTTACTAAATGTGATGTTGAAAGTGAAAAACTAAATTTTTTTAAATTCTTTATCCTTCCAGTTTATAAAGGGGGAAAAACCTTTTACAAGTATGTTGACACTATAAAATGGAGAAACACTGTTTTTCACAAAAGATACAATTGCAATAGGTATACAGAACCCATGGCATTCAGCATCCCATGCACTATTTGAATATTGTGGGTAAAATATTTAATGCATTAAAATCATGGGTGTCCTTAATTGTGTTCAGTGCATTCAACGCTGTTAATATGTTAAACTTAATAAAAATGAAATAAACTGATCCTTAAACGTTGGTTTTCATTTTCACTCAATTGTCTCATTTGACTTTTTTTCCCCTTTTTCTTTCTGCCCCCGCCCCCAACACTTTAATCTTTTTCTTTCCCCTTTTCCCCCAAAATTCCTACGTTGTATGCTCCTCAGGGCAAGGGTTGCCATCTTCCTGTTATGTACAGCAGTGGGCATGTGACACATGACTGATATGCGTGTTCATGTAGGGGGTGTGGCGCATGTGAATAATGCGGAAGCAAGCCTGCTGGGAATGTGCCCCTCTGCTTTACATCTACTGGCACTGTCATAAAATAGTATGTCAGGCTAGATCTTCACTGCAAAAAGTGTGTTAATATGGAGACAGCGAACACAATGTAAAATGCTAGTGGAGAGAAGTAACTGGAGTTTTTATCTCAGTGGAGCTAATAGAGGTCAATCCTGTCTCCCCCACATGTCTGGCACTTACCTCCCGTAGCTCTGTCCAGTATAAATTCCAGTGCCTTGTCTCCACTAGCATTTTACGTTGTTAGCGGTCCTACTGTAAATTCACACCACCTGCAATGAAGAACATCTCAGGTCTGTATTACTGCACCTCTCATTCATTGACAAGTTGTAACTTGAAGTGAACTTTTAGTTAATGTGCTATCAGAGCTAACCAAAGCTTTGATCAAAAAGGGACAAATCATAAGGAAGATCTAGAGAAAAGTGGCTTGAGATGCTGAAGGAAGACAAGAAGAAGGTTGGTATCAGTTTGGAAGATGTGCTTGAGATGAACAAGAACTGTTGCCCCATCTTGATGGGATAAGACAACGAAGAAGAAAACTCTTTCCAAGGGGGAAGATAAGACAAAGGGAAACATCATAATCATAGGGACAGTGATTTTTTGGGGGGTGTCAAATCCTCCTCCAGGGAGAGAGCCTAGTAGGCAACAGGAGTGTTGCCCCACCGGGTGGTGTAGTAGGCTTGCTTCAGGGAGCTTGCTTAAGGGGTCCACACCCCTGGAGTGCTGCACAGCTTTCTCTGGGGTCTCCATCTGCCCTAGCATTCATGGAGGTTTGTGGGTAGAAGCAGGGAGGGTGCAGGATCATGGCCATCTGAGACACTATCCCTGTGTTCACCCTTTTTACAAGAGTATAATGGATTTTATACAAAGTATGCCTTGTGAGGTTTCATTTAAAAACTCATAATGTGCTGATCATTATTGTCCTGGTAAAATATGTGGCAACATTGTTTGTAAAAAACAAAACAAAAAAAAAACATTAAGATTCTACTTTATAACATTGAGACATTTTCCAAGTTTAGAAAAGCAGGCACAAACCGGTTCCTCGAAGACAAAAGGCAAACTGATGCCTCAGCCAGGTGTTGTCAAAATCAAATGGACCATCGTCTGGTTAAGTGGCCATTCTTTGGCAGGAAAAAGGATGTGAGTGAGAAATGTACATGTTGGCAAAGAAACAGCTGGAAGTTCCCATCTCGCACTGTCTCGTGAACCCCAGCTGGAGATGATTCTTAAAGGGAAGAAAAAGATATATAAAAATGGGGGAACAGACGCTCCAAATGATCTCTCCCTTCATCTCTACTCACGGCATCAACACCACCTGAAGGACAAGGAAATTAACAACACTGAACCAGGAGTGGTCCTGGCTGAAAAGATTCCAGCCAGTAAGACTGCTAAAGTATGTGGTGAGCGAAATCTTCGCTTTGAATTCATTTAGCTTGTTAAGTTAGGTATTAGTTTGTGTGTTACCTTTTTATTTCTTCATAACCTATTCTGATTTATGCCTCATTACTTGTAATCACTTAAAATCTCTCTCTGTAGTTAATAAACCTCTTTTAATGTTTTATCTAAATCAGTGTGTGGGGGAAACGTCATTTGGGATAATGAGATTTGTGCATTTTTTCTATTAATGAAATGTCAGACTTTATCTGAGCTTGTCTTGTCCAGGAGGGTACTGAGCAGTACAAGATGCACATTTCTGGGGGCAAGTCTGGGACTGGGAATTTGCTGGTGGTGGTCTGTAATTGAATATATTTGTTGGGTTGGTGGCCAGTCAAGGGAGGGGTGATTTACATGGTGGAGGCTGTGTGGGGGCAGGTCAGGAGTGGTTGATCTCACAGCAAAGCAGTGTAAAAGGCACTCCAGGTTGGAGAAGCGAGGACACAGTTGTCCATCAGCCCAGATTGTAGCCTGGGTAATGTCACACCATCCCAACACACAACTCTTTGTGGAACTCTTCTGCAACTGCTAATCTAGCTCTCTTCATTTCAGGAAGATGCGGGCCTGGAAACACCTTCCCGGCTTTTGGGGGCCCGTAGAGCACTATCGCTAAGCCAAATCTGTTGTCTGTGGAATTTCTTTACTGGCTTTGAAACTAAAAATAAGTGTAACAGAGTAGTACCCCCAAAATCTTAGCCTTTCTAACAAAGCGCTTGTGCATGTGCGTAACCTGGTGTATAAGAACAGTCCCACTGACTTCACCAGGGATACTCGTGCTTAAAGTTAAGTACATGCTTGCTTGTGCCTTACACTTCAACTCCCCTAAAGCAACACATAATCCCTTTAATTGTCCGTTATGAACAAGCAAAGGGCTGTAGCAAAAATTAGTCAGGTGTTGAATATGCAGTTAGTGGTATTGTATCAATGCCCTAATAGCCAGGCAGTCCTGTCTTCACGATATGAACTGAACTATTGATCCAACTGTGAGGCAGCCCTTTTCTCAAACAGGCCCCGCCTGAGCTGGGTAAGTGAAGAATGCAGTCATTGTGGACAGCAGCTTCAGGGCCACTGCGGATTGCAAAGATCTTTCATTGCCAAATGAGATTTTGAAACAAGCCAGTTTCCATGTGACTTTCTGAGCTGTGGCAGGGTAGACAGTTCATCGTGCTAATATGATGTACGCTTCCATATAAAGGCTGTGCACCCTCTAGAAACGTAGAGAAGTGAGTTGCTTAGCTGCCAGTAACCTATGATTAAAAGTCCCTCCTATGTACTTTGAATTCCCTGCTCCTCCAGCATGCTAAATATAAATTTTATATTAACTGTGTATATGTAGTCATTAAAACTTCATTACACTGTTCTTTAATTCATGCAAAACGTCTGGAGTTTATAGAGCACACAGATCCTTCTAAGTAATTTTGGACTATTTCATTTATAAAAAAACAGATGGTTTGGAGACACATGTTGATGACATACCCAACCTCTAGGCATAGTATATGTGTGCGTGTCTGTTTTCAATCATGTCTCATAGCAAATGCACAGTAGAAAGTTTCTGATTGTTAACAGATGGAATTCGATTTCTTACAAATTTCAGATTTTAAAATAGTTTGGAAATGGCTTTAGTGCATAAACCCAACATTTGATGTAGGATAATATGCTGTTTTGCATTTGTATAGTACTGCTGATCTAAGGAATGCAAAGAACTTTAGAACCATTGAATTACACCCTGGCAGGTAGGCAAGTTATACCTGTTTTACAAATAACCTCTTTATACCTCAGTCGATGTAAGGGTCTGATTTTCACAAGGGCTGAGCATCTGCAACTCCAGTTGAAGTCAGTGGGATTTGTGAGTGCTGAACAGCTCTGAAAATCAGGCACTGAAATGACCTACCTAAGGTCACCTAGGAGAGGCTGTGGCAGAGTTGGGAACAGATCTCAGATTTCCTGAGTCCCACTCCCGCATTCGAATAACTTTTTATTAAAACCACCACCCCTAAAGCTAGGCAAATGCAAATCTCTTAAGTTAGTTACGTCTACAAGTCTGGGTGCACCGGCTACATTCCACCCTATTGGGAAAAGTACAGTACCAGGATGAAGCTGGTACGTGGTGCAGGGACAGGCTGACTGGTCCTTTCATGGGAATGCAGGAGGAGTAGAGGGCTCAAAGAGCTTCTTTCCTTCAGGTCTCCACCCCCCTGTGCTCCCCTCTTAGGAGCTGGCGCATTGGGAGTCTTTGCACTTAGGGAGGTGAGGACAGTGTTGCCATTCACAATAGCCTCCTCCAGTAGCCCTGTGCCCTGGGAGGAAGAATTGGCTGGACACCAAGGTAGGTTGATGCTGCAGCCTTCGCCAGGGTGGCGCAGTAGCCATGTGTTCCAGAGTTTGCAGAATGATTCCTGCTGGGTGCTGCAATTCTGCACTACTGTCAGCGTCTGAGCAGCATAACAGCCTTCGCAGCGGACTCAGCTACGCTCTTTTGACCACAGCATCACACTGGGAGCTCATGTTCTGCTGACTATCCACCATGACTCCCAAGTTCTTTTCAGAGTCCCTGCTTCTCAGGATTGAGTCCCCCATCCTGTAAGTACGGCCTGCAGACTTTGTTCCTAGCTGTATAATTTTACACTTGGGCATATTAAAATGCGTATTGTTTGCTTGAGCCCAGCTTACCAAACGATCCAGATCACTCTATATTGGTGACTTGTCCTCCTCATTATTTACCATTCCCCTAGTCTTTGTGCCCTCTGCAAACTTGATCAATAATGATTTAATGTTTTCTTCCAGGCCATTGATAAAATTAACTAGCAGAGTGCCAAGAATTTACCCAAGTGGGACCACACCAGCAACACTCCAGCTCAGTGATGATTGGCTGCTTACAGGTACATTTGAGACCGATTAGTTAGCCAGTTTTTAATCCAATTAATGTGTGCCATGTTGATTTTTGTGTTCTAGTTTTTTACTCAAAATGTGTGGTACTAAGTCAAATGTCTTATTAGAAGTCTAAGTGTATTTCATCAACACTATTACTTTTATCAACCAAACATGTAATCTCATTTAAAAAAAAAAACTTTTTTCTATAAACATTAATTGGCATTAATTATATTACTCTCCTTTAATTTGTTATTGAGTCCCATATCAGCTACTCCATTATTTTTCTCAGGATCAGTGTCAGGCTGACAGGCCTGTAATTACCATTTACTCTTTAAAAATATTGGAACAACATTAACTTTTTTCCAGTCCTCTAGTGTTTCAAGACTTGTTGAAAATCAACATTAACAATTCAGAGGTCCTCGGCCAGCTCCTTTTAACTTGCATCCAAGAGTTTTATCTGGAGCTGCTGATTTTAAAAACATCTAGCTTGTTTTTAAACATCTGTTTAACAGCCTCTTTAGTTACTGTGGGAATGGCGGAAGTATTTGATAGTCATAAATCATATGACTACATCACTTGTTCCTCCCCCCCCCCCAACACAGAACAGAATATTTATTGAAAACTTCCATCTTTGTTCCATTATTATTAATAATTCTACCATTTTCATCTAGTAATGAAGCAATGTCATTGTTAGGTTTCCTTTTGTTCCTAATAATATACATGAAAATCTCCTTCTGATTGTTAGCCATGGTTTTTCTCTGAGGCCTTTTGCTTCCCTTTATGAATTTTCTACAATTCCTAGCTTCTGAATTTATATTCATTATTATTAACTTCCCCTTTCTTCTGTTTGTTATATATGGGATTTCACTTCTTCCCTTCTAAGCCAGGTTGTTTTATTAACCCGTGTGGCCTTCTTTCTCAGCTGTGGGATTGTGGCTTTTTGGCACGTAGTAAAATGTTCTTAAACCATTCCCAATTATCATACACATTTTTCTGTTTAAATTCTTTCTTCCAGCTGGTTTGGTTCATAATTAATGCATAACTCATCCAGTTGTGCATTGTTGTTTTATCATGCCCCTACTTTTGAATCCCTCTGCTTTTGTCCTTTGGTTTAAAACATGTACTTTCTCTCATGCTTACTTTAAAAAAAAAAAAAAAAAAAAAAAAAAATTCCCTTTAGTGGTAGTTCTCCAAGAGGAAATAAAAGAAGTAGGAACACAACAGCCCGTACTGGCTACAACTGATAAAATCGGTATTCTATGTGCAAGAGAGAGAGATTGCGTGAGTTACCTATTCAGTGACTTAAAAACACAGGTACTTGCCTGATGGAGTGGACTTTCCCTGGAGCCATTATTGTCTTTCAGGTTAATACATACAGTTTTTAAAGTATATTATTTACAAGGCAGCACTGTCAGGGTCTAATAGGTAAATCAGTGCTAAAATAAAATTTAAAATGCATTAGAGAGCAGTATCAATACTTTAGATATGGTTTATCATGTTATGGAGAGAGAGAATCCCAGGACACAATGGCAGTGTTAAGTTTCTTTAATGCTATTTGCTATATGGCTGGCTCCAAGAGAGAAGTGAGATCCAGCCAAGTCCTTGCTAAAGGTGCACACATGTATCCTCGTCACAACCGTCGCTATCTCTTACACATGTCTGAGTCCTGGGCCTGGTCTCTCTTGACATAGTCGTCGTACTGACAAGGTGAGGAAGTGGCATGTCAGAGTGACAAACACTCAGATTCTTTAGTGTCACCAGATATTGAGATTATGTTGCTAACTAGCCCCATTGTTCTGGACTGTTCATGTGTGATTGCTGAATGCCAATCAGGAGCTGAAGTGGGGAGGATACAAGAACGGCCATCCTGGGTCAGACCAATGGTCCATCTAGCCCAGTATCCTGTCTTCCGACAATGGCCAATTCCAGATGCTTCAGAGAGAATGAACAGAATGGGGTAATTGAGTGATCCATCACCTGTTGTCCAGTCCCAGCTTCTGGCAGCTGGAGGTTTAGGGACACCTAGAGCATGGGGTTGAATCCGTGACCATCTTGGCTAATAGCCATCGATGGACCTATCATCCATTAACTTACCTAGTTCTTTTTTTAATCCAGTTACTCTTTTGGCCTTCAAAACATCCCCTGGCTAGGAGTTACACAGGTTGACTGTGTATTGTGTAAAGAAGTACTTCCTCATGTTTGTCTTAAACCTGCTGCCTATTAATTTCATTGGGTGACCCCTGGTTCTTGTGTTATGCAAATGAATTAATAACACTGATCACTTTCTCCGCCCCATTCATAAGTAAGGCGGGCAGCATAAGATATGGGCATCCT
This sequence comes from Platysternon megacephalum, assembly GCA_003942145.1. Taxonomy (NCBI): domain Eukaryota; kingdom Metazoa; phylum Chordata; order Testudines; family Platysternidae; genus Platysternon; species Platysternon megacephalum. The sequence continues at coordinate 9,632,890 of QXTE01000013.1, forward strand.
CCCTGAGGAGCATTGCGTCCTTCCTATTCATTCAGGAGAAGACAAATAAACTTGTCAGACAGAACTAACGAGCCCTAATGATTTTGTTGTAGTCCGGCACTTGGATTCAGTGATCTGCACTGCTAGTCACTAAGGAGAAAGTGCTTTGACACAGTGGGGTGAGGCGAGACACTGACCCTGGGACCAGCCTAGCAGGGCTGATTGCTTTCAAATAAAATACTCTGTCTGCTTTGACTCAGTTTAAATGTAGATTCACCACTCTGGGAGGAATTTAAGTATTATTCAAAGTAGTATATTCTCTCTCTCTCTCTCTCCTGGCACCAGCGACTCCTCTCCTCCCATTGACTGCTCTTTATTCAGCTTTTAAACCACGGTGCACTTTGTGACTCTGCCCACAAAGGTTCCTGTCTGCCAGAACAGATCTTGTCTGCGGTCTCTCTGCACCTGAGCTTTGTCTTCCTTTACATTTTTTGGTCTGTGGCAAGCAGCTTGTCTGGTTCAACCTTCATCTCGTTACTGACAAAAACAACTTCCCTCAATATCTTAGTCACCGTCTAGTTCTCAGCTGTCTCCCACAGCACTGAGATCTTTATTTCACCTGTGCCTGATTCTCCCTCCAATTGTGGTGCCTTCTTGAAGATGGAGTATTTCTAGCTTTAAAGGACCAGGGTTTAATACATAAAGAAGATCTAATTTCCCTTTCCTTCAGATTGTATCTTTTATTTATTTATTTTTAAGTGAAAACTAAATCTGGTCAATTGTAATTTACTGAAAAAATATCAGTGCACGCCTGTAAATCTTCATGGAGCTACAGTTCCACATTGCAGAATATGGTGGCCATAGATATTTGGCGAGTGTACGTATTTTTTCCTTGCTGGGAATTAGGGGCCTTTTTAGATTCAAATGATAAGATAATCAACATCAGTTCAAGCATCTTTCTCTACATGATCTGTGAGAAGTGGAAGTGAATCTGTTATGCAAAGCAGAGGGAGACAGTCTCTCAAATGCCATGAGGGAGTCAGTGGTTCGGATAGAATAATTTCTCAGAACAATAAGTCCTCAAGTTTTGATGTAGCAGACAGCAGCCATCTGCACATCTACTTCTGATGGTGTCAGGGGTTTTTCCAAGCAACCCAACCGAGATGCATTTCACAGCTGTACAGATGTTGGAGGGGCGATGGGCGTGGGGAATCCCTAGCATGCCATTTATAACTGAGTTATGTAGCACATTAGTGAACGTTTAATTGGATCTAGTACTTCCCAATGAGAAGATTTTTAAATAAGTCACGTCTCTTACTGCTTTAGGCAGGCGTTTGTGTAAAGTTCAAGAGCATTATCACCGCTCAGCGTGAGGTTAAGCTGAAATCATAGAAGATGAGGCTTGGAAGAGACCTCAGGAGGTCATCTAGTCCAACCCCCTGCTCAAAGCAGGACCAACCCCAAATGACGAGTCCCTTGGAAGAACCTTAATTTCTAGTACTGGTAATTACTGTACAATAGCAAATGTAACGGAACACACGTCGTCGATTCATGTAACTACTAGGGAGTTTGCTCAACTTCCCTATCTTGCAGCTTAGTTCTTTCGTTTGGCACTATTGCAGTAAAGAAAAGGGACAATCAAATCTACTGGGGAGAGACGGGGGGAAGTTCTACTGGTGAAAAGTGTATTCCAGCATGGTTTCTGTTTTAGTTTTTACAAAGAGGCCATTTATAGCAGTACTAGGATATTAAGATTCAGGCTACAAATTATCCAGAGGTGTGAAAACATTCCTTCCTTTCATCATAAATCTTCACGTACAACTACAAACAATTATTTAATTATGTTGTTTGATGCTCTCCAAGATGGTACTGGGTATCCTCTCTGGTTACTGCAGTATGGAAGGAGTGAATCAGAAGGGATAGGTTCATAGCAGGCATATGCGCCATGTTAGCATGAATGTGTACAGTGACCAGTAGGCAGTAGAGGGCGAGGAGAGGTATATGTGTCTGTGTAAACAAGAAACAAAGATCATGGTGTGCTGGGTCTATGTAATCTCTGCTGCACAATGCAATCCGTGTGAACAGTGTGTTCACATGGTCTCAGCTCAGCAGTAAAACCAGCTGAGGAAGGAGCTCAGGTTGGTATTACTGCCGAGATCCAAGAGCAGGGTAGATAAGACATTAGCAGTGTTCCAACTCTCAGGATTTTGTCATGAGTCTTATGATGATTGTTTTCCCGAAAGCCCCAGCTCCTGGAGTCTAGTGGATATGTGATGATTTCAGCCTTCGTTCTTAAAGAAAAAGTAAGTTTCTAACCCTCGTGGCTGTGGAGAAAGCTTCAAAATTTGACCCTAAAGGCTCAAAAAGCAGAAGACAAATTAAAAACACCAAATCTATTATTTCTACATAATCTCATGGGTTTTAAAGCCAATTTCATGCTTTTTGGTGAGCCTGACTCATGATTTTAGAACACTTGAAGTTGGCAGGACTCAGGGCTTGATTTGTAACAAAAGACGTTCTGGGGCTCAAGCAATTAGGTGCCAGGGCTCAAGCCATCTTTTAAATTTCATAATTGATGCAGCAAGGCCAGCGGTGCCGGGGATATGAGCTGCCGGAACTCGGCACTGGCCGTACTGCGTTACTGAGAAGGATGTCTTGGGAGTAGGTCTGTGACAGGCAGGGGGTCAGAGTGGATGATGGGAGTCTGGTATTGTTCGTCCTACTGTTCTTTGACATGGTGACTTTCATATGATGTGGTTTAACTGACCTGTCCCCCTCATCTTCGCCCAGTGGCTGGAGAATCCTGTTTGCTCTGACTCCGATATTTGGGAAAGCTTCTAAAGTTTTGCCAACTGTGGGGTAAATCCTGGTCTCACTGAAGGACTCAATTTTGCTGGACTCTAATGGGACCCAGGGTAAACCTGAGTGGCAACTAGTGACGAAGAGTACTCAGGAACCAACCTGCCTTTGTTGGGTTTTCTGGTTGGTCGCTTTGCTTTCTCTTCCTTCTTTACAGTTCACGCTCTCCTCTCTGCTTGAGTCCCTGCTCTTTTCCCCTTTTCAGAACAGTTTACTGAAGAGTCCGTGACATCACACAGGAATTCGGTACGATGGAAGGATGCAGAGCACTATTACGGGGAGTGCAAGCGCTCGAGTAGACGTTTGGAATTATACACGCACCCAGAACATTGTCTGGGAGCTCGCCAGTGCCAGAGGTTGGCCTGAGCTCTGCAGACTCTGTGGCCAGATTTCAACTTCCCTTCCCACCTAGACTTCAAGGACATTTGGATGATCCAAGGGTTTGATCCATTGGATAGTGGCCAGCTGTGACCTTTGGATCCAGATCTGGGTTTAGAGTCTGATTTCCCCTCCTTAAAGAGCAGAAGCGTTTGGCTTTGTAGTTCTGGCTCAGGCTGCTCTCTGCTGAGTACTGGGCTAGGGGTGATGCTAGCTAGACAGTGAGGCTCTGTTAAGCTCTATCGGTTCATTGCCTGCAAAGGAGTAGGTAGGATGCTTTATACCAGTGAAATGCTGCTGCCTAAGAGCTCATCTACATGCAGAGTTGCATCAGTTTAGTTGTGATTTTTTTTTTTAAAAACCAATTAATTTAAACTGGTGCAACAGTTCGCATGGGCACTCTCATTTTAGTTTAAACCTGGCTTATTTAATTTAACTTAAATGGGTTAGGAAGAGGTTAAAGCTAAACTGAAATAAATTGCTCTTAAACCAAGCTAAGAATGTGTACCCAGAATGTTGCACTGGTTTAAATAGGTTTAAAAATGGATTTTGGTTTAAATGGGTGCAACTGTTGTGTGTGTAGACAAGCCATAAGGAGCCAGTCCCAAGTGTACCTAATGATATCCATCCAAGAATTTTAATTCTCCTAGTTCTCATGTCTAATAAAATATGCTAGACACATGACACTTCATGAATTAATGCAAGTGTATAAGGCATGAAGAGAGATTCTTGTACAAGATTAGTTCTTATAGTGCAAATTCCGACTGAGGTTTATAAATTGACCTGGTTATCTGGGATCACGAAACCTATTTCACGCTTCGCATTAGGGGTTTTGTTCCTGTTTCTTGAGCCATTTTATTGTCATGATGTGTGGGGTGGGCTGGGGAGGAGGGAGGTGCACGCTCCCGTGCGCGCACACACAAGCATGTGAACTTTTAACACATCTAGGGTCTCAGCAGGCTATTACCAACCTGTGGAATTGTTGGAAAGTAGCGATGAGCGAGATCAATGTGTCAGATTGCTATCCTCCATCTTCAGGAAATGTGTTAGGGAAAGGCATTATTAAACTCCGCTGGTGTGAATTGGATTACAAGTGCTGCTGAGGCAAGGGGAAAAAAGGCTTGATAGCTACACTACATGTGTTTTCTACCTCTCTGGCAGGGTGAGCATGCAGAGGGATTTTTTTTTTTAATTTCACAAAGGAACAAGCCCTCCCCCATCCCCCCCAAAAAGGGGGAAATGCCAGGGTTTGGGTAATAAGAATAATCCACATGCATTGCCTATGAGAAAGGGCCTTTTCTTAGAGACTGCTCTGGGAAGACAAGTGCATTTCAGCTCAGTCCTGGTGGTTTTGTTCTGCAAACTCAACAGTCACTGGCTGCAGGTATGGCAAGGTGCCAGGTGCAAATGATGCTGTAAAATCAGGCCTGAAACTCGTACTCAGGTAAGACTCCTGTTGACTTCCATGGGAGTTTTGCAGGCTGAGGAAACCAACTGAATGAGTTCTAAGGCACCCATGCTGCTTTCACAAACCGTTATGTGCTCAGTTCCCTGATCGCCTAAAATTTAAACTACTGCACTGGCAGCACAGCGACGGGGAGAGAGACTGGGTAAATTTGGTAAAACTTCATACCAGTTTTACCTGTAGTGGCTTGGGGGTGACAGATCGATTTAAAGAAAAGACACCCCTCCCACCCCCAAAACCTCCAAACAAAACAAACCCCATGGAAAAACGATGAAATGAAGAGATTGCCGCATACCATTTCAAATCCATGTTGACACTAGCCCGTTCTCACATGCACGGTGAAACCTGTAATTAGATTGAAAAGACGACTGTCAATTCCCCTGTCATAAAAATATTGAGACTTCACCACAAGAATGGAATTTTCTATTACTGTAGCTCTATTGAAATGTTGCAGGAGGCAAGTGAAGGTATTTGTATAGCCCTCAAGGCGAGCAGGTTTCCCCCCAACTATTCCTTACCTTGCTCACTTTAAAAATCAAACCGTAACATAAGTGGAAAGATGAATTGGCTTAGGGACACTATCCTGGAACTAGATCACATTGTGGTGCTGCCACAGATGTCCCATCTGATCATGGACTAATCACTTAATCTCTCCTTGCCTCAATCCCCATCTGTAAAATGGGTCTAGTATTTCCTTTCTCCCACCCTTCGTCTGGGCTATTTAGAATGTAAGCTCTTCAGGCCAGGGGCTGTCATTACAGTGCCTTGCACAATTGCTTTGCACTGATCTTGGTTAGAGCCTGCAGTTGGTACCTTAATACAAATAATGTCCAGACTTTTAGAAGGGAGGCTTGAGTATTTCTCCTCCGTGAATTGGAGTGTTTCTTTTTTCCCTGATGCAAAACTCAACTTCCCGCCAGGTTATGTATTACATAATTACTGTCATGTACAAACTTGAGGAAAGAACTTTTAAAACTGTGCAGATTCTGATGTGACAATTCTATTAGGTTTCAGCGCATACCTGATTGACCCTGTAAATTGAAACTCTAAAAGGTCAGTGCTTCTGTCTTATCACTGTATTTAATTTTCCTTGCCTAGACTCGGGGGAGAGAGGGGAAAGAAACTGGAAAAGGTTTATTTAAATCTGTGTATGGATTGAGTGTGGGGACAATAACGTTGTTGTTTTCTAAATGGCTTTAAACACACAGATAGTGATGGTTTGGTTTACTTTATTCCTCCTATTTCTATCTCCCTGGGTCCTGAAATGGAAACATGGTTTTGCAGTGAAAGAATAGCTCACCCGGCCAATGTGGCAATGTTGTTTTTCATTTGTTATGATCATAAAGCTGGCTTAATATAGATCCTACATTATAGAATTATGACTTTGTTAAAAATATGATGTCTGAGCTGCATCTCTAGCAGGTATTTCCCAGATTTAGGGGCATTGTAAGATGATGCTGGATGTGCATTAACAGCTGAGGGAAGAAACCTTCAAGTTGACATCAGTTGGAACTAGACTACACAACAATAATTTCAGGTCACAAGAGAAATCACTTCAAAAGAAGAGAATTTAATCATTTGCTGAAATCTTCAGGGTTTCTCTTCCCCCCACCCCTCCGCCCTCCCCCGGCTCTAAATCTCCTGTACCATTTTTTATATCTTAAATGTTCTCACAGCATGTTTTTCCAAGGGGCTAATTATAAACTTCATTATAATTGTTCATTAGTTTTATTTTGTTCAATTAGTTTAACAAGTTGCCAAATGAAATACAAGGCAGGCAATTAGCTTGATATAATTGTAATGAGCCACTCAAATTGGGTTACCAAATATGTTCTTTTATAGCACATTTTTTTCAATCCGTGAATGATACCGTAAATGCTCAGTGTCTCCTGATCTTTCTTAGGGGAAATTTCCCTCTGCCGTTTATTAAAGTGGAGAACAAGACAGGAAGAAAAAGAGAAACCGAAACATCTGTTATCTTCAGCAGGAAAGGCTTCAGTGTTATTGAAGAGACCCTATAAAAATTCAATACACTGAAGACTTTTAAAAAATCTATCCTATTTTGCAGTACACGACAAACCTTACCATGCTCCTGTTATGATCTCAGAGGACCCCGACTGACCATTTGAAGTAAGAAAGGAAAGTCCTGGAGAGAGTGGGAGGGGGAGGCAGCGGGACAGATGGGTGAAACGCCCCTGTAAGTCTGAGTTAATCAAACTTAATGGTCCAATCACAGTTAGTCAAACTTGACTGTGAGCTTCTTCCCAAGAGTTCACACCCCTCCTGGTTGAGGGAACTACATAATTTTATCTCCATTTTACAGGGGAGTAAACTGAGACACAGAGCAGTCAGGGTCCTGATCCTGTCATGAGCTCTGTGCTAGTGCAGGGATCTAGAGCAATGAATGAGATTACATCTCACTACAATTATTATTTGTATTACAATAGCACCTAGAGGTCACTTAGTCTCTCGGTGCCTCGGTTCCCCCACTGTAAAATGGGGATAATACTATGTCCTGTCTCCCATGCTTTCTCTGTCTTGTCTGTTTGGTTTGGCAGGGACTGTCTCTCATGGTAGAGAGGGGCTCTGATTTTGGGTTGGGCCTCTTCGAGCTAATGTACTATAAACGATTCCCATAAATATTTGGCTGGATCCATTATAGGTGTGTTAAACTTTCCTCTAAGCCATGGGGAGTGGTCTGCTGCTAGGGGTAAGTTACTAGGCTTGATGGACTGACGGTCTGATCCTATTTGGGAAATGCAATGTTATTGAGTTGTAACGTAGCAATGGGAGTTGACCATGATGAACCCTATGTTCTGGGTTACTGAATCCAGCCAGTCAGGAAATCAGAGGGTTAACATACAAGCTCCAGCCTTGGATCCAACTTGTTGGGACTTAGCAAATGAGACCACAGCCCTTTTTCTCTATTGCACTTGCAATTCACTGGGGGAAACAGGGAGGAAACTTCCTGTGACAACTGAGGTCTGACTCAGGCACTTCTGGGGAGCTTTTAATTGGGGTGCGCAAAAAAATAAGTGCCCGTCCCAGACTAAATGGTTTTGCATGTCTTGCTGAAATCACAATGGAGAATATTCTGTGTGTAGCCGAACAGAAAGTAAAGAGCCCATTTCTGAAGAGCGCAGCAGCCTTCAAATATCCATCCAGAACCATTGTATTCTTTGCCATTCCTTTCCTTTTAGAACTTGTGTGTTAGATGAATAAGTGATCTCAGTGGGAGAAGATCTGTCTAAACTCTGTGACATTAGACACTTAAAATCGCTGCCTACAATGAGCTTTGTGTCAGCTTAGTCTGAGAGCAGGGAGAGTCACCGGTTGAGAAGAAAGAAGGGTCAGGACAATGGGGACCACGGATATTACAAAACTGTATTTTTCTCCTTGTCCAACAAGCTTGACCTAGAGTGACACAGTAACTCCCTTCCCTCCATTGACAGGTGTGTGGGCTTCTCTCAACATCACTTACATTGGACATGCAGGATGTTAGAAATTGGGCTCCCCGCCCCACCAAAGGTCTTGTCTCTCTGCAAGTGTGTTCATCCCCTTATCACAGTAATGGGCGTTCTCTCAGAACGGGTGTGGGATTCTTCGAGTGCTGGTCGCTGTGTGAATTCCACATGTGGGTACGCCTGAGGCTGGAAGTTTTCCCAGGCAGTGCCCATTGAACCACATGTGAGCAATATCTTCCCTTGTGGGCCTGACCAAGCGTAAAAGGGGTGGGGTGGGTCAACATCACTCCAGTTCCTTCTGACGGTCACGTGGCCTAAGTTGGAACCCTGTTCTCCCTCGCTCTTCTAATCTCTAAAGGAGCTGTAGATATTTGTTGTAAATAGTCATCCTGTAGTTTAGAAATCTTAGTTTACATAGTCTAGTCTAGTATAGCATAGAAACCTCCCTGTCCCCAGTCGGGGAACCCCCTTTTTATCCCAGGGACCATGACCTCTCCTGCCTTTGCTCCTTTTCCATCAGCGATGAGCCTCAATGGTGCCTCTACTGTCTGGGTGAGGTGCACATCTCTGCAAAACGCAGCATCTGTAAGTCCTTTCCTCCCAGAACCAGAGAGGCCCGAGAGGATAGGGAGGGAGGGATAGCTCAGTGGTTTGAGCATTGGCCTGCTAAACCGAGGGTTGTGAGTTCAATCCTTGAGGGGGCCACTTAGGGATTTGGGGCAAAAAATTGGTCCTGCTAGTGAAGGCAGGGGGCTGGACTCAATGACCCTTCGGGGTCCCTTCCAGCTCTATGAGATAGGTATATCTCAAATTATTATTAGCTCAGGCTGAGGAAGGACCTGATGGAAGACTTTCCTCTGATCCTGGCCAGGACGACCCCCCACTTGACAACGGCCTCAGCCAGCCAGCAGTGCCCCTCCGAGCACAAGCCATGGAGCAGAGCCACCAGCATGGAAGCTGATTACAAGATACGGTGGTATAGTAATTGCTAGAGTTAAGGATAAGGGGGTGGTTGTTAGGAGGAAGAGGAGGAGTGGTGGTATGATGGTGCCTAGAGCTGTCAATTGAGATCAGGGCCCCATTGTATTAGGTGCTCTACAAACGCATAGTAAGAGACAGCCTCTACTCTGAAGGGCTTACCGTCTAAATGGACAAGGCAGACAAAGGAAGTGCTAGCATCCCCATTGGACAGGTGGGGAATTGAGGCACAGAGATTCTTCAAGGTCACCGTGGGTGTCTCTACACTGCAGTTGGAGGTGTGGTTGCAGCTCGGGGAGGCATATCATGCTAGCGTTAAGACCCGGCAGCCTGGGCTTCCAAGTGGGCTGGGCACGCCTGCCCAAAACCCTGGAGCCCATGTCATTGCATCCCCACTGCTAGCGCTAGCGGTGCGTGGGTCTGGCTACCCTGCAGTCCCACCTCCGATTGGAGTGTAGACCTGCCCCTACGGAGCCTGTTATAAATTCATAACTTCCCAAGACATTTCCCTTCTGGGGCTGTCGTCTGTCATGCTTGGTCTCTGCCGGAAGGGGCCACTGAAAGTTGAACAAAACCTCTTCAGCAGCTTTTGAATGATGGGGGCTTGGAGTGACCGTATGCAATTGAAAAGGTTCTAACGTCTATTATTTCAGGAAAGGATAATGCAAAAATGGGTAAACCTTTGCCACAACAGAAAGCAGCATTAACGTTTAAGAGGCATTCTGCAACCTGGCTGTGTGTGTACTGCTCCTTTACTAGACAGGGAAATGCCTCAGCTGATCTAAACTGAGAATGACCTTTTAAAGTAGCTGGTGACAGAATCCCTGGGGTTTGAGTCAGTCTATAGGGAGGGCTGGGGAGTTTTTTCTAGGCCCTGTCTTCACTGCATGCTAGTTAGTCAAGACACAGTAGCCTAACCCGTGACAGTACGACCACGTTGTTGATAACGTGGTGCTGTCATGCCCCACATCCGTGGCGGGGCTGTATCTGGCCCTCTCTGGGCAAGTATCCTGAGATTCAGTGTGTCGCAACTCACTGCTTGGCTCTGTGCTCGCATTCGTAGGGTGTGGGGGCAGCTTGTCTGCCCATGCTTGGGATTGTGGGAGGAAATGGCCTAGACCTTGGTAGGACTCAAGGTGGTGTGGCAGTGTGCTGCTGCATGCTGAAGGTATGGATCCCACTCGCCCCAATAACTGATAGCTGCAGCTTCTCATAGAGGGAGCGCGTAACATAAGAACGGCCATATTGGGTCAGACCAAAGGTCCATCCAGCCCAGTATCCTGTCTACTGACAGTGACCAGTGCCAGGTGTTCCAGAGGGAATGAACCTAGCAGGTAATGATCAAGTGATCTCTCTCCTGCCATCCACCTCCACCCTCTGACAAACGGAGGCTAGGGACACCATTCCTTACCCATCCTGGTTAATAGCCATTAATGGACTTAACCTCCATGAATTTATCCAGTTCTCTTTTAAACGCTGTTATAGTCCTAGCCTTCACAACCTCCTCAGGCAAGGAGTTCCACAGGTTGACTGTGCGCTGTGTGAAGAAGAACTTCCTTTTATTTGTTTTAAACCTGCTGCCCATCTTTTCCATGCCTCTTCAGAAGCTGCTGCCAAGAGAACAGTGGCAAGTGTTTCAGAGGCAGCTTTTGGCCTGCAGAAGATGGAGACAGCGGCTTACAAGCAGAAGCACAATAAGAGGAGGAGACGATGAGGCAGTGGGACTCGGGAGCGTGGACCGAGTCGATGCTGTTTCTCATGGCAGATCCCCTGCTGTGCACATGGCTGCTTCTGGACCAGGACCACAAGCACACGGGTGGAACTACACTGTGATGGAAACTTGGATGCCCAGCAGTGGGCCCAGAACTTTGCCATGAGGAAAGCCACATTCCTGGAGCTGCGTGAGGAGCTCACCCTGGCACGTGCATGGCAGAATAAGCTAGACAGGAGAGCCAACATTGCTCAGCAAGAGTGTTGCTATTGTGCTGTGGAAGCTGGCAACCTCAGATTGTTACAGACCCATTGGCAAATCCTCGGTTGGCACGGTGGCCATGGAGGTTTGCAAGGCAATTAATGCTGGATTGTCCCACAGGGCTGCAAAAATTGGAAACGTTCCTGAAATAATTGCAGTTTGAACAGATGAGGTTCCCAAGCTGTGCAGGTGTGATCGATAGGGCACACAGCATCCTACGCCACCATTTCAAGCAAGCAAGTCCAGTAACAGGAAAAGATACAACTCCATCATTATGCAGGCTCTTGGGGGACCATTGTGATAATCGAGGGGTGCACTGGTAGGGTGCATGATGCCTGGGTATTCTGGAGGTCTGGCCTGTTTGAACATGGGCAGGCTGGTACGTTGTTCCCCCCCTCAGCCCCCGCCCCCCACACCACAGTCACCAATGGGGTGTCTGTGCCAACTATGATTTTACATGACTCCGCATAGCCTCTACTGCCCTGGTTGGTGAAAGGCTTTTCCTGATTTGTGCCAGCCAGACAAGATGCAATTTAATGACATGCTGAGCAAGCGCAGATGGCAGTGGAATAGGCAGTGATCCATTGGAAGCAAACTGGTGCTGCTTCCTGCCTCATTTGGAGGCTTCAAACCGCAGCTTGTCAAAGCAGACTAGGGAAGTTCTAGTTGCATCAGAACAGCCCATGCAGACGCTTAGTGCAGGGCCTTCTGGAACTCCAGATTTACACGGCTGGCTTGCCGCACAGCAAGTATACGTGTAGACACGCCCTCACCGGCTCTCCTAGGCATTGTTGGGAATATGCATGTGGATTGAGGATGCTGAGCAGAGGCATATGAAGGTAGAACCCTTCTGGTCAGGGGGTCAGAGCACAGGTGGCAAGAAAGTACAAAAAAACAGATGCTTGGGAGGCTTGTGGGAAGGGGGTGAAGGACTATCCGGTATCAACTTGTAGGATTGGCCATAGCTGCATGCTTCCGCTGCAGTTACCTTGGGTTAGCATCACGCAGCATAAGCTAACCAGAGGTCTGCCCCATACCTCAGGGCATGATGGCTGCCTTGCCCTGTGGCACTAACGGAGCTGTGTGGATGGTGACCACAGAGTGTGTTAAGGGGAAAACCTGTGTTGAACCCAACTGAAGTCTGCAGTGAAGACAAGGCCCAAGACTGGATTTTACCACCAGGCAGGGCTGCCCTAGAGAGAGATTCTGTCAAGCTTATCTAGAGTGATTCCCTTAGGAGGGGATGGCTCTTTGCTCTCTCTTAATGGGAGGCACAGTCCGGATAAGGGCTACAAAGGAGTCATGTGACCTTGCTGGGAAGAGTTCGGCTAAGGGAAGGCGAGAGGCTGGTTGTGCGGTTATCGCACTAGCCTAAGGCTCGGGGTTCAAATCCTGGCTCTGCCACAGAATTCCTGTGTGACCCTGGGGGGAGGCACACTCCATGCTTGTCCCCTGCCTGTAAAAGGGAGTGGAAAAATGTACCACCTTTCTCCTGTGGCTTGTCTGTTTAGACTGTAATCTCTTCAGAGCAGGGTTTGACTCTGTGTGTCTGCTTTTTGGGCTGCTAGGTAATGCAACACTGCAGTAAAAATACTAACGAATAATAAGAGAAGCTGCCAGCAAGGGTCTGTTGTTAGTGAAGCTTCTCTTTGTATGGTGACTCATTAGACTGTGTCAATGTTTTATATGAGTCTAGGAAAATGTTTAGTTATTCAAAATCTCTTTTAATTCTTGTACTTTTGCATTTTTGAGAGGATACCAATTAAAGCACCGTGTTCTTTATAAACCTAGACTAAGAACTCATTTCCCCCCCTCCTGTTGCCTTCGCAACAGCCGGTCCCTCCAAAAGGAGTAGGAATAATAATAAAAACGAATTATTTTAACGGGTTTCAATTTGCTGACTTTAAGCCTTCAAAGCTGACCGTCTCCAAATGTGGCTTGTGATTATAGATCTCAGTCAGACTTGATAACCAAGACAGCAGAGCACAAGCCGAGATACTCTGCGCACTGTAAACTCTTTGAAAATTGGCTGAGAAATTCCGGTTTGTATTGTGTTTACACAATGGCGATTCAGAACGGTATCCACACAACCTGAAGTTTAAGGCATTAGCACAAGGGGTCGGAGATAAGGTTGATTGTCCAGTCCCAATTCCAAGGGCTTGATTTGTCCGTTTGAACAGTGAAATAATGCTGTTTTTTGGCCTAGTAAGTTACAGTGAGGTCCAATAAACGGCACGACAGATCAAGGAATGACATGGGACCCTGTTCTGCTCTGTGGGGGCAGTGAGAATCGGCCAAATCCATTTGGAAATTCTGCTGTCGTGACACCTGGTAGCAATGGGGCAAACCCGATGGGCCTTTCTCAGGCCAATTCCCACTGCAGGAAGCACCCAGGATTTGGGCCAGTGACAAGAGTGGGCGCGTAGGTCCCTATCCTGCAATGAACTCTGCGTGGGCAGAGCCCCATTGACCTAGGTGGAATTCTGCACAGGGGCAGGGATCCACCAATGCAGAGCTGATTGCAGAAATGGGGCTGAGACAGGGTGCTGGGCAAGGAATGCTCAATCAGCCCCGTGCCCCGCCAGCTCCAATTAAGGGGAGTAGATTGGATCAGGCTGAATAGGCCTGTGCCTGCCTGGCAACTAGCAACAGCTGCCAGCCTAATTAGCCACTGGCTATAAAAGGGCTGGGAGGAAGGGAGCGGCTGAGCGGGACCGGTGGCTCGTCTGCCTGTAAAGCCTGGCTGGGAAACAAACCTGTATATAGATCGGGGGGAATAGCTACAAAGCCAGTGATTGCATCAGTCTGAGGCATCCCTGACTGGTTTGTGAGGGGCCAGAAGGGCCCAGCTGTGCCTTGCTACAGGGGCCTTAAAGAATCTCAGTGTTTCTAAGAGTTAATTAACTAACTGTTCTTCTCTTGGCAAGTCCTTCCGGAACCTCTCGCCTTCCCCTGCCCTTAGAGTATCAGTTTAAAAGGATGGGAGGGAAACGTGTAACACTTCTGCCATTGGTGGGACAGACTCGCTCCTGCAGGTATGAACAGGAGGACTTGTGGCACCTTAGAGACGAACAAATTTATTTGAGCATAAGCTTTCGTGGGCTCAGTAAAGCTGCATCTCCTGTATTTTATCTCGGCAGCAGAGGTCTATGAGGTGCCAGGTTCAATCCCCACTGTGAGGTGCACGGTGCAACAAGTGGGTTGGCAGCAGCAGAGAACCCCTGGATCTAAATAGGTGAGTCTTTACTGCCTGCTAGCCACGCCTGTAGCAGGCTCCTCAACCTCTGTCAATTGCTCATCACTAGAAGAGGTACAGCATGCCACGCTGAGCGGCTTCAGCCACAGTAGAAACTGCACCAGAGTGGGGAGGAATTCATCCTGGGGGAGGTTCGGGGGCAGCCCTGCCACCACTGGGATTTCCTCAGCTTTCAATTCCAGCTCGGGACTGCCCAGCAGCTGCCTCTCCAGAGGGATAGGCACTGACTCGGGGCTGGAAGGGGGAGTTTCCTGCAATTCTTCCATGTCCCTGATCTGGTGTATGCACTTGTCCTGGCCTCCATCTGGAAGCATTGCCTCCTCGGGAGGGTGGGGAGAAAGGAAAATCACTGTTTGTAAGAACAAATGGGAATACTGGATCCTCTTCTTTGTTATAAATCATTCTAAGGAAGGTTATGGATGCACGCAGCCATGGAGAGCAGCTGTTTCTGCTGAGACTTTTGGATAACCAAAAAAGGGTGCACAGATTCATTCTCCAGCTGCAGAGCTGAGGCACTCTGGTTTGTCTAGCTGCTTAGAAAAAAGCTCTTGCTTGCATTGTCTGATGAAGTTGCTGGGCTCTCTACCAGAAGAACAGCACGACAAATTCCTGCAAGGTGGCTGCACGTCGGATCTGAAGAACAGAGGAGACCAACACACGTGGCTTTGTTTTTTAGCCCCTCAGATAGTGGCATTTCTGTGGCTCTGTGCTGGACTTTGATTTCTCTGTGATATTGTGCTGGGTTTTACTTAATGAAAAGATGAAATATTAAACTGAGCTGAAGACGGAGAGTTGCCGGTAAGTAATTTATAAAATGGCATTTTGATGGCAAGCACAGAGAGACTTACTGCAGGGCCCCTTGGCAGGGCGAGATCACCTGGCAGCCCTGAGATGAGCATGTGCTGCAAAGTCTGGGGTCAAGATTTTTCAAGAGTGACTAGTGACTGGAGGTGCCTTTAAAGGGGCTTGATTTTCAGAGGGTGGGTGCTCAGCACTTTCTGAAATGAGGCCCCTTTAAGGAGGCCTTAAATTGGGCAGACAAAATCACTAGTCGCTTTTGAAACACTTGGCTGTAATTTTTAACAGCCACATTTTTGCCACTTTGTCCCACTGTTGATCCTGATCATCCAGATGTGCAATCACAGCTCTGCTGTTCAGCTCAGTTACTCTTATTGATTAGATTTATAGAGCGTTCATGGTGCTGCACAGTCCTGGCCTTGAAAAACAGACCATCTATAGGCCCGTTTCTGCCTGCCCATTATGTGCATGAGGGCAACATTGTGAGGCGGGTACCAAGAGGCGTCCTCCCCACCTTGCACAGCTCATTAGTCAAGTAGGTGTGGCTGAGTGGTTAAGGTGATGGACTAGAAATTCATTGCGGTCTCCCTGCGCAGGTTCAAATCCTGCTAACTGTGGAAGTCACTACTAGAGTGATCTCATTGTTGCAGTTTTGGGGGAGGGATAGCTCAGTGGTTTGAGCATTGGCCTGCTAAACCCAGGGTTGTGAGTTCAATCCTTGAGGGAGCCATTTGGGGATTTAGTTGGGGATTGGTCCTGCTTTGAGCAAGGGGTTGGATTAGATGACCTCCGGAGGTCCCTTCCAACCCTGATATATTTGATTCTATGTCAGGCTCGGGCAGACTTCCTGCTTCCATTCCCCTGGGGGCACATTGGCTCCTCCCTCTTTTAGGGCACTTTCTCCTTCCCCTCTCCACCCTGCACAGGAGGGAAAGTGAGCTGCATCCCATGAAGAGGAGTAGCATGTGCACTCCCCCAGTGTGCTCTGGAGTGCAGCATTCTGCTCCATGTCTCCAGCTGCTCCCCCTGGAGAGATGTGGCTCCATAATACACCCTTAAAGATACGTATCCTCAATCCAAGACCCACAGGAAATGATGACCGAGGCTGAGGGAAGGGGAAGATGAGGGTGTCAGTAGGTGGCGTTCCCACCCTGCTTTGTACAAATGTGGATGGTCCAACCTTCACCATTTCCTAGGGTTTGGCCCTATTGGTAAGTCAGCTGGAGCTTTAGATCTTCTAGAAGCTATCTAAGCTTTCTTCCCAAGCTGGGCCCTGCAGGACCTCTTCCATCCTAGCTCCCTCAGCCGGTGGGAGAGGCTGGTATCACACCAGTGACTTCAATGGGTTTACTTCTGATTTGCACTAATGTGAATTCAGAATGGGCCCAAGTGCCTATGAAGTTGACAAGAGCAGGTTATTAATCTGGGGAGTAAGGCAGAAGTAGGTAGCGCTAGAGTGAAGGTCAGTCGTGGAGAGTCGTGCTAGCCTAGAGAAGCAGGCGTTGAAGGAGGGGATGTTATCTAGTGATTAAAGCAGGAGATTTGAAGTCAGGGATCTGTGATTCTATTCCTACCTCTGTCACTGACTCACTGTGTACTTTAGGGGTGGCCACTTAACCTGCTTTGTGCCTCAGTTTACCGTTCCCCCAAATGACTAATACCTGCCTCCTTGGGTGAAGCAAGGCTTAATTTATGATTGTAAAGTTCTCTGAGGTGCTCTGGCGGATGGTGCTATATCAGTGCAAAGTGTTATCAAAGGGAAAATCTATATTCATGCCTCATTGTTGGCACCTTTCCTCAGCGTTGCTGCCTGACAAACCCAGCGCTCTGACAGATGGATGAGTTTTGTGCTCTATTAATGGGTTTCCTTTAAAGCTCTTATAATTTCACCCGGGGATCTTGTTCCCATGCCGAAAGGGGGAGAGAAATGATTTGTCTCATCTGAAAGACTAACACCTCCACCCAAGATAGTTTATACGCTGTCTTTTTTTTTTTTTTTTTTATCCCCGGCAAAACCCCTGGAAAGTGGCATTATGTCTCAGTACCGTCTCTAATTAGTCTCTGTTTTCCAGATGGAGTGCGGGCTGGTGTCAGCAGTCTGTTCGCTTAGCAGGTTGAGATTAAAGACTCTGAGAGCACGGGATGGAGGGAATTTCACACTTCTGCCTCTCACACTGAAAGCAGCTCTTACATCAGCTAGTCAAATATTATCTCCAGGCGTTGCTTAGCTTAATGAACACACTTGGCGTTTACTTTAAAGTCTGGGCTTCTGCCTAAATGTGTGTCCTGATGGTGCCTTTCTCCCCGGCTCCCCCTCTTCTCCTGCGTCATCCTCAGGAATGGAGGGTGAGCCCACATCCAGGATGGAAGCCATTTTGCTCACTCTAGTTCAGAGAGCAAGGAGCACTTCTGAAGGGAAAGCCTTAGGCCTTTGCCGATGCAAGCTGCGATGACGTGGAATGAAAAGATGCTTGAACCGTTCCCGCGTTATTCCCGGGAGAGAAGGCTTGTTTGGCTGTAAGGAGCATCCGTTCTGATGAGCTGGCCGTTAGGTCCCTGGGTTGTCTCCTTCCCATGCAGGGTGGGTCTGTTGTGGAAACTGCTCAACGAAGCAGCCTGGGCCTGTCAACGTGGAGCCATAGCCTCTAGCCAGGCCTGCTCCTGTGCTTTGACAAAATGAACGTGGCTGCTATTCATCCCTTTTGTGCGCCGGGGACAGCAAGTCCGGCTGAGAGACTAACAAGCCTGGGTCTGAAAAGGGGCAGGTCATGCGGAGAACAGCCCCAGCGGGATTCAACTTGCTTGTAATTCGCTTCAAAGCTTCATTGTTCTCTGTGCCCTGCCCCGTCTACGTTTGACCCCGGAGGGGCTGGCTCACTTCCTGGATCTGAGGGGTCTCAGAGCAGGGAATACCACTCGCTTCTGCTTCCTCTGAATCCAGGGGTAGCAGGATCAGGAGTCTGCCAGCGCGGCTCTCGGTGCAGCGTCGAGGGCTGCAGTTTGGACAGCTCACAGTTAGGGCCTCTCTACTCTTATTTCTGTTTAAACCAGGCTTACTTCTGTTTGATCAGGGACAGGTTTAATCTAAACCGAAGTAAGCCACTTGGACTAAAATAAGAGTCTCCACAGGGGGTTGCACTGGTTTAATGAAACCAATTCAAGTGTGTGTGTTGACATAAGAGTGGCCATACTTGGTCAGAGCAATGGTCCATCTAGCCCAGTGTCCTGTCTTCTGACAGTGGCCAGTGCCAGGTGCTTCAGAGGAAATGAACAGAACAGGGTAATCGAGTGATCTACCCTCTGTTGTCCAATCCCAGCTTCTGGTAGCTGGAGGTTTAGGGATACCCAGAGCATGGGGTTGCATCCCTGAGTATCTTGGCTAATAGCCATTGGGGGACCTATCCTCCAGGATCTGACCTAATTCTTTTTTGAACCCAGTTATTGAGGGAAAACGATGTGTGGATAAACCCCCAAACTGTAATTCCAGCCTTATTCTTTGTCTGAACAGAGTTTACAAGTCCTGCTGAATCAGACTGAATTGTGACTGTTCTGTGCTAGGAACAAACGCCCTCCCAGTTCAGGACCATCCAACTCATTTGCCCTGGCACTTGAAGCAGCTTTGAAGCCACATCTCCAAAGGCAGAGGGTAGAGCATTCTCAGTATGGTAATTACCTGCACAGGAGCCTGGAGGCTCCGCAAGGATCTCCTTCCTGAGATCTTGGAGCATTTGTTCCCTGGGGGAGCAGGGTTTGTCCCTATAGATTGATTAGGAGGGTCCAGCAGGTTTTTGAGAGCTGCAAAGTCCCTATGTATTTACCAGGACTCCAGCTACCCCTTGTCCCCTCTGGCCCCCTGACAACACGTCTCATCTAGAGCAGTGGTGCTCAACCTTTCCAGACTACTGTACCCCTTTCAGGAGTCTGAGTTGTCTTGCGTACCCCCAAGTTTCACCTCACTTAAACTACTTGCTTACAAAATCAGAGATAAAAAGACAAGTGTCACAGCGCACTGTTACTGAGAAAGTGCTGACTTTCTCCGTTTAACCATATCATTATAAAATAAATCGATTGGAATACAAATATTGCACTTACATTTCAGTGTATGGTATATAGAGCAGTATAAACAAGTCATTGTCTGTATGAAATTTTAGTTTGTACTGACTTCACTAGTGCTTTTTATGTAGCCTGTTGTAAAACGAGGCAAATATCCAGATGAGCTGATGTACCCCCTGGACGACCTCTGCGTACCCCAGGGTTACACATACCCCTGGTTGAGAGCCACTGCTCTAGAGGCTGTGCTGTGGGGGCTCTAACCCATGGAAGGGGAAGCTAGAGTGAAGCCAAGGCTTGCACTAATTTACCAACAAAAGACCTCTGGGCTTAGGAGGGGGAACAGAGTTGCAGAGAGCAGCTGTCCTTCCTGCTCCAACCTCTCCCACCCATAGCCGGCTCCCTCCCAAGGTGTGCTGCCTGGGCTCGGTGGAAAGGCTTCTGCAAAGTCACTTGGTGGGGGAACAAGGCATCACTTCCTCCTTCCCTGCGCCCCACGAAGGGAGCTGCCAGCCCTTCTCCCCAGACACAGGTGCCGAGGACGACTTGGCCCTAATTGGTTTGTCTGACACCAAGCCTCCATCCCCACCCCATTGTAAAGGGGCATTTGACTCCTAGAACTCTCCCCTAGCTAGTGAGCTGCTCTGTGTGAATACAGCCCCACAGCAGGTGGCGAATAGCAGAGGAGATCGTTAGTCTAGCTTTAAGGCTCCTATTCATTAAAACCCATTCCCTGAAACTCTCCGGCTAAGAATATCTACAGAGCGATATTGGGTGGGGAGGGAGGAGATGGTTTAAAAATAGTGTTTTTTGGCAAGCCTGTCTTAATATAAAGGTTGAGGCAAAGCAGATTTGCAGATAATTCTTAAAAGCCAAAGCATGAATGCCATTCGGGGGGCAGGGGGATGGATGTGTTCTCCATTCATTTGACTAGGAAGGCTTTTTATTTGCTGGCTTGTTCCATTTCTGTCTGCAAGGTACCTTTGAAACAGCCTCTTTGAGGGCTGCAGGCATTTCACAGGAGTTGTGTGTGTGGAGAATGTGCAAACTTAGGAGAATCAGCCTGTAAGAATGCCAGGTGTGTGTGTGTGTACACAGTAGGCAGCTTAACTAAGAATGGCTCCTCGGATGGAATTAGCTGATAACTTTTCAGCTGTGATGTCTGTCATGAAAACACGAGTGTTTTCCCCAAAACGCCAAGTAATCAATGTGTGAAAGAAATAGACCCAGTGAGTCTATTTGGGACTGGACTGGCACTAGGAGCTAACCACCTGCGTAGCCTTTTTTTGATGTGCACAATCACGAATGCCTGTGTTGACCATTGACCCACTGTTGGGAAAACCTGTGTGGAAAAGTAGATGCGGTGGGGGATCTCCAAGTCTCCTGATAGGGCCTGAAACCTGCAATGCCTAGGACCAGTGCTACATACAGAATTACTAACACCCAGGGCCGGCTCTAGGCACCAGCAAAACAAGCAGGTGCTTTGGGCGGCACATTTGCAGGGGGCGGCATTCGGGCCATTCTTGTTTTTGTTTGTTTTTTAACTCACTTCCTCCCCTCTCACAACCCTGCAGAAGCGAGCCACGGAGCAGCTGGGGATCCAGCATGGGAGCTGAGAACCCACGGGACCCTCCGAGCTGTAGTTCCTTGCCTAGCTCCCTGTTTATAGAGCCAGCCCTGGAGCAGGGAAAGAACTACATTTCCCAGCATTCCCTTGGCCGCTATCAACAGGAAAGGGCGGGTTAGGGAGTGAGGTAGCTTGCTGTGAGTTGAAAGGGGTGGCCCTGTGAATGGGGACAAGTGTGCCCAGCCCAAGGAGTGGGTGGCTTTGCCCCAGATATCCCCTTCAGCAGACTTCCCCAGACTGGATTAGGGATACTGGTGTGACCTCACCTTGCAGCCCCCAAAGAAGGAACTGGGTGGAGTAAATGGACAGTGCCCCTCTCTATCTGAAGCCTAGCAAGGGAGGTACGTGGATCCCACTAGAATTTAAAATGAAAAGTAAGGGAGGGGAGGCTCTACTAGAGGGCTTGGGCAGCTTTAGATACAGTACCCGGCACTTAGGAGCATTTCCACTTCTGAGCCATGGAAGCAGAAATGGACTTTTCCTTTCCAGATTTAGCCAATATTCAGAAAGGGAATCTAGCACCGGCCTTCCAGATTTGAACACCCTCAAAATTCAGGAGTGCTCACGCTCAATTTGGGCAGCTGTTACTTCATTTCTCCCAAATCAAATATACTGATCCACTGTAACTTGCTGTAGATAAAGTAGGATAAAATTGAGCAAGAAATGCTTCCCAGTGGTTATTAGGACTGGAATTGCTATTTTCAACAGCCATTGCCTGTTNTAAATAGACAAAAAAGGGGAGAGAGAAAATACTGTGAAAGTAGAATGAATTATATTGTAAAAATAGAATGGATTAAAGAAATACTGTATGTTCCGTTAAGCAGGAATGAAGAATGTTGAAATATAGTTGTCAGGAAGAGAAACATCAAGATATAACACAATGAGTCCACTTATGCTAATGGTGGGACATTAACAGAAGATTGGTAAGAGTTAGTAAGGAAATAAGATATCTGGCCCCAGGTAAACTTATCAGTTTTGCTTCCTTTGTTTTCTTGTTAAGTTCGCCCCCCCTTTTATCTGTATAAATAAGATAGTTTGAGTCTTACATGGTGCTCGCATTCTCTGAATGTATTAGCAGAGCGCTGTGCTAATAAAACAGAGTGGTCTTTAACTAAATTGTGAGTCCTGATTCTAACTTTGACAATACTAAACCCATTTTAGAAATGGGCACACAGAGCTTAAATGATTCACCCAACATCACAAAGCCAGGAGTTAAATCCAGAACACCCCAGTGCCACTCCAAGGCCTTCTCCATAAGACTGTTTTTTCCTTGATGCAAATCTTTGGCTCTTCTCTGTCTCACCAAGCACCCTGACCCAAGGGTGTGAGTGTCAAGTGAGTGCTGTGTACCAAAGCCTCTAGTTGTCATGTTTTCGGCAAGCGCGTGAGGGTTGCATGGAGCCAAATAAAATAAAGACCACTCCACAAATAACAAAAAGCCCATAAAATCATAATTATACACTTCCCATCCAGCTCTGAACAGAGCTATAGTTAAAGCTTTTCAAGCAGTCTCCATCTGTCTGCCATGTTGTGAGAGAGAAGCCATTCCAGATGGCATTCAGGATTATAGCGGACGGCTTGGTGTGCTAATGACTCAAAGCTAATTCTTAATAACGATGTAGCTTTGTAAAAGGAACATCTGGATCGGTTCAAGGTGGCGTGTTAAAATGTGCCTACCTGTGTACAGAACCGGAATGACATTTTGACACTGGGACAGCTGCTGTAGTATTAGAATTAATTTTCGTCCTGAGCTCTGCTACCCTCCCTGGGAAAGCACGCTCGAGTTTAGGCAAGCTGCTTGATTTCTTTCCCATTGGAAAAACAAAACAAAACAAACTTTGCATGGGGCACACAAGCCTTACCTGTGCTGGCATGTTGCAGGAAATCTCTACGCCTTGCATTAGTGCCAGCCCAGCTCTGCTGGTGGCAGCAACATTGGGAATGCAAAGGTAAGCATGGCACAGATGTTTAGACCACCATGCCGCTGAGAGGAGACAAATCGGACAACATGGCAGTAAAAATGCCCACGGCCTCTGTATGCTACCACAACCTCAATCGCTGCTGTCTGGCCAGGTGTCCTGCTGGTGGTCAACGTTGGGACTTTTCCTGAAAATGCCACTGTAAACATGACCCCAGAAATGATCTTTGACTCCTACAAAAGGCATGCTGGAGCCAAACTCCATGGAAAAGAGGATTTTAACCTTGACTCCTTTAGCAGCATATGGGCCCGGTCCTGCTAGGTTCTGAGGTGCTCTCAGCTCCCACCCACGTCAATAGGAGTGGAGGATACTCAGCACCGAGCATGGGGCTGCTCAGGACTCTGCAGGATTGGACCCTATGTACCTAGCTCTTGTCAGGAGAGAGGGGAGGTGACCTGTCTAGCATTGATGAGATTTCCAGCATTATTTCCTTGGCCAAAGAGGTGTGGATAAGCTACCAACATTTCACATGTTTCCCAGAACTGAAGTGAAGATCCAAACCCTTAGCAGTTCACCCGTTGCTATTTAAATGGCTGGGTTATGAAAGCCACTGAACACCAGAAGAAGAATGTTAAAAGGCATAAATGGAGAAGAGCTCAAAGAGGGGTTGTCCAGGTAAAGAGCAGCGTTTGGATTCCCAGCAGCAGAGACAAGCTTCAATTCCAGGGGGCAGTGCTGTCAGCGACCACTCACCCACCACTCAGCTGCAAAAGCAGGAACGAGACAAGCTGCGTACGTCACCTATTAAAGTAAAGTGCTAACTAAAGACTGTGGGCCCAATCCTGTTCCCACTGATGTCGACGGCCGTTTACTCCAAGGGGAAGAGGAATTGGGCCCTATAAACTCTGGCCCCTTGGCCTCAAGTTAATCTACGGTCCAACATTTTCAAAAGCGACTAGTGATTTTGTGTGCCTCCCTTTCTGGGTGTCTGGCTTGAGATGCTGCAAAGGGACCCAATTTTTTTTTTTTTTAAAGGGGTTTGATCTCCCATTCTTAGAAAATCAGATTCTCTAAGATGCCTCAAGGTGAAGCAGCCAAAGTCATTAGTCACTTTGGAAAATCTTGAGCACCATATTTTATTATACAGCACTGCTTGGTGCAAAGGATTCAAAACCCAATGGAAAATAGGCTCTGGAACACCAGAGAGCTGAGGTAAGTGCAAAAAAATTCTCTTTGGAGGCAATGAGAGCTTTGCCTGCCTAAGGACTGCAGCACCAGGCTTTTAATTTGCAGCCGATCCACAGTACCATTCAGTAAACTGCAATCTGATGACGAGTAAACAAACACTCCCGTTTTATCCGAACTGAGGAAGCTCGCCGTTTTGATCAGCCGAAAGCCATCAGAAAATGATGCATCCAGAATATGGTATGAAATTATTTCCCTTTATTTTGACAAAGCTAAGAGATGAAAATCAGGTTCCCTGTAATTATGCAAATAATGGCATCTGTGTGGTATACAACTGATTGTTTATATGCTGACTTATCTCTCATTTTAAAAAAAATGGTTTTTATTTTTGGCTATTAGCAAAAATAGACTACTTGAAGGAGGCTTTATCTGATCAGCTTCCACAAGTCCTTGGGCGCCTATTATTTTCCTGCAGACATTGTTTGCAAGGCGTATAGAACATGCTTAGAAAAGCATGCACCGCCTGCAGAAGAGTTTTGCAAATTTATGTCATCATATGCTGTGCAGCTGCTGAGGCACCCAAAATGAATGACTGAGCCATATTTACATGTACATTTCAAGCCTGGCTATACACATTTTGCAGTAAAGATACTGTTTTCCCAATAAAAATATAATTGAAGCTGTTCCCTTTAAAGCTTTCTTTATCTACCCATAAAAATCTATTTCCCCTAGCTGTATGTAATACACATTTTAGAGCCTAATCCTGCTCCTCTTGATGTCAGTGGTAAAATTCCCATTGATTTCAGGGAGAGCAGGATCAGGTCTCTTGCTTGGTTAACAGTGTTGTTCCTTCTCACAGCAGTGACCTGCTTATAATACCAGTGTTTCCCCTCTGAGTGATAGCAGATGCCCAGGGCCTTGTAGATCTGCTTCCCTGTGGAGGAGAAATCAGTGATGCAGAGCCGCTTGGGTGTATTCTAACTGTAACTTGCTTTTTTGTGTACAGTCTTCCAGAAATCTCAGCCCACATCCCAATGCCTGGTTCCCAGGAAGCTGTCCCGTCTGAAGAATTGAGAGAGAGCAAACTACGAACAACTAACAACAATACAGCATTTCTTCAAAGACTAAAAACTTACTCACGCACTAAGAGAGCGAACTTGTAAGACTGTTTGATAGTGCCAGCTGGTGACACGCATAACAATTGCCTTTTGTCCAGTTCATATTCTGACTCTTGTGTCAGAGTTATGTAATTTCTTAGCCTGCTCCACTCTGTCTCTGGCAGTTTCCTATTTTTCCCCTGCCTCTTTTATTCCACTGAGGACAATGAACTCTAGTCCTATCTACTCCCACCAGGCATCTACGGTTTAAGGCAGGGAATATGTTTTAGAGTAGTTAAAACAGCAGATTGTGATGTCCTGAGTTCTTTTTCCCAGTTTGACCACTGACTTGCTGTACAATGTTGAGCGATGACCTTGAAGGCCATGGCAGTTTTGGATGTTCAAAGAACACATGCGCCAGCCCCTTATGTAAGTCACTTTGAGCCAGATTGTCAGAATTGTTTAGCACCTGTAGGTCACAGGGCAACACTGGCCCTTTAAGAGGGGAGAGACCGCTACCTCCCCACCAGAAGGCACCTGGGCCATAGAAATGGGGAGAGAGTGAGACAGAAGGGGCAGCCAGGAAAAGGGCAGGGGAGAACTGTCAGAGACCAGGAGATGGTAGGAGGTTCCTGGGGGAAGGTAGGAGAGCAGCAGAGGGGTTTGCTGGCTGACTTCCCCAAGCCAGAGAATCCAGGTGAGAGGGCTAAAGGCCAGAGAGCTGAAGTTGAGAGCTGGAGAGGGCTGAAGGCAGGGAGCAGCGGAGGGACTTTGCAGCTGATGTCTCCATGCTGCAGAGCGGGAACAGAGGGCTGAGGGCCAGGCGGAGTGAGGGGTGCTTTCCTAGTGAGGACGGGCTCCCAGGAGAAAAGTTGTGGAGGTTCCCGCTGGAGGGGCGGGGTTGCACTCCATCTGGAAGAGCTGCAGTGATTGTCCTGGCAAAAGAATCAGAGCGGACAGGTGTGGTGGAAGATGCTAGCATGTGCTATGATGATGGGCTAGGTATGATGGGATTTTAAGGACTGTGTGTGTGTGTGGGAGGGTGAGAAATGGGCTATGATTGGGACTATTATTACTACATTTGGGTAATAAACCTACGTCAATGAGGGGGTCTGTTGAGGCAAGGAAGCTATTATGGAATTACTGGGGAATCTGAAGGATGGAAACAGAGGCAGGTACATTGGCTCTGCTGTAGCCCGTGGCAGGTGCCTGGCCCCTTTAAGACAGAATGGGGCCAGTCCCCTGTGATTCATTATCTACCCCTCAGTCAGGACTATGTAGCTTACCTGGGGCCAACTCAATTAGCCCCAACTGGGGATGGCCTTGGAGCCTCTCATAAAGAAAAGAGCTGGGATTGGAAGGAGTGCAGGGACACTTGCTGGGTTAGTGCTGCTTGGAGCAGGGGAGCTCAAGCCAGGGCAGCCAGATTCCCCAGAGGAAGGAAGAAGCAGGAGCAAGATGCTCAGATTCCCCAGAGGAAGGAAGAAGCAGGAGCAAGATGCTCAGATTCCCCTGAGGAAGGCTGAGAGTTCCCCGGGAAGGGAAAGAGACGTGCTGCTGAGAGCCTGAGGGGGGAAAGGCTGCGGGCAATGGGCCTGGAGCCTGCTCTTCTGCATGAAGGACAGACTACCTGGGGGGAAGCCCTGGCTGGATTTAAAGAGAGGAGCCCAGGAGGTGTGGAGACTAATCCTGTGGGATTGGTGTTTAACCCTAGGATGGGGACACTGAGGCAATCCGATGGGCCTCCCGCTGGAAAGGTGAGCTGCACGAGACAGGAGGAGAGTCTGGGTGGACAACAAATCACAAGAGTCAGGTGAAAACTCCCAAGTTGTGACACTTGGACTTTTCTTTAAAGAGTACAATTGGGTGGGGTTGAAGCTGGTATGTAAATAAAGGAGCCTTCAGCAAGGGTGGCTTTGGGTTGAAAGACTGTGGAGTGGTGGGACTTGCAGGGGCATGTTCTGACCACAAGCGGGTGTCAGGAGGCCCGGATATGTTCCAGGTGCCTAAACTGGGAAGTGGGCTCAGTTGAAAACCTGGCCACAATTGTGGGTGCTGAGCACTTTAAAACGCTGGGCCCATAGGTGCTGGAAATAGGGGTGCTACCGCACCCCGTGGCTTGAAGTGGTTTCCATCACACACAGTTTACAGTTTGGTTCAATGACTCTCAGCACCCCCACTATACAAATTGTTCCAGCACCCCTGGCTTGCCCTGTGCTCTTCTGAAAGTATGACCCCCCAATAGCTCGGCCTCTATTTCCTTCGCTGCAAAATGGGTTTGCTAACACTTGCCTGTTTAATAGGGGGTTGTAACAAGGCTTAAGGATTGTTTGCAAATAGGCTTGCAGAATTTGTTTTTTGTTTTTATAATTTCAGCAGATAACGATGTTTTTTAAACATTTTTAATGTACAGTTTTACAGTTGCGGGAATTTTGTGGGGGGCGGGTAAGATAATAGGGGGTAAGACAATCATTATTTAATGACCGTTGACATAAAGCCTAAAGTTTTGAATGTTAAAACACACATTGTGAACATCCCGTGTCAAAATATACAAAGCAAATATTCTAAAAGTATAAATATACAAATCAAATTCTAATAAATTCTTAAGCAGCATTTTTCTTTCTTTGCCCATCTGTAAATTTGGATTATCAATGGAAATATTTGTTCATTGGCTTGCATGTATGGTAAATGTCGATTTCATCACTTAAAAATCGAATCCTTCCAAGGCTGTTAGTAATGCCCTGTGAAATTTGTGGAGGAGAGACGCCCCAAGAATTAGCCCTGTTGTTTGTTTTGTTTGTTATGCCTATTGAGAGCTTTTTATATAAAGATGTCAGAAGAGAATAAAGCAGCAAAAAACACAACAGGAAAAAAATACAAACTGATCCAAATAATTGCTCCACATAAAAGCTAAGTGCTCCAGCCAAATACCAAGTCATGGGCTCCCAACGAAATCAGACTGGGGGGAAAGCTAGAGAGGTTTTGGCCCTCAGAGTTTATCATGCAGCTGTTCTTGCTTTCTGAGATGGCGATGGATGTGCTGCTTTGCCAGAAATAAATCATGAGGGCCCAGATTCTCAAAGGATTTAGGAACCAAACTCCTATTAAAATCCAGGGGAGTTAGATATCTGAATACCTTTTGAAGATCTGGGCTCAGCTGGTTTGGGAATCATGTGGGAGAGAATCCATCACTCCAGGTCTTTGAGAACTCTCTGGTTTGGAGCTTGGAGTGCGTGAATCAATAAGGAATCTGGTCCTCTAGTCTGAGCAAGTGGTAGGAGGGGAGTTACAGGCAGGACACTTTAGGACTGAGCTCATCGGCATCCAGTTCAGTGACAGAAACCAAGCAAAATACTCGGCAGCGAATAAGCTTCTGGTGAGCACAGCCCCACAGAAGGGGTGGGCCGAGGGAACTGTTATGCTACTTGCCTCCTACCAGTTTATTTTGCTTTGCACTTAAGCTGATTCTCTGTCCCCTGTGAGAGCTGTTAACATGGAAGCTGCATAAAAGCGATCGCTTAGGAGAACGTGGCATGGCTGCCCTGTACCGTAGGCAGAAACACTTGCACTGAGGTTTTTGTATAATTTTTCACTGAGAACAAAAGTTCAGTCCGTGCTGACCTGCTCTTGAAGGATGGAATAATAACTCCATCTCTCTTTGAAACCTCTGAACTGCTTATTGTCAGAACACTCGGCGTATTCCAGGTTTGTATTAATAGACCCCGCCTGTCTTATTTCGCACTTGGCGCCTGTTTGTAATTCTAAGAGCTGGCACTCAGTTCTTGACAGCTCATCCAGTGGCTTTGCCTTCAGCACGCTGGGCTCTTGCATCTCCTTGGGGAATCAAGGTTCACAGTCCTCAAACTAATCGGTGGAAAGGCTGGCCCGAGGCCTGGAGCCGGCGGGTGTCGCTGCCTGGCTTTGTGTAGCGTGACCTTGCTTGATAGAGACTGGTTCACAGACAGGGCTATGGGACTATAAGGAGGTGGGGAGATGATAGCTTGCTGCAAACAGCTGCATAGTTCCAGGTCCTTTGCTCAGGGCTTTAGCTGACTAACTTAGAAGCAAAGATTTCAAGCCAAGCAACCTGAACAGTTTCCCTGCTCTTCAGGGCTTGTCTTAGCCCTGGTCTCCAGGACTATGCAGGCCTCTGAAGCTGGCTACAAGTCCCTGCAGGCCTTCCCTCTTCTGCCCAATGGGGTGAAAGCTAGATCTGAGTGGAGAATGAGAATGTCTCGTAGCAATTGTTGAGGTTTCAGGTTTTCGTTAAGCATTGGAACAAAACCCAAATCTTTGGAATGGCATCACAAAAGGGGTGTGTGTGTGTGTGTGCGCGCGTACACGTACACGTGGTTAGGGCTCTGGCCTGAGATGTTGGAGACCCAGGTTCAAGGCCCTGCTCTGCCTGATTCAGAGCAGAACTTTTAATTCCTGATCACTGTGTATCAGGCAGAGCAGGGTTTCCAACATCCCAGGGCCAGTCAGCGAGTCTGTCTGTCGCCCTTCTTCCCAACTCAGACTTTGCCAACAAAAGTTTCATGGAAACAGATATGAAACTTCATTTTGTCAAAAATGTTCCCACCTGCTCTAGTGAAAACCCCTCTCTCGATACTCGGTCTCTCATCTACTCCAATACCTAGGAAGTGGGAAGCCTTCCGTGTGCTTTCCTGTAGGGCATGCGGCAAGGAGCAAGCACGTGCCCTCAACTACACCTGCTGGCTTTAAAGTCCCAAGGGTCATACCAAGTGTGCCTGTGTCCCACAAAGCCCAGTGCCCTGGTTCAAGGACCTACTAATGCCGGCAGGAGTTCAAGTGGAGACAAAGGGCCAGGAATGGGTTACACACTCCAGCGACCATAATGGAGGGGTGGGCGGCAGCTGGTCGAGACACACACTCAGTTTGGCAAGTTGAGGTTTAAATCTAGTCCGCTGGGCACCAAGTGTCCATGGAATCCTGCTGCCGGGCAGTAACAGTTCCCCAGTGCACTTTGATCTAGTCCCTGCTCTGGACACAAGGTACCACACAGCTTCCGGAAGGACGGGGCTAGTGATACCCAGACTAGAGGGTGGGCGCTGTCAGGCAGAAACAGGCTGCTGTTAGGGGTCAGAAAATACAGGTGAAAATGTGATCCAAACCAGGAGATCTAACCTGCTCCTGGCCTGACCA
This sequence comes from Platysternon megacephalum, assembly GCA_003942145.1. NCBI lineage: Eukaryota > Metazoa > Chordata > Testudines > Platysternidae > Platysternon > Platysternon megacephalum. Next base: position 9,663,083 of record QXTE01000013.1, read on the forward strand.
GCCTCAGAGGAGCTGCCTCTCTGGTTGTATTCGGTGAGGGGCCCGACAGTGGAAATGGAGCCAGGATGCGCGCACGCTTCTTTCTTGTAAAGGTTTTATGTTGTGGTGGCGTTGAGCAATTCCAAGGCTCTTCTCTTCTTCCCTGTGATTGTGGGCGTCTGTCGGAGAGCCTTGTTCCTGAGCTGTCTTATCGCTCTAATGCTCAAGCCTGAGGCAAGATGAGCATGTGTCCTCCAGCCTCTGTTTCCAGCTTCCTTTGGTGCCTGAGGAACGGGCAATCATGTTCTCTGGCTCACTGCAAGATGTTCCCTGCCAGTGCTTTCCTTGTCCACCTGCTGAGAGCTCCCCTGGTACAACCAAAGCTCTGTTGAATACCTTCTTCCACATCTCTCCCTGCTCAGCTTCCACGAAATAGAGCCTCATGAGCAAAGAATCTCCCCTTACCAAAAAGGAAATAAATAAATCCCACGGGCTGGATCCTGAGCTTGCTTGCTCTGGTTTCTCCACAGCCAGGAGGCTGTTTTCTATGGAGTCGCTCCTAATATATGCTGACCTAACCAAATGCAGAATCTGGCTGTGTATGATGTGCCAGGACAAGGACTTTAATTCTCTTCCAAGCAATTGTGAATTGCAGTTTCAAGCAGTTATGTTCTGTCTCTGTTTGTAGCTGCTTGTTTGCAGCAGCGGAGAAGGCAGCAGCTAACCTGAGAGAGAAATATTAAAAGTGACTTTAGGGTTGGCAGGGGGTAGGAGTTGTTCATTAAGGAATCTCAAAATACCCACCTACGTTTTCCTTAAGCCGATGATTTCTTCAGGAAGATCAATAGAGCAGTCTGAACTCTGCCTCCATGTCAAACTGTGCCAGTAGATGGTGTCATTGAGGGGGATATGGGAGAGGTTGGTTTTGTTGACAACTGGGACAGTGCTTTTTAAAATTGCTCTTATCTATAAATATTTGCATTTGATAACTTCTGTTTTGTGTCTGTTTTGAACTGATCTATGTGCATGGGTGCTTTAAATTTAAAAAGAAATCAGTCAATCTTCTGCTCAGATCTGCCTTCAACCTCTTGTATGAAACAGGTGCAGGAGGGAATGTAAATTGCAACAATATACCACCCTTTAATCTTCTCAGGCACTTCTAGCTAATCGGAGCACAACAATTCACAGACTCCAGTTTGTTTTGGGGGCAGAAAGGTTACGTTAACTCTTTACCTGCTGGATTATGACACTATTCTAATCAAATATCTATCCGAGGCAGAGAGATGTCAGATTGAATACAGTGAGGAAGGCTGATTATGGGGTTAAGGTACTTGAGAAGGACTGAAGAAATCTGGGTTCAGTTCCTGGCTCCACTACAGACTTCCTCTGTGACCTTGGGCAAGTCACTGAATCTCCCCTGGTTTCTGTTCCCCAGCTGTAAAATGGGGTTAATACTTTCTTTTGTCTATTTAGATTGTAAACTCTTCAGGGCAGGGACCGTCTCACTATGTCTGTGTGCCGTGCTTAGCACGCTTGGGCCCTGCTACCAATGGAGTCTTTCGGTGCTCCTGCAATGCAAACAGACAGTGATGTATCAAGAAAAAGCTTAAAAGAGGATTAAATATCCCCTGTCTCTTTAACTCACAAAATGGATGCAACGTTTTTGCATGATTTAGGCCCTCTCTCGCATGGCTCTAGCTAACACACAGACGTGGTCTGAGGGGACCACCTGATTTAATGAAGATCTCAAATGAACCACGGTTTCTAATGGGGGCCATCTGGCACCCTGGCACAACTTCCTGCCACCATCTCTCCACAACACAGCGCTAAGGCTGCTTCTCACAAGGAAACTGGCTGACTGATTTGCAACATCCAGTTGGTGCCTATTAACAATCCAGGTTAAACAGACTGGCAGCTCATGAGGCAGCATTAAATGTTTTAATTCCATCAGTCCTCGGATCCCAGTGTTAAAGAATTGGAATGTGTTGCTAAATTGTTGCATGGTACGAGAGACCCTGAGGCTGACATGAGTCTTATGCTCCCTACGCTAACTTCAGTGGGAGCTTTGCCTCGGTTAAGGTGGACATGGGTGATCTGATTCCAGGCAACGGAGAGGAGACATGGGTGTGGTTTGGGGTTTATTCATTCAACTCTAGAGCAAAGTTGTTTCTTTTGTGGGAAGTGGATTCATACCGTTTAAACAAGGGAAGGCCAATGCAGTGAGGGGCCTCTTCCCTGATCCCCGTCAAATCCTCTTTCTGCCTCAAAGGTGGAAGCAAATACAGAGCCAGCATAGATGAAAATGCCCATAGAGTTCTTGCAGGGCTGCATAGCTCCAGATCCTCAAAGGTAGTTCGGCACCTGCTTCCCATTGATATCAGTGGAAGTTGGGAGCCTAAAGGTAAATTCTGAGGAAGCGGGCCTTAGCTCATCTCAGGCTCTGTGTAGGTGTGTGAGATCATTTATTTATTTATTTTTTTTAAGCCAGTCTCATGACTTTTGAAGGCATGGGGTTGGCCAAATGGAGGTAGCAGGCGTCATCCCTCTAAAGACAGTGAAAATCCTGGGCCCCAGCTTTTTAAGCTTGAAATGCTGTGTAATAAACCCAGGTTTGGCCATGCTGGTCACAATTGAATCTGATGACAAAATGCCGTAGGAAGCTTTCAAATAGTATAATGTACCTTAATGGGTAATTAAATGGTATTCTTTCCATTCATTATGAATCAGCGGCAGAACAAAGCAGGGATGAGATAATATTCACTGGCTGCTCGCCTTACCTTGCAATTTCCTAAGGTATTGTTTCTGTTCTGCTTATGAGAACTGGAGCCTGCTTGCTTTGTCAAAAGGGAAACCCTCCTGAGTTCTCACTAGCCATCGAAGTTCAAATACCGAAAGTAGTAATAATTACCAGTACTACGGCTCTGCAATTCTACAGCACGCTTCCTCCAAGAATCTCAAAGCACTTCACAAACACTAGTTCCTTAGGCATCACAGGATTATCCCCATTTTAAAAAGGGGGTAAATTGAGGCACAGAGGGATTAAGTGACTTGCCCAAGGTCACGTATTGACTCTGTGGCAGAACTGTGAACAGAACCCAGGAGTTCTGACACCTAATCCCCTTTTCTGTCCACCCAGACAACACTATTATGATTTTGAAAATGTGGGTTATGTTGAACAGGTGCAATCCTGATCTTATACCTGAGCAGCGCCCAAACTGAATGTCATTTTCCCTTTATTTTGTTCCTCCTTGCATCTGGGCTCAGAATGAAGGCACAGAATTCAATTAGGAGCTCTGTTCTGATTATGAAAGAAGAGTTTAGGCATGAGCTCTAATTGGTTCAGATCCTGGCTGGAGCCCCAAACTCAATTAGCACTTTTCTGAAGTTTGAAAAAAGGTCCTTTTACTGTCTCCTGCCTGTTGTTTTTCACTGCCATGATTTCTCCAGCTTCCAGAGGACCAGATGACATACTGAAATACAGAAGCATGAGGGAAGGTACTGCGTACCATATGAGAGAGCCTTTTCTCTTTAGATTTCCGCCCCAGTTGGCAGAGCAAAGAAGGGGTGGGAGTGGATTTTTGGCTGATTAGATCAGATTTTGTTCAGACACATGGTGACATTTCTGACACTCGCCCATCGTTAATGATATTCAAGCTTACAGCTAGGTTCCGACATTTTCTATTTATTGAACATCCAAAGAGTGCATGATCTTAGGCTGGGATTTTCTAAGGGGCTATGAGAATTGGTGCCTAACTCCCATTGACTTCCAATGGGATTTGGGCACTTAACACCCTCAGCCTATTTCTCAGCCTTACTGTTTAACTTGGGGCATTCCTGAAACTATATTCTGAGATTCAAGTGAATTAAAAACCCCAGACTTAGTGATGTTCCAAATTCTTCCCCATCATTCATATACAGTGTGCTTATGAGTGTGAAAATCACTTGGGCACAAGGAAAACTCAATCAACAGTGTGCCAGCATCATTAAATAAAACTCCCGGGAAAAGATTTATTTCAAGAACCAGGTGTGGGAAAAGCCAACTCATGGCAGCCACCGTTCTGTGTGTCTTGGCTGCTTCCACAGTGTCTCGTCAGTTAGCTTGTGCTGCTCTCACACCACAAGAACGTGAAAAGACAAGACTCACTCTAAGCCAGCCAAGGCGCTTGAAAGCGGCTCAGCCACTGATACAGAAACCAGAAGCTCAGATAAATTGAGCAGGTTCAGTCAATAAGCATTCATTGCTCTGATGCTTTGATGAGAATGCCCATGTTTTAGCATCTGTAACTATGTATTGCATTCATTCCGTTGCAACACTTCCTGGGGGTTTTTATTCCCCAATAATCCCCTTCTGGTGGTGGTGCTGCTGTCTCACACCTACTGCTTTAGACTTAATGAGGAAAATAAATCCAGACTGCCCCTGTACTTAGTGACTCGCTGGATTCTCTATATCACTTTGTGCTCTGATGCTGAAAATGCCTGAAACAATCCCCAATAGCCCCTATTATAGAAGTAACTTCCCTACCAGAGGATCCCCATGCACAGTGCGTTCTGTGTTGAAAAGCTCTTTCATTCTGATACCCTTTCTCTCTGATAACATCTAGTTTTCATCTGTTGATTTGTACAGAATCCCTAGCGTTTGGTGACAAAATCCTCCAAGGTCTGCCTTCCTGTCATTCTTTTTCTGTTTTAAGATTTGTCTATTGCAAGACACATCTGTTTGCCCACAAGAAAATGAAAGAGTTGTGTTAATGGGGGAAACCCATTTCACAATTTGTAAATACAAATAAGGCAATTTCCCCACTTATTAGCTAGCTGAATGGTTTTATGTTGCAGTCAAAGGTCTCTGTAGAAGAAATTTAAAATAAAAGCATTATACTTGCAACAAGGAAGTTCATGACTTGTTGAGAAATCAACTTGTTTTTTGTCAAGGTCCAAATTTCTTGGTCAAGGTATAGTGAAGGTTCCGCCTGCAGAGAAAATAACACTAATTAGTAAATAAAAATAATTCAGAGTCCATTCAAAAGCATTTTCAAAAGGGGGGAGGGATAGCTCAGTGGTTTGAGCATTAGCCTGCTAAACCCAGGGTTGTGAGTTCAATCCTTGAGGGGGCCACTTAGGGATCTGGGGCAAAAATTGGTCCTGCTAGTGAAGGCAGGGGGCTGGACTCAATGACCCTTGGGGGTCCCTTCCAGCTCTATGAGATAGGTATAGCTCCATATATTATTATCTGTCCAGATTTGGCCCGTGGTCCACCTATTGACTACCCCTGGCCTACATATTTAATGTTTATATTCTCCCTCAGATATGGGAAGATGCTGACCAAAAGAATCATGTATGCAACTAATGGAATCCCACTGATCACTATCAGCCAGTTACATTGTTACATATATAAGTTGGTGCTTCCTGATTAACTCATCAGAGGTTTTCAGAATCTCTGGATCTGTCTTGCCTCTCAAATACTAGTTAAGTTTTTTTTTTTAATTGAAAAATTCATAGCAATAATGGGAGGATTTCCAGATACCCTGCTCTTGTCCTGTCTTGCTGTTTCTCCTATGTAAGGTCCTTGACTGATGTGGGTTACTATTTTGGAGGGGGCTGGAAAAAATGAACCTTTTAAAGGGATTTGAATAAGAAGATGAGGTGGGGTGAAAGGGGAGGTTAGAGCACTAGGATTGGAAGGTTGCTCGCAATATTTTGGGCAGCATGGAACAAGACTCAAAGATAGGATTAGGAGAAGCTAATGAAGGACGTGGAATTATGTTGGTCTTTGTAGGTAAGGGGGAGACTGTGGAGATGAATGCTAGTAACCTGTTTGGGGCAGGGAAATGCATTTTCGTTTGTACAGCACCTAGCACACATGGGAGTTAGCAAATAACTGTTGACTACTTCTAAGGGAAGGGGGAAAATGTTGTTGAAAGCATTACATTTGTAGGTGCTTCAAACAGATATTCAGGGAAGAAAGCTGATACTTAACCTAATTCCAGAGAAACAAGAATTGGTTCCTTTCTTCTCTGTTTTAACTCAAGGAAGCCTTGGTCATTGAGGGAATCCAGGTCAAGGACAATTTTACCTTAGGTCAGTAACATTTAGTTTCCTTATCACCACTTGACTGGTTGCCAGTAGCGAGTCTCTTTTCTGGGAAAGAAACCGGATGTTGAACAATGTGCATCATATCCAATTAAACTTATTTTGGGTCCATTAAAGCTGAGTTAGCAGCTAAATGTGCCATATAGTATTTTATTATAGTGAGTAAAAGAGAAGACCGCAAGGTGATCTTCATTATTGCGGTGAGTTCTTTTAATTAACCTTATGTTTCCTTAAGGAAATGTAAACCCCTGAGTTTCCTTTTACTTACCTTGGCCTAATTCTTCCTGAATGAATTGGACTTTTTATTTCTCCGAGTCTCACAATTACATACCATTTCATTTTCCGCTTATGAAAGATAAGCATTTATTCATGTTTCCATTTGCATGGAGCGGTAAATCATAAGACTTAAAAATTTTATGACAATAATAGTTGTTAAGGAGGCAAACAGGATTACAGGAAGTGCTACATAAAAGCTGGCTCATGTGAAAAGGGGAAAAGAAAAACCCAGAGACATGTTTACAAAAGCACGGAAGAACCCATGGGCATAGATTTAGTTAAACTCCTCTTTCCTTTTTCTCTCCCAGCAGTTTTGTTGTAATCGCATTAAAAACTCAATCCTTAAAGGACTCAGGTTTGCTTTTTAGTGAATATTGAAACTTTTGTTCCTGCAGCAGATTTTTGGATGCAGGGGATAGAGCCAGTGAATTTTGTGAAAAGGAAGTTCAGGAAATATCTAGTAGTTTGATTTTTTAAAAAAATTGAAACACATTTGAGGGAATTTATTATTAGTTTTAGGATTTTTTTTTAAGTGTGTGTGTGTGTGTGTGTGAGAGAGATTTTTTTGGCACATGTATGTGAGAGAGATTTTTCCACCACAGATGTCTCAGCTTTTTTCCTCCCAGCAATAATGAGAATGACCGCTAGAGGGGAATCTTGCTCTTTTATCAATAGGCAGTAACTTGGCCAGCTGAGTAAGGACAGATGCACTGGAAAAATTCCGGTCCTGGATTGTGACCACCCAGACGCTGCCTTTTAGCCTCCAAGAAAAAAATCCATCAGTTGCTGGGGAGTCTCTAGGTAATTAAAAATATTTTAAATCATAATCAAAGTAAAAATCAGGAGCCGTTTTCCCAGGACCCCTTGAGGACTGGAACTGCATCTAGGACATGGTGCAGAGGTGGTCATTTTGCCTTTTCTGCACTTAAGCAGTATGGATGGACCATTGACATTTATCCAGATGAAGAAGTGTAATCAACACACCCTATTCCCTCCCAAGGCCCCCAGCTGGACTGTGGAAATTTGCAGTGCAGGATGGACCCGTGTCTCCTGCTGTATCCCAAAGTACTTGTTAGCTTCTGAGTGTAACCTCTTAGATAGCTACTGCAGCCTGCTGGGGGAAGGGAGGGGGAACCTGCTGATCTGCTTTTAGGTGCTGTGTGGGACGGAGGCTTTCTTCCATCTCCAGAAGGGGAGCCCCTGTGAAAGCAAGGAACAGGGAGGGACCCAGACCAAATGCAGAGCAAGGCAGGTTATGCAGAGCAAGGGAAAGCAATACATGTGCGGAGAAACCAGTTCAGCGCCTCCATCTGGTTACCAAGAAGGTGCTGCCCTGTGCCATTGAAAGGGCTGCCCATTGCTTTTCTTACCCTGTGCGGCTGTACTACGTCCTTAACACTCATTCCAAGACACATGGCCATGCAATCCCCTCTCTCTCCAGTTTTGCAGGGGCAAATGGCGCACACATACATTATGGATCAATCACAGATGTGACAAATTCTGCCCGGGAACTGGGGACTCTGAATAATTATGTTCTCTTGAACAGAGGCAAGAGTGATATTGTAGAGAACAGAGAGTTGGATCCTTTGTGTGTGTGTGTGTGTGTGTGTGTGTGTGTTTTTGCAGCAAAGGATGATTGCAGTGAGGATCTGCATTAGTCAGTCCAGAGCTGGAGGAGATCAGTTGCAGATGTCATCTATTGTTCCCACTATCTGAGCTAATTTTAATTTTGCATTAAGGTAGGTGATTTGGTGACCCAGTGGGCTAATGCACTAAAAACATTTTACTGCTACCGACAGGAGCTCAGTACTAATTGGGGCTCAGTGAAATCAGTTTGGTGGTCTCCACCTAGACCCTAGTAGATGGTTGTTTCACAAACGCACCAAGTTGGCCCAGTTTGACAAAAGTGGGATTTTCTACTGGCATGGACCCAGGCTGGGATTGCACAGCCGGGCTGTCTTGCTCTGCTAAAGTTTTTACAAAGCACCTGGCTGTCTAACCAGTGCAGTCAGCACCTCCTTCTCAAGAGCACCAAATTCATAGGCAGTAGTTTTGCCCTTTTTATTTTCAGTGAGTAATCCCAACTGTTAAGTATTGTTTCCAAATAGATCCAAGGGGAGGGGGACTTTGTTGTACTTCCCCCTTTCCTAGCAAAGCCCCTCGGAAATAAAACTCTTTATTTTATCTTGAAATAAAAATGAAGCTTTGCCAAAATGGAGCAACCCTCGGACAAAAACGAAAAAATGTTTAACCACAAAAGCTGTGCAAAAGGAAAGGAGAATGATGTTTATGCACAAAACAGGTTGAATCAAAAATCCACACCAGTTTGCCAGCTGATTCTTGGAAACCTCTGCTTAATTTATTGAACTGAAAAACAACCTGGCTTGGATTTAGTGACTAAAGTTAGGATTCAAAATACAATGCAGCCCTTTGTATCCCTGCATCAGAACCAAAATTTGTATAAGTAAATCTTGTGCTTTTAAAATTCAGACTTACTAGCGGAGCCTTTCCCTCTAGTGTGTTCCTAGGTTCGCATTTGGAAGCGTTTGCAGTTTTAAATGCATGCTTAGGAAAGAGGCAAGAGGCAACGTGCATAAATACAGCACTTCCCAAAAGCCTGTTGTCAGAAGAAGCCCTGTTTGAAACTGCAGCAAAATGAGTCGTAGGGGGAGCCGTTATATGTTTTAACTGCTGTAGTTAAAAGATGGGTAAGAAATCTTATAGCTTGATACATAAAATGAGACTAAGTAGTAAGAATGGAATATACAAGAGGTCAGACTCTGACTCAGAATTTAATCTGAGTTCTGTGCAGCATTGCCTTGGGTAGTTTGGCCATCCTGCCACCAGTAGATTAGGGATGTGAGACTTCTTGCACTGTTCTCATGGAAGGAAGCTCTTGTTGTTTCTCTGCTTTTTCTGGGTAGATGAACATGCTTCAAAAACAAAAATCAATCAGGCGGGATTGACTGTGCTCAGCTGTCAGTGTGCTGTTAACACACATTCTCCTCCAAGTGGAGTGGCAAATTCTTTTGTGTGAAACTTAGTTGGGCATCTATTAACAGTGGCTCTGAAGATCCTCATGGCAAAATGGAGTGTTTTAATATACGGTTTAGTATTTTATGTACTGAAAGCAAAGAAATTATGCTATCAAATGCCCCAAATTCTCTTAAAATGTAATCTGACCCTTTTTACTTTTGAAAACCACATACATATGTAATTATATAAAATCCCGTGGATGTCATTTCATCGGTTTGTGGGAAGGGGGTGTTAATTACATTTGGGCTTGTATGGGCTGGGAGAGACCATCTGAAAAACAAAACCGCTCTTGATAACTAGCGTTATGAGCTGGGTGACACTGTTATGGGATTGAGGTTGATAGATATGAACTCACCCTTCAGTTATAATAACTGAAAACATGTCCTAGTATATAGGTGGGGGGTTATGTGGGCCTGCCCAAAGTATAGGCTCACCCCCTCCACTGAGGGGGAGGAGCCATTGGACCTAGGCTGCAAGTGAGCACTGGGGACAACAAATGAAAAAAATAGGGAGGGGAGTGAGGGTTAAAACTCAGGGATCCAGAGGGGGACACTGAGCAGAGAAACCCTGACAGCACCCACTGCTCCTCAAAAGTGTCTCAGGAGTCAATGGACATTGCCCCAAGGAACTCTGCCCAGGGGCATGATCAGATGAGGGATGGAAACAGGCCCCACACCTTAGCCACAAGGAGCGTGTGAAGCCATGCTGGAGCTTTGATTTAATATTGTTTTGGGGGTGCGAGCAGGCTGGCAGAACATGAAGAAACTGAGAACAGACAAGAAAAACAGGAGAGAGAGACTGCCTAAAGGAGCAGCTGAAAGGAGGATGGCTGACCCTGCAAGAAAACTGGGGAGAGATTTTTGTGTCAGGAGTGCAGGCTGAAAAGCATGCACTTGCTGAAAAGCATGCACTTGCTGTAAGGAAAAGAAGCCATTTCCTGCTCCTTGATTCTCTTTGCTTCAGAGACACAGGACTTCCTCCTTTCTTTGTAAATAAACAACACTACATCAAAGAAATACCAGACTACCACCCATTTCTACTCCCCATTGGAACACCCATCAGGCCCCAAACTTTGGGTGCTTGGGTCAAAAGGGGCAACGCCATAGAAATATGGCAAAATGAGCAGGTACTTTTTAAACATAGCAGTGGCTGCTCTGGATCTATGGCGTTTAGCTTGGGGTGGATTTTTCAGGGTGAGGCTGATGGTGAAAAACAACTTCACTATGTGAAAGTACAACAAAAAGTAGAATTCTCTCTCTCTTCTCCCTCTGGAGAAAAGCCGTTGAGAATAGAAGCTTTGTGCTCTGGGCAGCCCCTGTCCCTTGTTTCTCTTCCATTGTCGTGCTTGATCTTATTGCGATGAGGGTGTGCAGCTGTGAATCCCGAGGAACCGAAAAGCGCAGAGGATTGAGTTGCCATTTTGTGTAGTTCTTAAGCAACTTGCATCCGTTCTACAGTGCACAAAAGGCTCCCTGTGGCATTGCTTGAACGGGGTGGGAGCGTGGGGCACCCAAGGAAGGTAGTGAGTGTTGCCCTTCGCTTTGCTTTTGGGGGTGAAAGGCAAAGTTACGGGCTGCGGGTGGCTGCAGCTCTTGAACATTCCCTGACCGTGCTCCAGAGCGGCCTCTGAATCCTGCCTGAGGTGGGTGGTGCCATGCAAAGGCCCCCTGTTGGCGAGTCACACCATGCACTTGATGGGCCCTGTCAGGCACCCAGGCCAGGAAAGCCAGGCCCAACAGAGGCGTTGCCTCCATGCATTCTTGCTGTGCTCTGGAACGTGCCATTCTACACGCCTCCACCCCAGAAGCGCTGCCACACCTTTAGCTAATAAAAGGCTTCTTCGGAAATGTCTGTCCTTATCGCCGAGGCATCCACTCGCCCACTCCATCTAGTGGGACCACAATGAAAAGAGGGGTGGGGACAGTCACCCCGAGGAATTAAAGCAAAAAACCATTTGTGGTCAGCTCTTGGTATTTTCCATCACCTGCTGATTAGTGTGTACAGATTGTATCTGTGTGTGGCCGGAGCCTGAGTGCTACTGGCATGTTAATAAAGAATAGCTTCAATCCTTCTGCACTAAGTTTTGTTTTTTCTGCAGCGAGACAGCTTTTCATGGTGGCTGAGGACCTTCTGAACAGCTAGAGGTTGCTCATTATTTACAAAGATTCAGTGTGACAAACATATATATAATTAAGGGGGGGTTCAAAGGAAGCGCTGGCTCTACTCCCCTCCATGAGTTTTTAAATCAGGACCTGCCTTCACTGCGCTCTGCCTAAGGCGCTGGTTTGAAAACAGCCCTGTGGCCAGGTGATCTATGGCCCGGAGGAGTTTTGTGACAATAGCGGAATGGGAAAAACCTGGGCCTTGTTTGCGCTTCTCTCCTGCACCTGTTGAAACACCAGTGAGTGACTTCAGCGGAGTGGCTCCTGGTGGGGGGGTATCCGGCTTTGCTGGGAAGTGGCCTGGGGCCCCCAAAGAGTAGTTTTAGGGGGACAGAGACGGGAGAAAGCCAACCTGGAGGGAAACCAGCCTCCAGCTGATATTGACTGTCCCGTAAAAGCGCCTCCCACTCCCCAAGAAATCCTTTCCTCGCTCCTGCCCCATCTGTCTCAGCTCCCCAGGGGAGACGGGGCTGGATTTGGCCTCTCCTACCGCAAATCGCTCCGCACCTGCTCAGGAATCAAACCCCCGGCAGCGCTGGGAGCGAAGCAGCGAGCGGCGAAGAGCCCAGCCGGGGGCTGTCATGAAACCAGCGCGTGCTGCCCCTTCCTCCGGCCCGGAGCGAGCGGGGCAGAGGGAGCCCCGGCCGGGCGCGGTCTATGCGCTTCCCCCCGGCAGAGGAGGCGCTCTGGGGTGTCCCCCACCCCCTGCACGGCGGAGTTGAACAACTTCCCGAGCAGCCGCTTCTCCCGGCCTCCCCACGGTTGTTTTCTTGGCTGGGGCCAGCCTGGCTGAGATCCCCCCCCCCCCCCCCCCCCCCCCCCCCCCCCCCCCCCCCCCCCCCCCCCCCCCCCCCCCCCCCCCCCCCCCCCCNCCCGGCGAGCCGGCTAGAGCCCCCCCCGCTCCCCTGAGCCCCCCCCGCTCCCCTTCGGGCTGCAGCCCAGGCAGGTAAAGGCGATTCCCCTCCCCCGCAACTCCTGGGGGTTCCCAGGGTGTCCGCCCCCCGCCCCCCCCAGCCCGTCCCGTTTCCCAGCCCACCCCCCTTCCATTGGCCCTGCCGCCTTGTCACTCGCCGCCCCCCCGCGCTGTAGCACTGGAGGGGGGGGGGGAGGGATCCTGCCGCCGCCGCTCGCAGATGCGCCCCGCTCGGAGGTGAGACGGGCGCGCCGCGGTCCCCGGCTGGAGCGCAGCAGCCGCCCGGGCTGGGCTCCGGCCGCAGGCGGGGGAAGAGGCAGGAACCAGCCGCCGGGGTGTGGAGCCGGCCGCCGGGGAGGATTTGCAAGCACTCGCGGGGCAGGAGATTCCGGCCGCGGCGCCCGGGGATGGGCGAGGGTTTCCCGCGGCGCTGGGATGAGCGGAGACCGCGGGGCCATCCGCCTTGCGCCGAGGATGACGGGCTGCTGCGCCCCGGCCCTTCCCCAGGGCGCTCGGCTTTCCCGGGGGCTGTGATGATCGCTGGCGGGCCGGAGCCGGGTCTTCAGGGGGGTTTGCTTTAACCACCAGGAAAAAGAAGGCGGGGGAGGGGGAATCTGTTTACTCAGACCCCCCCCAAACGCGCCCCCCCCCGCAAATAACTCCGCACCATGACTGCTGGGGATGGAGCAGAGAGGATGGTGCCCAGGTGCCCGGTGCTGGCGCTGGCTCTGGCTGCCCTGCTGTGCAAAGGTAACACTCCCCCCCCCCCCCCCCCCCCCCCCCCCCCCCCCGAAGTTTTCCCCGTTCTGGTTGATGGGTTTTCACTTGTGGCTCCCCGAGGCTGCGGGCTGGACACGCGGGGCATGTGCGGGGGGCGCGGGGCCGGGGTTTCTCGTGTGACCCGGGGAGGATGGGGCTCGCTGGCGGCGTGTCCATTCCCACGCGTGTCCCCAGCCTTCAGTCCCCTCGCTCGCGGCGTTGGAGAGGAAAGATCCGGGCAGCGCAAAGTTACGCCAATAAACTTAAGGCGGAATCACACCCCCCCCCACGTCGCAAACTGTCCGCAGGGGACTGAGGATGCTGGGTACCTGGCTGGGGCCCCGATCTCTTACTCTGGGGGGGGGGTAGCGCCTCCCACACTGCCCACTGGTGTTACAGTCCCTTCCTGGACTGGCCCCTCTCTCCCACTACGGTCCTGGGGTTCATTCTCCTGGGGGTGCCCGAAATAACAGCCCCCGTTCAGGTCCCAGCTGTCAGCTCTGGGGCGACCCCACAAGCCCTGGCAACGCTCGCTCCAGCTGCTGCGGGGGAGCCCCAGCTTTCCCAGTCGGGAACCAGGGGAAAGGGTTTTCTGACAGCTGCTGCTTCCACCCACCTGCTGGGCTCTCTCGCCTTCTCTCCCAGCCCTGCCTCTCTCTCTGGGCTCGGGTCATGGGAATGCTTTATAGCCGCTCCTCCCCCATGGCTAGCTGGCCGATTCCAGCTTGTGACCCCCCCCCGGGACACCCAAAGGCGGAGGTGGGTGGCCAGAGGAGTGCTGCCAAATTGAATGTCTGGCCGTGCCTCCGCCAGCACTGGGGAGATGGCAGGGATGGTTGGAGAAAGTATGAAGCCATCTGTATGTCTCCTGCTTTGCCAGCCCTGGGTTTGCGAATCCCAGTGACAATGGGGACTCACGAGGTGAAATGTCACCGCCGATCCATGTGCCAGAGAGCAGCTTTCTCTCCCCGGGTTTGCACTGATTGCTCCCCTGTGCCTTATGCGATGCAGTCACTCGAGATGAGCAGGTGCTCAGCCAACAGGTTCCCTGATGGTCGCACAATTGCGTTTACTCCCAGGGACTCGGCCCCTGTCCGGAACCATCCCACTGATCGGTGGGGACAGCCCCGAATCTGAGGGCTTTGCAACTTGCTGGAGGAAAACTTTACCGCTGTGTGTTTACAAGAAATCCGGGGGGAAAGTTACTCCGCCTTGCTGACTTAACCGCCCTGGGGCAAGGGCAGAGTTAACAAAAAGCGAGTGAACAGAGGTGTAAAGATCCCGACTGTCCCGGCAGGGGTGTCGCGGAGCGCTCCGTGAAGACTCCCTGGTGGGAAATGCTCACCGGACACTCTCCCCCCTTTTTTTTGCAGTTTCTTTGAAAGACAATCCCGGAATTCAAAACTCGTAGGTAAAATGAGGCTAGTGCCACCTTTCCTGGATGTAAGGAGATTGGCCAGGACGCAGTGTGTTGCATGCTTTTCTTGGCTTGATAAATAGCAACAGGGATTGAGGAATAGCTGGGAAAGAAAGGTCCCCATCCCACAAACCCTGTCTTTAACTCAGGCCATCGTTGCAGACAATGGGGTTCTGCTTTAAAACAACGGATGCCCTGATCTGACCCACTGAGTCCAGTGGGACTACTCAAGACTCTACTTAACAGTAGTTTTGCTAGCATATTTAGGACCTGATCCTGCAAGCTTCACCTGAGCATCTCCCATGCGAATCTCAGCATCTTGCAGGTTATCAGGTCTATAGTAGATGAGCCAATTGATTAATGTTTTGAAAGCAACCGATTCTAAACTATATAATATACCTGCGTTATGGTTTGCAATTGAGCGTGAGAGCAGCGTTTTATTTGGGGTCCACCCTCCGGTCTGGGGCAACGGCCAGATTCCCTCTTTAGGGCGAACCTTACAGCCCGTGCTCTTGCAGAAGTCTCGAAGGACCTTCTCCTGGAACAGTGGAACTCCCCACTAGGAGCGCGGGCTCCCGCACAGCTGTTTAGAACTAAACAATGGTAGTTTTAAAATCAAATGTCATTTAGCTGCGCCGGTGCTGAAATTGCGCGGTATGTCTTCTGTTTTCATTGACCCTGGAGCAGCGTGGCTGTCACGTTTGGTTGTAGGTAGTTAGCTTGCGCTGAGTATGGAAACGCTCACATTGTATATTTAAAAAGGAATAGGACTAACACGGCTATTACTCTGAAAACGGTATATTTAGTTATTGAAGGATTTCAGATTCAATACGAGTGACCCTCGTGATGTGAATTTAGTAGCCCAGTTATCACTATTAACGGGGACACCACGAGTCTTTGTATGCAAATAGGACAGATTTCAATAAAGATCCTTAAGTTATGGGTGCAGAGAATGAAAAAAAAATGCTGGAAACTGCTAGCTAGAAAGGAGTCAATTTTCAGTCTGTCTGGGTATATGTCTTCAAGGGGGGGAAGAATAGGAAGTGTCAGACAGAACTCGAACCCTAGAGCACAGAAAAACTCGGCAATATTCCCCATGGCATGTTTACCTTTCTGCATCTTTGCACTTAAACCTTCCTCTCAGTGGCCTGTCCTGGGAGAATCCGTTGGGGAATTTTTTCCTAATCCCAACTCCTGCTGCCAGTTCACAGATAACGAGGCACAAATGACATTTCCCTCCCCAGCAACGCGAGCAAAAGTGTTTTATCAACTCGCCCTGAGAGACGTGAGAAAACAGACCTGGGCTCTCTGCTTGCCAAAGCTTAACACCCCTCACCCCCATGAACAGACATAGCGCGGGTGGGGAACGCCTGGGCAGTGTCATTGTGTTTGTTGACAGGCAATAGTCCTTTACAAGCTGTTGACTTTTTGAAAAATGAATTGCCTGAGTAAGACCCAGCATTTGATTTCATGATAGTTAGAGCTGGAGATCAGTGGTTTGCAACCCCCCTTTTTTTCCCCTTCATTTGTGGACGCTTTAAAAAATGTCAAATGCAGATGTGGTTCCTGTTGGAAATCTTAGATATAGTCTGCGGACCCCCGCGGTCCA
Source organism: Platysternon megacephalum (assembly GCA_003942145.1). Classification (NCBI taxonomy): domain Eukaryota; kingdom Metazoa; phylum Chordata; order Testudines; family Platysternidae; genus Platysternon; species Platysternon megacephalum. Next base: position 9,679,321 of record QXTE01000013.1, read on the forward strand.
CGGACCACAGGTTGAAACGCACTGCTGCTGCCTCTCTCTACAGTAGTAGCAATGGAGTGGGGTTTTTTTCCTTACTCATTGTAATGTGCATCTCCTTTCTGACTTTTTTTTTGTTTACTGCCTTCTCCCCACCCCACCCCCTCCCACTTCCGCGGGTAGCTACCATGGTGGGAGTAGGCTGTGGGTGTGATTCCTGCAACATTCTGAGTGCTTATATGTCTGGAAACCCGCTTCGTTGCTGGAAATGTACCTTCTTCGCCGACTTCTGTCATGTTCTACCTCTGCTCTTCAAACTACTCTGTGCACTTTGAGAAGGAGCGGGGCAGTTGCAGTTCATGCTGGTGTTTGGTGAACACCTCCAGAGTCCCAGTCTTCTCTTTGGCCTGTCTAATCTAGTGCACACTAGAGCTGGCCTGTGTCATGTCCATCGAGTATGGCAGGGGTGGCCAACCTGATCCTGAAAAGGAGCCAGAATTCATTGTTTCATTTACTGTAGTACTATATATTCATATTTAAACATTTAGTCTCTCTCTCTATATATATATCTATATAAAATGTATAAAATACTTGGCCAGGCATTTTGCTGGGAGAATTCTCTCTGTGTGTGTGTGTATATATATATATATATACAGAGAGAGAGAGAGAGAGAAAATATATTCTCCCAGCAAAATGCCTGACCAAGTATTTTATCAACTACTGTTGGTTAATATCACAGTAAAAAACTGGTTAATAACTTAGATTAGTTAATAATTAAATCACACAGTGGTTTAATATTGTGCTGCAAAGACCTGCAAGAGACACATTAAAGAGGCACTCATGGCTCGAGAGCTGCTGTCTGAGTATTACTGACTTAGACAGTCATTCATTTGAGAGCATGGAAGTTGGCATTAGTAAGGGCCAGATCTTGCAGGCTTTATTCTACGTATAGTCTCCATTGGCCTCAAGGATACTGGTGAAGGCCCAATGAGGAGGTTTAAGGGGGAATGACGGGACTGGCAGGCTGGTGGACAGTTTGGTTTCAGGATAGGCTCATTGCTTTCTCTGCAGGGGGAATGCTGCCCTCTGCACAACCAATATCTCCACAGGGCAGCAGCTTCTGTTGACCTGCACTTGAGCAGTGTTGGAATCCTGCAGGGATATGCTGATTATTTCTTCCTGATTCATTAGCAGGTGTGGTATGTTAACTCTCCTCTGGATATAAGGGTGCATGGCTCTTGGTGAAAGGCAACATAAGAATGGCCATACTGGGTCATCCCGATGGTCCGACAATGGCCAATGCCAGGTGCTTCAAAGGGAATGAACAGAACAGGTATCAAGTGATCCAAGTGTCTTTCTGGGTGCAAGAGCTGAGGTCTAGGATAACATGGTCTTTGCAGGGAAGCCCTGGGAACAGCCAACCTTGAGGGAGAAAATGCTGATTTTGGTGTTATTGCTCATTGCTACTAAACTCAGCCTGTTGGAAGGGGGTCACTTTGGATGAAATACAGGGTGTGCAGTAAAGCAGCTGGAGTTCACACCCTGCCCACAAACTCCCACAACACATGTTTGCTCATTGCCTGATGGGCTTTGAGTGCATTTGCTTGTGGACCAGAGAGGTGAGGAACAGTGAAAGGCAGGGAAATCTTCCCAAGCTTTCCGTCTGCAAGGTGGTAGCATTTTAACAAGTGCCTTTCAGGAATCGTCTGTGGTACGTTACTGATCACCCCAACCATTTCATCTATTTAATACCCCCCAGAGCCATGGCAACCTGGGGCTTTATTCAGACAGCTCTGTGGGCACCTCTGTGTCTCGGACCAGTTGTTCTGCTCTGTGTTCTCATCACCATGTTTTGGACAGCTTTCTGAAGTGCACTCGACTTGTTTGTTCTCCAGTGCGTTGCCCAAATCACTTTGTGAGGCTCCAATAGAGAGATCAGTCTCCTGTCTCTGGTGGCACAATTACTGGAGCTCATGGGGCTTTAAGCAGGGTGCACATGCCTGGATGCTAGCAGCCCCATATGCCATGCTCTGGAGTGTATCTTCCTGTCGGTGGTCCTTGGTCTGTTGCCATGGCTCTGCCTGGCAGCAGTGAGGCTGTCTCTAAGGTTTTGTGAACAGGTATCCTATGGATGACCTGGATGAGTTACCCGACTTTTCACATGCCTGCCTGATTCCACCTGGAACCCTTCCCATCCTTAAGGCATTGCAATTAGCCTCCTTGCAGGTAGGAAGAACTGAATGGGACTCTCTTTAGAATCCCTCCAGGTATTTCTCAACTGGTTGTAGTGGTCACTTTTGATCAACAGGAGGTACTGTCTCCTTCTGTGCAGGTGAGCATGCATCAGTGCTGTTGTCTGCTTGTTGGGTGAGACGTGGAGAGCTCAGGACTGGGTCTTCCCTAGTTAACTCACTTTTGGTTTAATGAATTTACTGCCTTAATGGCTGTAAAATGTACACAGGCCATGAAGATATCTGTGCGCAAAAAAAGCGCTTGGAATGGAAGAGTGGAGGGAGATTATATATGTGTGTATCTACCTATTACTCTAGCTACAGAATATGGGAGCATTTTTATGCAGAGCCATCTTTGAAACTAAAAACCCAGAGTATCTGTTGTACAATAAATTTCTAAAATGTGATCACACAAGAAGTTTAAAAATGCAGATTATTTTTTACATATTAGTACAGCATCCGTTAGATTTAAACATTTCCTCTAATAAGGTTACTTTTCACAATGGAGCTTTGTGTGTGTGTGTAGAATCATATGCTGTCTCCTGCTGAAAGATCCACTAAAGGAATATATTTCAAACACTCTGATTTCACATCGCACCAGTGTAAATCTGGTGTAGCTCCACTGAAGTAAATGGAATGACTCTGGATTTATGGCATTGTTACTGAAATCAGAATCTGGTCCAGTGAGAGTACAGTGCTGTCCTTGCTCAATATTCTTTAGTCACTGATACAGCAGCCTGGTTTTGTATATTTCAAACAGTAGAAAATCATTCAGACTGAGCGTGTTTCAATTTTCGATCATTTTCTTCAATTTGTCAAGGTTGGTCTCAACGCTCCATTCACTGAACTCAGACTTTTTAGCTGATCGATAGTCTCTCTTTAGGTTTCGACTCCAAAATAGTTACATACAAAAATCCATACAGTACAATTAGATTTGGTGTATTTTATTACTGGGCATGATCCAGGCTTCGAGATGCTCACTCGAAACATGGCTGTCCCAGTGACTAAACTGGCATTAACACAGTAGGTGCTGCTTACTCTTTATAATGGAACCATATAGGGCCAGACTGGCCCCACTGCAGGAATTACTGTGGGAAGAGGGCATGAGGGAGGGAAAACTCCCTGAGGTTCCACTTGCTGAGTTCCCTCCAAATGAATCTTTCGGGACTTCAGGGTGACAGGATTTGCTTTCCCATGGGAGTAGCAGGGTGTCCAGACCTCAGATCCCCAGCATGTCATCTGCACGGAGATGTTAGGTGAAATCCTGCCTCTGCTGAAGTCTCCCATTGACTTCAGTGGGGCCAGGATTTCACCCTTGTGCCGCCTGTCCCATACTCTAGCTCCCTAGACATGTGCCTGCCAAAGAAGCCATGCTGCTGCTAAGGACTTGCTTGCTGATTGTTGCCCCTGGTTGTTAAACGGGGTTGCTCACAGGGTGGAGTCAGTAGCGGCGCCAGCATTTCCGGTGCCCTAGGCGGCGGAAGGTGCCGCCCCCAACAGCGGCAGCGGAAGGTCCCTCCCCCAAATTTGCACGGCCGGCCGGGGCCCCGGTGCCCCTCAAATGTTTGTGCCCTAGGCAACCGCCTAGGTCGCCTAATGGGTTGCGCCGGCCCTGGGTGGAGTGACTGTGGGTACAGATACGTATAGCTTCAGGCTGCATTAACTCATCAAGCTGCTCCCTCTGATGTCAATTGTAAAGCTCTCCGTGGAAGCAGGACTGGGCACAGAATGGTATTGTGCAAAGCGGGGGGAGGGATAGCTCAGTGGTTTGAGCATTGCTCTGCTAAACCCAGCGTTGTGAGTTCAATCCTTGAGGGGGCCATCTGGGGCAAAATTGGTCCTGCTAGTGAAGGCAGGGGGCTGGACTCAATGACCTTTCAGGGTCCCTTCCAGCTCTATGAGATAGCTATATCTCCATATATTTTATTTTTTATTTTATAAGTTATCTGTTTAGGTGCAAAGATACAAGTTTGTTCACGTAACTGTGTATTTGGCATGTGTGAAGGAGCCATGCATATTCTTAATCAGCTACGTATCAGCCACTCAATGGACCATGTTTTCCAGAGAGACGCATGCCTGTGACTTTGCCATACTTACTGTTTAATGAGCCACATTCTTTTCTTGTTACACTAGTTGTAAATCCGGACTAACTCCTCTGACATGAATTGTTGACATAGTGGTGTAACTGAGATCAGAGTCTGTGCTTGCCTGTTCTTCACGTTCTAACTTACTGATGATAGCGGGCCTGATTCTGCTCTCTCATACAAATTTAAGTGAGGACCAACTCTGCTGAAATCGATGATGTAAGGGAGATTAAAATCAGGCCCATTAACTTTCATCAGACACTTGATGCTATTAATGACAGGCAGTGGCTGGAATTTTTTTAAACAGAAAGATAGCGCTAACCTTTGACAATTGCTCTGCTGGTGCATTGGAATGTGATTATCGCACATCAACACTCTCCAAGTACAGCCTTCAAATATTCTCACTTTAAGGCTTTTCAGTGAGAATTACCACTTGCTTATGTCCCTCGGTGCTTTTTAGGTAGTGGAAGATGCTTCTGTTCCACATTGTCAGGAATTTTTCCAAATGGTCCCTCAGTGGAGGCTGTCGACATTTGAAAGCGAAGAGGCAAAACTGACATGCAGAGATGTCCTCTGAGGCGAGTTACAGCAGTGGATAAAGAGCACACTGTATCTGACTCTGTCTAGGTCCTTATGTGGCTCAGATTGCTGTAAGATCTGCTGCCCTGCCTACCCTGGAGGGTGACCACTGTGGTATATTCAGAGGAAGATCTTTGGGGAAGGGGCTATATGTTTGCACCAAACACAATGGGATCCTGACCTGGCTGGCTTCTAGGCACAAGTGCAATATATATATATATATATATGTTGATGATGATAATCCAAAAATACTCTTGCAACAGGCTTTCAATTGTTCTTTGGTTACAGAAGTGGGTGTTAGAGCTGGGAAAACTTCATTGATTTACGAGGTACTCCACATTTTGTGTGGAAACTGCTTTTCTTCCAAATGTTGGTGATGAAATGAAGGCAGGTATGCATATTTCAGGAGTTCAGTTATTGAAAGGCAATGTAGACACTATTTTTCACAGAAAACCAGTTTGTTCAAGTGCAAAAGCAGCTGAGACTTGCCACTTGATCAATTTGCCTGTCATTTAAGATCATTTTAAAAGTGTTGATTACACCCCTCACTGTCTCTCGCCACTTCAGGCAAAGACAAAAACGAAGTGTGGCATCAGATTTTACACACACACACACACACACACACACACACACACACACACACACACACACACACACACACACACACACACACACACACACACACACACACACACNCACACACACACACACACACACACACACCATTTTGCAGAGCTTGAGGAAGATGTTTCACTTAGTTCTGTTCTCATGAAAGGGCTCTGCTGAGGGAGATACATATGCCAGGAGCAAACATGAGTCTTCCACTAGGCCAGAGCCTACTGCATATGTGTATTTTTTTTTTTTGAATGCAGTTTCCAATATCTTCTATTTGTACAGCTGTGCTCCTCTCAAATCGCTTTGCAGATTCTCTCTGTGTGATCACTTCCCCCACCACTGAGATGGAAAACAGCAACCAGAGAGAGGTCTGATGGTTAGGGCACTACTCTGTGAGTTGGGGAATCCTGAGTTCACTTCCCTGATGCTGCCACAGACTCCTGATGTGGCTGTGGGCAAGTCACTTAGGGCTAAATCCCCAAAGGAATTTGCAATGCCTAATTTTTTGGTGCCCTGCCACCTAGTGGAATTCTCAGCCCTGAGTTAGGCCCCCTCAGTTCCCTGTACAAGGCATGGGGACAGTTAGGTGCCTATGAATGGGATTCTCAGAAGCCAGCAAGCCGAGTGGGGAGTGGCCCAAGTCAGCCAGTAGGACATGCTGAGGAGACCTCTAAGGTACTCAGGTGCCTAACTCCATTTGGGATTCACAGCTGTGACGCCCCTCCTGGAGGTAGGTGCCTCACCCGGGTCTGCCTTTCTTGGGAGGAGAGAGTGACCTCCCCGCAGTGATAGCCAATAGCCCACCCAGTGATTTAGTGCAGGGACTTGATCTCCAGTTTCCCACGTCCCAAGACGTGCCCTGACCACTGGGCTACAGAGTCAATCTTTCTCTCTGGCCCCGTGAATATTTATTTATATGAAGCAGAACAGGATCAACACGACAGACTGAGACACCCCCCCCCCCCAATCGCACCCAGAAAGCCAAGTAGTTCAGGAGCCCGGGAGCTCCCCTGGGATGCAGGCATCCTGGGTTCATGTCCCTGTTCGAAATCAGGCAGAGCAGGGATTTGAAAACGGGTCTCTTGCAACCTGGGGCCATGCCCTAACCACTAGGCTATTGGGTATTCTGGGACATGCACACACCCCAGCCCCAGCAAAGTACATTGCTGATCTGGTCGCTGCTGGCTTTCTCTTGTGTAAGGTCCAGCCCAACAGGCATGCCCTGAGAACACCCGCGGGCTCAGGCCCCTCAGGTGAGATAGGCAGGGCAATGTCCAAAGCCCCTCTGGAGATTTGGGCATCAGCTAGGGTGCCAAGGAGCTCGGTGTTGTCAGGACTTAAGCGGTTTTGTGCCTGCCCACTGATAGAAACTTTGGGGCCTAGGGGATTTAGGTACCTGCAGGGTTAAACAGCTAAGCTAATGGTTTTGAGGGTCTGTGGCACCTCAGGTGTCAATTAGATGCCAAAGTCCCTTGGTGGATCTAGCCCTTAGTCTCTCTGTGTCTCACTTCCCTACCTGAAAAATGGGGCCCATAGAACTCCCAGTAGCCCTTTCTCACATGGGTGTTGAAGGATTAACTATAGAGGTATCTGGACGGAAATTAGGTGCCACTAGATGATGTAATGGTCCCTTCTGGCCTTAAGTGCTATGAAGCTGGATACAGTAAAGAAGGCGAGACCTTCAGACATTATGGTGGTAAGTACCGAAGTTAGAATGTTTTTCTTTTTTTCTTTTTAACAACAAACGGCAATGCTACAGAGCTATACAGAACGGGAAGGGGAGAAGAATACAATTGAAACCACTGGGGAATTTAAACAGACCAATGTAATTACTTAAATCCGAGTCTAGTTAAGACTCTGAGTCTAAAATCCCTACTCCTGCGAAAAGGGCCCTGGGATCTTCCAGGATCTCCCCCAGCCCGTGGCGTGAGTAGCCCTTGCTTATTTGAGTTGGTCCCTAATGAGGGACTTTACCTCTCACAGGACAGATACTCCCTAGTATTGACCACTGTCTTAGCCTAGCGCTAAGTTAGGGGTAGTGTGTTAAGGGAATCTCACCACCTCTAAGGGAACTCCGGGAGGAGTTTGCCTGTGGAAGATAATGATTTTTATGCAGGAAGAAAAGTCCTTCTTCTTACCAAAGAAAGAAATCAAGATCCTTTAGAAGATTCCATTAAAGGTGCCTTTGGGCTCTTTTGCTAATATGGAAACATTTCAAAAACCGATGGCAAAGCAGAGATTCATCTCTTGTAAAGTGCAGAGGGCTGGTGCATGGGACCCTTATCTTCTTGCCGGCCATGTAATAAACCTGCCAGCCGATGATTTTAATCTAGTTTCTCTGATTGGGAGAGCAGTGGAAGCAACGGCATTTATGATATTTATGCATTTGATGTGCAACGTTGGATTTTTAGGACCCCGGCAGGATCCAGGCATTGCCTTGTCCGAAAGAAGACTCGGACATCTTTCATAAAGAATTTCCCAAATTGGAAAAAAGAACCGTTTTACGTCATTTAGCAGACTCTTAGTTGGACTCCAGACCCCAGCCACTTGCATGAATGACACACATGCGTAATGTATATCTTTGTTTAGGAGCCGCTATCAATTAGTTTGGCAGCTGCATGTTTGCCGTGGGGTAGGAGTGGGGCGTAATTACATTGAATGGAATACGCTGCTTTGAAAGGAACAAATGTGGTACCCAGAACTTCCTACAGAAAGATACAGGCAGAATCCTTAGACTCTAGCACAGGGAATCCTTGAGCACACCAGAAATGCAGCAGTCGCAGCTGCCAAACAGAAACAGTCTGTTTGCTACTCACTCAGGAGTGACATTTTTGATTCAGAGAAGAGGAGAACCCCACAGTAACCTTAAAGGGAGGAGGGGTGGTCTGGGGCTTTAATCACAGAAGTACAAGTTGGGAGATCTGGATTGTATTCTTGCTTCTGCCATAAACTTCTTTGGTAACATCCGTCAAGTCACTGGGTGCTCAGCAGCTCTGGAAATCGGGCAATGAGTGTGTCTGTTCCTCAGTTCTCCAGCTGTAAAATGGGGATGTTGCTGCTGTCCCAGCTCACAGGGTGTTGAGTGTAAATTTCACAGGTGTTTGTAAAGCCCTGGGGCAGAAGATCGCATCAAAGAGCAAAGTAGTATTCAATTATTTAATTGCTTAATGATGGAAATAAAGACGAAAACGTGCATGTGCATTTAGTGAACTAGATTTTGTAATTAGAGAAGTTGAAATCTAGGGTCTAAAATGTTTGATCTAATAGCAGCAGCTCTGTGGCTATGCAGATCATGGGCTTCCCTGAGCTCTCGTCTTTCTTAGCATGGGACACACAGCTACCCCCATGCATCAGTCACACAGAATCATAGGAATTAGAGCTGGAAAAGACCCATTAAGTCATCTTTTCCATCCCCTCCGACAATGCTGGATTGTTCAGTACAGGCTATTCTTAAGCACTTTGTTTAGTCCACTTTTAAATGACTCCAGCAATGAGGCTTCTATTGTATCCTTTGGCCGACCATTTCAGACCTCCCTGATATTCAGCCGAAATTTCCCCTTCCCTCAGTTGCATTCCATGATTCCCAGCTCTGTCCCTTGGACGACCCTAAGCTCTTCCTCTTCCTGTTCAGTGCTTGCACCCTTCAGATCCTTGCATTAGCTGACGGAAGAGTCGGTAACAAAAGGAACTATTTAAATGGTGGCCGGACAGTGGCTAGAAAAATGAGTCCTGTGCAGGTGGATAAATATGATAGTTGTAAGTAATCTGGAGAATAAAGGACACGGGAATTTAGTTGAACACGGTGAAAGCGCACTCTGTGGCTCATCAAGAACCAAAAGGATAGACCCACTATCTCTAAAACCATCATCTTGCACTAAGACATTCTCCTCCCTGTTTTGCAATGATGGAGTATATTAGTTATCAGCATTATGATATGTTCATCTCTGGCAGCCGCTGGAATTAATATAAAAAGGTTTCTTCCTTTTTTTTTCTTCTATTTAACCAAAACGATATGCCCTTATTCACCGACTGTATTTCATTTGAAAGGAATCCATTGAAATTTGTTGGCGTCGGTGAATTTGGGCCAGAAAACTCATCTCCATTAAAAACAAGTCGTATAAATGTTAATGTCGTCTGAAGTTGAGACACTTTCCCCTCCCAAATACACTGGGCAGAGCTAGAACAATACCACCTCCTAGCTCTTATTTAATGCTTCTCCCCTGTAGATCTCAAAGTGCATTAGAAGTACTGTCCTGCCCATTGTGTAGCTAGCCATGGTGCACAGGCCTCCATGACTATACAAGGGGCAAGGCAGTGGAGAACTGGGATCTTGGGTGTCTCCCTTCTGGGCATCCAAAATTAGAGATCACTTCTGCATCTTTGGCCTACGACTTGCAACCTTTTTGAGCAGTTGTACAGGATTACCAGCGAGTGCCCTGATCCCGCAACCTCCTGGGAGGCACGGCGTGCTCTTAACTTCTGCTGAAGTCAATGGGAGCTGAGGGTGCTCAGTATCTTTCAAGAGACGGTCACCCCCTGCAGGATCGGGCCCTTGGAGCTGGGTGATTACGTGTGTGCTCTAAAATGCCGTATAGGTCCATGAGGGTTTCAAGTGCACATGGCTGAATGAGAGAAGGATGGCAGCACTGTAAATCCAGCACAGACTCACCAGCGAAGTAGGGAGGGGGAAGCCTGAAGGACCCATGGCAGGAGAGGGGGAAGCCCACTAGTGTCTGGGAATTGCTGTGTCAGGCTTTGGTACTGGGAACTTTATAATCTAAGTGGTTATCTACAAAGTGTGGTGTCAGCCCTCCGTTGGAAACGATCTCTTTCAGCGGCGCGCACACACATTTATTTACTGCCCAGCTTTTCCCATTAGCATAATCATTACTCCTTGGCCCGGGTTTGAATTCGGAGCATCCCACTGTGGCACTTAAAAAATTAATTACAGCAATGAAAGAATTCCTCTCAAGAGTTCCACGAATTGGTCTGGCTGAAGTGTTTTAGCCTTGCTTCAATTGGTGCGGCTCTTGTCAAAGGATTGTGAGAACACGCATGGGTCAGTGGTTTAGATTAGACAAATTAAGTTAAGAAAAATTGATTTGATTTAGAAAGCGAGCTTTCAGATCAAGGGGAATTACCTGCGTCTTACTCTGCTGGGCTTCCTCTCTCTGAATGAAGACCGGCATAGGCAGATGATTTAGGGTTAAAATAAATGGCTGTTTTAAAAGGTATCTCTGAAAGCTGAAGAAAAATGAGTTGACACGTTTTGTCAGATAAACAAGTATTGACCCATATATCAGAAAGTCAGCTGGAGATACGGACGAGTCGGGATACTTACAAACTAGGCTGCCAGCCTATTCACGTGGCTTGCTAAGAAATGGGTGGGTAAGTATGTACTTTGGAGTCTTAACATTGTGTTTAGCTTTGTTCAGAAATTGCTTTCATGCCTTTTGAATCTGCTTGTTGTAATCTTGGAGTTTGCTCCAGAGGTTGGCTGCAGCCAGCATGAGGCTCTGGTTTGCATTGATATCTGCAGAGCCATTTTTACGGCTGGGGAATTTGCTGTTCACGATAGTTTCTCATGAGATCAAAATTAGTATTTCTTTTGTCTGTCCATTTTCCTCAGCTTGAAAGGGTCGCTGTTGACTGCAATCCATTATCTTGAATGGGCCTGCTCCCCATAGCAAGCACCATGTCTGGCAGTGAATGCTGGCCAGGCCCGGCCCTAAGAAACACCGTCTGAATTAATCCCACTTCCTGCAGCAGCAAGGAGCTCTTTAGAGAGGAGCCGCCCCTCCGAGTACTGGCCTAGCCCACCCTTATTTTGCTTGTGAGAGTAAAAAGGACAGCAGAACAAGGGTTGCTGCTGATGGGCAGATCCTGAAGATGCTTGTTGCTGTACTGAGTTACTATGGCAAGTAGTCTCCCTGAACTAGTCAGGGTAGTAAGCGTTTCAGGATTGAGCCTTTACAAATTATTTGTTTGGAGAATGCAGTATTCTTTGATTTTTAAAGAAACTGGTCATTTCCTTGAGAGGAAGGATGGTCGGGTGGTTGGTGCACTGACCTGGGACATGGGAGACCTGGCTTGCCACAGACTTCCTGTGTGAGCATGGGAAAGTCACTTAGCTCTCTGTGCCTCAGTTTCCCATCTGTAAAATGAGCTGAGACTTGTGGTGGCTGGCAATCTAGGTACCAAAGCCAAGAAACCAACAGAAGCTGTCCCTACCCAACTTGGGCATTGGAAACAGGTGGTGGTGATGAGCATTTCCTAAGAACTTCAAGTTCTGACACTTAAAAATAATACTTAATGAGACTTGGACTTTTTTGCCTTAAAAGAGCTCCTCTAATTTCCAGTCTGCTTAGTGTCGCCCATACACCAAACCTCTGCAAGACAGTGAATTTGAAGAAAGAAGCGAGGCTGGAGAAATTGCCAAATCGGAGACCTCTGCCAAATTCCACACTGTACCCAGTTTCAAAGTAGCAATCCATCTGTCCACTTAGTGGGAGAAATGGAGATTGTTCCACAGTAATCCGCCCCCTAATGTTTAAAAAAAAAAAAAAAGATTAATGTTTTTAGCTTTAATGTGTTTTACTGAGCAAATCAGAAACACACACGAGTGTGCTCAGAAACCATGAGGCTTTATTAATCCTTTTGGCAAATCAGAGCTACCACATCAAATTAAAAAATGTGAGGAAAAAACTGCTTGCCTTTGCTTTTTAGATACTATGTTGTAACGCCCATAACGTTTCAGAGGTATTCTTCCCTCCCTGAAACGCTCCAGTTAATTACCAGCAGAGTTATCGGCAAGTGAATATTTTTCTGACCTTCCAGTAGAGTCGGGCAGCAAACATTGTCATCTTCCCATATCTCGCAGTAATACAGACTCAAGGTGATGCATTATGCAACTGTATTCCCATATGTTATAGTCACTCAGTTATATCAGCCTTTCCATTAAAATCCACAATATGCAGGGGGTTTTAATCTGGTTGTAAAAAATTTGCTCCGGGCTCTAGCTCAGATGACAAAGTCTTCGTCGGGGAGTGATTTTATTTTCTGAATGCATTTCCCAGTGTTTTGAGTTGTAAGTGTGTCAAGGAAATGAACTCCAAAGGCACTTTCATTTTTGTAAAGCAAAATTGACAGTGAGCAGGACTATATAGAATTTCTCTTTTAATTTATGTATAAAAGATAAGAAACTAAATGCTACCGCCGCATTTAACTAATTATTCTTGGTTTTGTGGGCTCATCTCTGACATGTTGTTTCCCATCTCTGGGGCCTATCAGATGGGGCTAAATGTGGGAGTAAGGTGAGCAGGATTCAATCTTTTTGGGCTAAATTAAGACCTAGTGTGCAAACTTTTACTCTAAGGCTGAGATTTTAAAAGCCACCTATGGGATTTAGGCACTCAAGCGCCATCCAATTTTAATGGGAATTGGGTGCCCAAATCCCCTAAGTGCCTTTGAAAATCTCAGCCTGTCTGTGTGAAAACTGTTACGCAACTTAAAACGGGGAGTCATTTCTAAGGGCTAAGTTTGACTTCTCCAGGACTGCAGGTGCAGAGTGGTACAGGAGTCCTTAGGCAGCCTTGATTATACAGCACAGGAGAGGAGAGATGGTGGGTGAAGGCAGTTTTAAGGACAGGGTTTCCTTTGCTGGAGAAACAGCAAGGAGGCTGGATGGTCCCTTGTAGCGCCAGTGTCTGAGGAAGCGTCAACACGCGTGCTGCAGATGCTGAAATCCCAGGGATGTGTTCGTGGAGTGAGCCCCCAGTAAATGATGCAGTGGGACCATGGGCATGTTGGCCCATTCAGAATGTGGGTTTCTATGTTCGTGTGTGGGGAGGAGAAAGGAGGTGGTTGATTTTTGGCACCCATAGGCTTGAACAGCATGCGCAGAAATGTCAGAATACCAGGTCTTCTGCGCATCGGGACCATAGCCACTAAATCATAGCAGATGCTTCGCCTGTACACACCAATTTGTAATTAAAACACAACTTGCCATCCTGATTAGATTAAGCAGTTACATTCATTTGCAATAGTTTTTTTCCCTCTGCATTGTGTAATTAGTAACATATGATGCTTACATTAGCTCAATTAAAAGTTATAATGATTAATTTGCATTTCAAAGCCTAACCATGAATCAACTGGTACAACACGCTGGAACAAGTTCAGTTGTACTGTAACTGTGTGAACTGCCCACGTGAACACTTCCCTCTGCTCGTGCCAGGACGTTTATGTAGAAAGTGTAATGTGTAACTCCATGGACTGATTTTCACAGGTGCTGAGTTTTCAGAGGGAGGTGGTCAACGCCTCTGAAAATTACATAGGTTCTGTGTTCATCACTATGGTATCTGAGCGCCTTCCAACAGTGCATTAAGCAACGTGACTGACATCTGCCACATGGGGTTCATACCTTCTCTCAGAATCAGGCTCCAGAGATTAATATTTTCAGAAGCACCCAAGTGATTTAGGAATTGATCATCCTCCTATTTTCAAGGCCACGTTTCCGCTGCGGGTACTACATAGCAATGGTGCTGGAGCAATGCTTGTGTAGCCTTGACCTGTAGATGCAGACTACAGCCATGGAAGGGGCTTTTCCGTCGCTGCAGGAACTCCACCTCCCCGAGTGATGGTAGCGAGGTTGATGGAAGCGTCTACCCCAGGGGTTAAACTGGCACAACCACGGCGCTCAGTCGTGTGGTTTTTCATGCCCCCGGAGTGCAGGAACTATGTTGATCTATGTTTTCAGCGTAGACCGGGCCTTACGCAGTTAAGAGCCCAAGTCTCATGGAAAGTCCGTGGGACTTAAGCTCCTAAATCACAGGAGCTTTTGGAAATTTTTATCCTAGGTACTTATTCAAGCCCTGTGTATGTAAGGTATAATTCTGAAATGTTTGGGCCAAATTCAGAATGCTTTCCCCAGGCAAGTCTCCCACTGAAGCTGTAACAGGAGATTTGCCTGAGAAAAGGCTTTGGAACTTAGGCCCAAAATTAGTAACGTAATTTCGTTTAAAAAAATAACATTGTAGGCTAACTGTAACCAATTATTTTTCTTGACTCAGTCAAAATGTTTTGTCTTTTTCTCCACCTTCTGCCAAACTCTTAAAAACAAAACAAAAAAACCCTACAAAACAATATTTTGAGACGTTAGAAAAGTACACCCCCATCAACAATATTTCCATTTGTTTGCCAGAGACAGACTCCATAACAAAAGAGATCAGTGTTTGAAAAGTACGTCAGCCGCAGATGGTTTATACAAAATCTGCTCAAACAGCAGCGACATCGTATGAGTTATGGCTCCAAACGAAGATGAAACACAAAAGCAGTTTCCAATTTTTCCGAGAAATGGATGGGACAGGCTATAATAACGGATTGCCACTTTCACAATGTATGGGCTTTAAATAAAAAATCTCAGTGGTGAAAAGTCTGGGGGCGTTAGAATATTCATTTATTGCTTAAGTTACTGTATGAGGGCAGAGATAAGATTTTTTTTTCCCCCATCTTTTTGACAGCCCTCTGGGAACGATGGACACTTATATGGTGCCTCTGTGAGCAGATTGCAGTGTTGGGGGAAATTGGTCCCCAGCCTTTGGGGGTGAGTGTGTGTGTTTATGCTGATGTTACATTGACAGGATGTTAAATGTTTTACTTTTCCAGCCATCAATTTCAATTGAATTTCATACAGCCATTAAAGTTCTATGCTGTTTTCTTCGCTGTTCCAGCGATGTGAGCTCCAGCCATTTATTTGCAATTCCTACGGCATGATTGCTTCACAGAGCAGCAAAAGTAAATTGGTTCCCAATGTTAATTTTTTCTTTAAATGTCTCTAACTGTCCATGAGCGATGTCCTGGGCTGACTACATGCCTCTGCAGCTGGTTTGTCCAAAATGCTTCTTTGACTCACCCGCTGGTAGATGGAGTGTGTTGAAGGCCCTTGAACGTAGCGTTTAATAGCTGGGTCTCTTGTTTTTTCTGATGATGGTGACAGAGCTGCCAAGCTGCTAGACATTTTCCCCCCCGCCCCACCCCAGGCTTGCAATCTTGTTAAGAATTATACTTGTTTGGATAAATGGAAGATTTCTAACCGTCTCCTGCTGACCTCATTTCAGTACTAGCAGTGCGGCAAGTAGCTAAAAAGCAATCATTTTCCTGTTCTGCTCAGGGTAAAATTAGTCATTAAGATCTTTGTGCTAAAACGAAAAGTTGCACATGGCTCTTAAAAAAAAACAAAACAAAAAAAAAACAAAAAAATCTATAACAGTTACCTTTTTAATAGCTGTGATTTTGATCCTTTCTCTCGGGTTTGCATTCTGTCCTCTTTGCTGCCAGGCTAAAAGCTAAACTCCGAGTCGGAGGGGACCTTGTAGGCTGAACTTCATTTATATTTCAGGAATTCTCTACAATGCCATGATGTAGACTGTGGTCCAAAAATAGCCAATGGCTGTAGCATTTCATCAGATGTAGTCGTCTACGTAGTTTAAGCGACTGGAATTGTGGTCTCTAGGCCACCAATAGTTTTCCTAGTGGTTAGTGGAATTAAATACGTTTTTTGTTGGTTTTTTTTTTCAGAACCAAGCAGTGGGAACCAAGGGTGTAGGAAAGGGAGATGAATACACTATTTTGATCTGTAGTGAAGTGGCTCATAAAACAGGGAAACTCTGAGATCCGCGAGGGTCCTGATTCAGCAGTTCATCCCTGTTCAGCAAAGCATCTAAGATTTGACTGGGACTAAGGTTAAAGTTAAGTGACTGCTTAAATGCTTTGCTTAACTGGGGCCTATATGAGAGGAGTCAATATTTGCCACATGACCTAAAATAGTTAGAATAAGCCTCTTTGAAAAGTTTGCTCAGCCAAACAAATATGCTAGACTGGAGGAACAGAGCTGTGCTGCTAATTCCAGAAAACTGGCTGTGGCTACACATGGAGGGAGTGTGGTGTAGCGGACAGAGCGTTGGACTGGGAGTCAAGAGAGCTCAGTTCTGTTCCTGCCTTTGCCACTGGCCTGCTGGGTGACCATGGGCATGTCACTTCCTTGGGGTGCCTCAGTTTTCCTATTGGTAAAATGGGTATTAAGATAGTGATGTCCTTTGTATAGCACATAGAGATCTACTGATGTAGAGTTCAAAAGTAGTTCTATCTAAGAATGAGGTGGTATTATAGTGGTTTATAAACACAGGAGGATGTCCAAGTGTATTTTGCAGAAGTCCTACCTATTGTTCCCTTTTCTTCCTTTCCTCACTTATGCTACTGCTTATGTGAGCATGGATTCTGTGCATTTGCTTTCTCAGCCCAAAAGTTAAACTGTACCCTTAGGATTAGATGATATACTACTCAAACTGGGGTGAAAATGCATTTGAGACACTGACAGAGTGGTTCAGGCTCTCAAAAAACTATAATTCTGCATTTTTAAACATTAACCTGCATGGGTAAGTGTTTTAACTGAATTTCCTGGGGTTGTAATCCTTGTTTTGGGAAAAAGGGTTTAAAACAAAAATGACAAGAACGTTCCAATTAAGTTACTGATACGTGTTCCTGACCTTAACTCCCATTTAATACGGGTTTGTGTCTGGGAATAATAGTTATAAAAATGCATTGTCCTGCCTTTTAAACACATGGAGGCCGACCACACTGTATAGGACTCATTCCTTCACAGAGCCGACGTTTCACCCCATGTCTCCAGCTATCCAGGACAAGCTCTTCCAAGGAATTCGGAAGCGGTTCCTGTGAGGCCCTCTGACTAGCAGCTATTACTGCAGGCTGTTGCATCAGCAAAGAGGGCAGGGGAACAGTTTCCTGTGTAATTACAGTTCATGCTGCCAGAGGGCCTGATTCTGTCACACCGATAGTACCTTACTGGGACTACTCAGAGAGCAAAGTATCCCTCAGTGTGGTAGAACCCTTAGAGCTTGTTCCAGGATACGTCTCCTTCTATAAGATAGAAAAACATCCCACTCATTCCATCGCCTTTACTCATGATGAGTAGTTCCATTAAAGTCAATAGAGTTGCTGGCCTGAATAACAGTACTGGCTGTGGTCTCTTTCTCTCAGTGTTTGCTAGGCAAGTCAAAGTTCTGCTGGGCTGATGTCATTTTCCGAGCCAATGGTACACAAGGGACTGATGTAGTAGCATCATGTCCCACTGCCTTTGACTGCCCATGTTGAACTGGAGGTGGTCTTTCAGTGTGAGATTGAATGAGACTTTCAGGAATGCAGTCGAGTGCCCTAACTACTCTGCCACTGCACCTCTGTCTTCTGTTCACTGTCTGCTACCTTGGCATCCATATATTCTGGGCAGGGTGAGTGGTAAAAATATGACTGTCTTCGTCCATCAATGAGGCAACTGCTGGCTTGTGTTAAAAGAGAGAGAGGCAAAACAGCGAGGCAAAGGTTTGTTGCAGAATAGCGAAGGTGAATTTAGAGTTTTGCCCTTTGTTTTCTAGTATTGGGGGGAGGGAAACCGTGATTTCAGTTCTTTAGTTGAAACCTGCCTCAAGTTGAGTCAGCTTTGGCTTTCGCTGATGCTAATATGTGTGTTGTTGACTTCCCTGATAGCAATATTGGGTCCACTGAGTCACCTTTGTCTCTCTCTCTGAGAAGAGCCTCTGTAGATTTTTAGCCTCCTCGTAGGCATTTGCAGCTGAAATTGAGGTTTAAAAATGTATGACTTGGTGATAAGCCAGCTTTCTGTATGTGGGCCGGGCCACTGAAATCCCAGGAGACTTAGGAAAGCCAGTGGCTTGGGAAACTTCCCAAGACGTCACTGCACTTGTCTCATCTCAGGTTCAGCACAATACAGTTTCATGTCAGGAAGTGATAGAGCTCGCTAGGCAATGGGGAGAAATCTCCCTGGAAAGAGCCAGTTATGGGGGTTGGGAAATCAGAGCTGGAGGAATAAATGGATTTTTATGTCGGGACATCGAGGGCTGGATTGTGCCTGACATAGATCAGAGTGCAAGGAGTAGAGGGGACAAGGAGCTTGCACTTCATACCCTGTGTTTAAGGGCAAAATATCAATCTTTGTGCTTGTAACCCTTCTGCTAGTCAGAGTTGGCAGCAACGAGGGCCTGGTTCAGTACCTAGGGGTTCCTTTTCGATAATACAACATAAAACCGGCTTGAGCCCCCACCCAGTGACCTGGGACAACTACACACCACCCCTGGGCACCTCTGAGAGGCAATACTTCCCCTCTCGCAAGCACAGAGTCTGAGTATAGCAAAAAAAAAGTAATAAAAGGAGGGAAATAATGTGGCATTAATTTGGGGAAACACTGCAAACAGGGTTTATAAACAAACCTTGAGCAAAACACTCACCACCAAGTAAGTTGGGCAGTGTCCTTTTCCCCTCAGGTTCTTAAGTCCAGCAACCCAGAAGTCCCTTTAACGGCCTGTCCCTTCAATGCACCCCACTCACAGTTGCTGTCCTTGGACAGTGCAGACCCAGAGTTCAGAGGTGCATTTGCAGAGTTCACCTCCCACCCTGGGTGAGGGTAAGGAGACACTTTACTCGCTCTGCTGCTCAGGCCCTTACTCGCCGCGCCTTTCCACCAGCCGCCCTGCTGGCCGCGCCAAGATGTCTTCACAGTGATTTCAGCTGTTAGTGGGGGAGCCTCATTGCTGGTGCATGCTGGGCAATCTCTTACATCAGAGACAGTGTCCCAAAGTAGGTCTAATACTTAGACCTAGGTATCAGTGATTTCAGCTCTGCAGCGTGTAATAAGACTCTCAATTGAGTCTAATTTAACTCTTTTATTACACAGTGGAGAGAGAAAGGGTCAAATGGTGTCTGGGGCCCTTAGGCAAGGCCCACACCACCAGATACAAGTACCTGTCCCCACCCTCTCTCAACTGGGCTTTGGAACCTGTGTTCCCTGCCTAACGAGTGCCATTTAGTTGAGGGTGAGTCCCTCAATCGGGAAATGCCCAGTACAGTTCTGCTGCCCTTGATTCACACAACAAGGATAACAACCTGCCCCAATACCAAGGAGACTGGGGATCCCACACCAGCCAAAAGTGACCATTTGGACAGGCAATCCCATCGTGCTGAGCATCTAGGCAGGGTGGGTGTGCCCATGCAAACAAGATCAGCTCCTGAAGTCCTTTTCCACAGCTCACCACTAGATGTCAGGGAAGAGCTCATTCAGACTCTGCTTACATGCTCAAGGGAAATAGGGATTGCTCCCCCCAGAATCCTGAATGGGATTATGTGAATCCAAAGGGGTGGGTAGTAGTTGAGGCCATGGCAAGTACCTATATTGATGTTGGCCCACTGAGCAGACCAAGCATGGGGCTGTACCATTCCAGAGAGGGTGGCATGGAGTAAGCCATCATGTTCTTACTATACGTTCTGTTCATGCAAGTGATCCCACTGAGGTCAATGGGAGAAGTCCCATTAATAAGGCAATCAAGATTTATCACTTGCACTTCTCAGTGTGAGCATCAGCCCTGTGCTGAATTGAAGGCGGGTTGCCGTACACCGCACCACTTTGCTGCAAAGTTTAACTGGGTTACAAGAGAACACAATTTACTTTGATTCAGTCATTTCTTAAACAAGTACAGATTTAATCAACATGTATTCTAAATTAATTTGATCTGGGCACGGAGCCAGCAATGATAGGAAGTGAAGATGAATACTCAGCCTGTCGCTTCCTCTTTTAAAAGTACATTGAAGGAGGTCAGAGGTCACTGCGGAGGCTGGCGGTGGATATTTTTCCGAGTGGCGTATGGATGAATTCTGTTGGTTGTACACAGAGCTGCTGAAGGTAGCACTCAAACAACACCTCCCTTAACGCTAACGCTTATAAGCAGGTTGTTTTGTAAATGTCTGACTGTAAAAATTGGAGCTCTACCAAACGTGTCGTATTGTTATTTAATTGTATGCTAAATGCTACTTCACAGCCCCCTCTCTGTGTTAGGGACTGGTTTAGGGGATTGTTAAAGGCACATGGAACTCTTGACCTCCAGGTCATCAGTTTGTATCTGGCCCTAGTAGTGGCCAAAGATCATTCTCCTCTAATCACCACTCTATGGCGTACATGCGAGTTGGTGTCTACCTGTCACAAAACTCCCTATCGCTAATTGGGAGCTTTAGTCAGAGAAGCCAGGAATTTAAGAACTGGATTATCTTGTCATGCTGGGAGGAGGTTTCTTCAGGTCAAAGATGTGTAGGACCTCCACCTCCAGGGCTACCTATCTGCCATGTTTAACTGTCTTTGAAGTCATGTCATGTTCAAAATCCCTCTGGATCAGTGTTGCATGCAGGCGAATAGGCAGCTTTGGGCTTCTTAGTTTTCAGCAACTTTGAGTGGCCCAGCACTTGTCATCATGAAAGGAGCCACTCTACACTGAAGCCTTCAATTGGGCAATTTCTGGGGGAAGGGATGAACCATTTCATCCACAGCCAAAGGCTGCAAAGCCAAGCGCTGTTGGGACGAGTTCTTAAAAGAAAATCTTGTGCATGTCATTTTTCAGGCTGTTAGAGGGGCTGGGGATTAGTAAAGTACATCATGTGCACTGGAATCTAGGAAATAATGTACCTAGAGTAGGTGGTAGCACCTACTGCCACAAAAATAATCGAAAGTACGTGAAAGGAATAATACAGAGATTCTAATCTGAAGGGAAAAGAATGGTCCGAGGCCGGTGTCTAAAGAGCAGCTCGCAGTTAAAATGGATGGCCCATGAAGACGAGAGAGGCTGCTACAAGTCAAAAGCAGCTAAGCCATGAGGCAGATCTAGTGACAGTTTTAAAGCTATAAACATAATTGCCTGAGGAGTCTGCCAAGGAGCCAGATGCTGTAAATGAAAGAATCACTTCCACAGCTTGGCATCTGCTTGGAATCCAAAGGGGAGGAGCAGCGGTGGTGAATGCGTGTGGAGCTGGGCCGCTCTCACTCCGACAGCCAAATATGTCTATTTTAAATATTTGGTCTTATTGAGATTTCTGGTCTGATCATATTGACAACCATGGATTTCTCAAAGAGAGGCGGGCGGGGGTTGTTGATAGTGAGTTCGTCTATCTTCTGAATCATGATGCCCAAACTGGTTGTGTGTGTCTGAGGATCAACCAGTTGTTCCACTGCTGTGAAGATTTTGGTGCTGCTCTCACATAAAGAGGCTGGGGTAGCTGAGAATGATGCTTCAAATTCTAATCTTTGGGCTGGGTTTCCAATCTCCTGTGGCTCATATTAGCACCTAACTCCAGAAAATCAGCCACTTTCCATGCACTGCTAAACTCAGGAACTGATTTTGCAAGACAGGTGGCTATGTCTGACCTGGTGTTTACAGTCAGGAGGGCCTTTACTTTTGAAAACAGAAGAGGAAAGTTCCTTTGATCTTTCTCCAATTTATTTTTACGATTCAAAATAATCACAAACATAGTAAAATACACACCTGAGATTGCCACCATCATTTTAATCAAAACCATTAATCACTTGTTCGGTAGGAAGAGTCCACAATGAGAGACATTGTCAAGGCAGTTGCGTTTTTAAGAAAGCAAATACCTTAATGAGAAAAATATTTTATCGGGGATGGGGGGGGGGGAATTAATCAGCTGCAGTTCCATTTTTGCACTCTGAGACCTGGCACACCTGGTTACCAACATCTGTGTTTGCAACGGAGACCTGGATCCTTTTTGTGTTTGCTTGAGCTGTCTGCCCAAAAAGAAGGTGGTAGTACCAACGCTGAACTCTGCTATGGCATGTTGCATCTTCAAAGAACATAAATAGCCAATGTTTCTCAATATAACCTTCATTCTGCACCCCAGGGAAACTATGGCAGAGAGCAGTGGTTGAAGTAGACTAAAACAGCAGAGGGAGCTCTTGCCATGCCAAAGAGACATGGGGCAGCTCTTTCCCTGCTTTTAGTATCCTCGCTTCTCCTTACTTTTATTTCAGAGAGGTTAAGAGAGTTGCCCAGAACTACAGAGGGGAGGCAGTGTCAGGAATGAGATTAGAACTCAGGAATTGTTAGTACCTAGTTCTCAGCTCAACCAATAGACCTGTGGCCCCCACTCGGGAAAACTCACAGCAGGTCAGGTAGAAGTAGGCTTGGCAGAATTTGATTTTTTAAAAGAAATAATTTTAATGGACAATATCAATGTTTATTTTGAAGCATGTTTTAGTTTGACTCAAGTTTTCAGTTGTGCAAAATTCTGGGTCTTACACATTTTTTTCCCAACTTTTACCAAATTCCCACAGTTGTGGGAAAGTAAGGGCGTGTCAGACAGGAATTAATGACAGACACACGGAGAGTCAAAAAAGTTGACACATTATAACTGTTAAAACACAAATTGTTAACATCACCTCTCAAAATAGACAAAGCAAATATCCTTAAATCAAACTCAGATAAATTCCCAAGCAGCATTTTTCCTACTCTGCCTATCTGTAAGTTTCAGTTATCGATGGAAATATTTCTTGTCTGTATGTACGGTAAAATTGATGTTTACTGATAATCTAATCCTTCCAAGGTATAAGATATTTGCTGATGGGCCAGTGGAAGGTCTGTTTAAGTTAAAATGAATGGGTGGTGGCTACTTTAACACACACTTTATCACCCCCCTATTCTGTTGCTTTTCCTGTTGCCCCTCTCCGTCCCATCCCCTCTGTGTGTAAGTTTGTGTGCATATTTATATGTATGTGTGACATTTTAGCTAATGGTCAAAAAGCATTTTAGTAAGGGATGGAAATACATCCACAGTTCAGGGTTAGAATTGCATTTAAGCTCTCTCTCTACTATCCCTTCTCTATTCTGCTAGTTCAAATAAAAAATTGCTCTCATGACAAGCGCTACAGCATGAGTACATAGGATTCCTCTCTAACCAAACCTTTATTAATGCTTTCACCTTGGAAACCTGTCCATCACCTGCAAATTGCACTCGGTGTGTGTTAAGAACACTGAACAAGGGCTTGCATGAGCTTTTATGCACATTGTGGCTTGGAGAACAGTGCTCTATTCTCTATTTATGTACCCTGCTCATCACCATGGTATCTGAGTTCCTTGGATATAGTAGGTATCAGAGTGTTGAGCCTTTTTTTCCCCCTTCATTTTCAAGGTGAAATTTTATCCTGAGAATCATTTGCACAAAGTGTTTTTCCTCAGATATGTTACATAAAGAACCATTTGTCTCATTCCCAGCTCCAAAAGAAACAAGTGTGTATGTCTTCCCCCCTCCCCCCTCCCGGTAATGGAGAAATTCACCTTCTTCACCTGTTGTCTTCCACAAAAAATGAGCTCTCATGGCAGTGGAGGATTGAATTCACCCTTTGGCCATGGCAGGAGTGAATGGGGCTCTAGCTGAAGTAATGGATGCTGTCCATCTGCACCTACTCCTTAAAGATGTTGGACCACTGGAGCTGTATAAGCATTGCTGCCATATCCCCATCCCTGCTCTGCCCCCAAAGGATTCCTCTCACTGGACTTTTCAGAGCTGTTTGCAGAGCCTCTCCTACCAATGTGCCTAGGATGCCAGTGGTAGCAGTTTGAATGGAGGGCACTGCAGGGTTGAAAATAGTTGGATTGGCCTTTGCACGGGCCTGGTGTATCTGGGTGAATTTCACTCGCCCGGAATCTAGTGCTTGTGAGAGGCTAGCAAGTGAAATCTTTTCCTTACCCGCAGACGAGGTACAGCACAGGTAGTGGCACAATCAACACCTCCCAAGGTATCTCTGCACTGCTGTGTAGAGGAACCACCTTTTGGTTAAAGGGGATAGACAGATAATGCCCATCTAGACTCTGTTGCGGACACTGCCAATGTAGTGACAATTGGGGTGGTACTTTTGTGTGATGGAGAATACCCACCTCATTATGCAACTGCTAAATGGGAGCGAGGTTTGGTCACTACCAGCCGAGGTCACATTTGAACTTCGAGGGGCATTGGAGTGGGGGCAGACAACATGTAAATAGATTGCGGGCCTGATTCTTCCTCTGTGTATGCTGATCTAAATCAGGAATCACTCAGCAATGGAATTACCCTGGTGTAGATGTGGTCTGAGAGCAGAATCAGTCCCATGTATTTCTTTAAAATACGGTTCTGCGTGAATTACAAGAATCAATTACTGTACAGATTTTCTATTTAAAAATTGACTTGTATTTGGTCTCCCCTCCTTTCCTGACTGGAATCTTCCTTTCTTTCCTGAGCAGTTTTGAATCCCCTAATAGACTTCAGGCATCTGTGTTGGGTTTAATTCCCCTAACACAGGTGGTGTTGATTTTATATTAGTATCTCTATTGCAGCATATTGAAATGATTCAGTTTCCAGGGGGCTGTTTGGTTTGGTGGTTGCTTTGCCTCTAAAAGGAAGAATATTCTAACCCAGGAAAGAAACAAAAAGCGAAGTGAAAACAATGTGAACAGAGTCCCCGCCCAGATTCTTCTTAAGTGTTGTTTTGCGTCAAACTAATGAACGTTGAATATATTAGGCTGATTCATGTTGTCTCTATCCAGAGAGGTGCTATAATAAATGAGCACAAAGGATTTAATGTTCTTCTGCTCATACTTTGCTGGCTTGTGGCTAAAAATAGGGCACATTTCTAGTATTTCATAGGTATTGGCTTGCCACATCTGCAGCCTTTTCCTCTAATCAGGGGCAGGGTTCAATACACAAGCTGAAATATTTTTTTGACCCACTAGGGGGGTTCCTTTAGGTTATAACTGAGACACTCATTTAACAGCAGTGTAGTGTTACCTGTGGAAAGCTGAGAGAGATTTTTTGAAGCTATTTTCAGCACAAACTACATCTATTATAAATTAAAGAGATCAAATAATAAGTGGAAGCTGAGTGTTCTGGATTTTTTCCTTTTAGATATTTAAATACGTTTTTACTCTGTACTCCCTTCCCCCACTCTCTCCAGCACAATGCCATCTTACGTGGATGATCCTTTAATGTCACCTAACCTTCCACTGCAAGATCAATAGATGAGCAATTGTGAGTTCTTGGTTGCATCACAACAAGCAACTAAAATCCCCTTTAAATGACCCTGAAATGCAATTTACTTTTTTTAGTTAGTGTTTGAGGTTTCATTGATGTCTACAAAAAAATGAGAATTTATGGTAGCACCAAATGTAATGGGACAAACACCTTGAACGCTGACAAGAAATCTTTAAGGCCAAGAGATGAGGATTTCCAAAAGAGGAGCAGGTAGTTCCCAATTCTCAGTTTTTCACGTCATTTTAACACAAAAAGCTTCAAACACACTTGCAATTTTTTGCATGCTCCTTTAGAGCAATCCATCTTTAGGGGGTAAAATGGACCATAGAATTCTTATTTATGTTACGCCAGGTTTAAAGATGCATCATCTTATTTAAGTAAAATACTTCAGGTGTACAGGTTTTTTGATTATTAATGATGCTTTGCTCGTCTTTTTTTATTTGCAAAAGCTCAGTGTTTTAAAAAAGACAGTAAATACAATTATCCCAATTTTACAGGTGGGGAAACTGAGGCACATACACTGGGTCGGTGGCAGAGCCAGGAATAGAACTGAAGTCCCATGCCCTGTCCATTTGACCACACTACCTTTTATTTTTTTTTAAAGCACCTGTGATCTAGTTATAGCACTTCATTAGAATGTCTCTAAGCCACCTGTGGCCCTTATTCCCCATTGTGGTCTGTTAACTTTGGGTGCAGGGATCCATGTTTAATGAGATTCCATGCAGATGCAGGGGTTCACACCAGCAGATTCTCTTGCAGGCTCACAGTCCATGATGCCTCAGGCCTAATATTAATATAAACCAGTATAAAGATGCTCACTCACCACTAATGTGCTGCATCCCCTTGTGGCAGCCTCTGGGGCTAGAAATCAAGAGATTAGCTGAAATTCTCATGTACCCTTAAAAACAATTTCTGGCCCTCGTGATTGCAGAGGAAAGCATGACCCAACTGTGCCCGAAGGGCTCAGAAACTGGAAGGCAAATAAAATGAACCCCAAATTTATGATTTTTAAAAAGCCAATCTTATGTATTCTGGGGGGCCTGACTCATGTTTTTTGAATGCTCGCGGTTGGCAGTGTTGACAACTCTGATGCATAAATTTGGAAGCAGGAATGTATAAAAGAGACGGCAAAACTGTTCGACATTTACAGTTTTTGCAGTGTTGAAAATAGTTTGCAGACTGGAAATGGTAGGTGTCTTAAGATCACCTGTACTCTTCTCAGAGCCATCTCTGAAAATCAGACAAAATAAACGCTTCCATTTCCAGGGTTGTCAATCTGATGTCTATTGCCAGCCACAACAAATGCACTCAAAATTTGTTTTTTTGTTTTAAAAAAATTAAACACAGAGCCCAAACTTCCATGACTTTGATTTTGGAAAAGTATGGCCCCTTTCAGGTGGTACAATATCTATCTTTATGCCTATTCTTAGGCACCAATCTTGCAAACACAGTTAGGCATATGTTTAACTTTAAGCATGTGCCTAAGTATTTGCAGGATCGGGGCTGTAGACCAGTGGCTCTCAACTTTTCCAGACTACTGTACCCCTTTCAGGAGTCTGATTTATCTTGCGTACCCCCAGGTTTCACCTCACTTAAAAACTACTTGCTTACAAAATCAGACATGAAAATACAAAAATGTCACAGCACACCGTTACTGAAAAATTGCTGACTTTCTCATTTTTACCATATAATTATAAAATAAATCAACTGGAATATAAATATTGTACTTACATTTCAGTGTATAGAGCAGTATAAACAAGTCATTATCTGTATGGAATTTTAGTTTGTACTGACTTCGCTAGTGCTTTTTATGTAACCTGTTGTAAAATAGGCAAATATCTAGATGAGTTGATGTACCCTCCTGGAAGATCTCTGTGTACCCCCAAGGGTTCATGTTCCCCTGGTTGAGAGACACTGCTATGGACTGTAAGTTCCTGAGGCCAGGAAGAACGTCTGCAATGCCCCATGCGTAAATAAGTAATAGTTTCTTCAGGATTTTCAAGCAACCGGCATTATTGCACACTTTCATTTATTTAAAACAAGTGTTCTTATTTTGTCCCCTGTAGGATAAAGTTTAAAAACAACTTAAAAAAAATCCCTGTGCAGTATTGCAAGTAAATGTTGATTGACAGCTGGATGTTTCCGATATAACTGGACTGACATTCTGTTTAATGCAAAGGGATTTCCAATCAGTAACCATGAGGCATCCCTTCGCTCACTCGAGAAGACTGTCAAAACCGTCACAACACAATTGGCCACTTACTTTGTCCCCACCGGTTAACTTTAGTTCCCGGAGCAGTTCCCCAGTGGGTTTGATTTACCAGCACAGCAGAAGCCTGGAATGTGCAACAGGTCTGGACATTGTGAGCTTGAAAAGCAACGGCGCATTTTAAAGTACACTGTGTTCTGTGTTCCTCGGAGGCTTCAGCAACACACACTAAATTAAATCCTTATTTGAAAGGTTTAATTTGGAGTGTGACCGAGGAAAACAAACAGCACATTCATATTCAATTGCTGTGGCAGTCACCATCTCTCTCACACCCACCCACCAGTAGTCATTGCACGTCAAGTAGCTTCTCTTTTCTAACTATAAGCAATACCTAAACTGACCTATGCATTTTGGCCGCATGAGTGCTGGCTCGACCGCATCCATTAACAGCACAATGCATGCCACGTTTAGCAATATACAACACAACTCTGAAGCACTGTCATGTCCAGCATATGTAATTTCAGCCCTTTAAAATACGATGGTTTTCATTTGTCATATCTATCAATGACCTGAGTCAATCTCTGCTCAAGTTATTCCAGCCTGAGTGGAAATTTCCTATCTGCAGACAATTTACAAACAGAAGGAGAGACAAAACTGATAGAATATTGCAAATTATTTGCTGAGCTCTACTAACTTTGAAATATCTCCCTCTCTGCAGCTCTGATTCTGCAAAGGGATGAGCACTTATCACTGTCACTGAAGTCACTGGGGAAAACTAGGGAAATCTGTGAGGGCAGTTTTCCTCCGTAAAGCTGCGTGAGCCATAATTACCTACCTCTTGCAGTGTTGTGGTGATGAAAGAGTTCAATTTTTGTAAACTATACTGGAAATGCAAAGTATATGTGCTATTATTTACTTCTCATGCAATCACTCCTCCTCTTTCTCCTCCACAGCATTCCTATTGCTTTTGAAAAATCTCCCTTCTCCCATGGTGGGGTAGGCAGCACTGTGTGTCTTGTATGCTTGGGCTTCATTGCTAAGCAACGCTGAGCAAGCACTGGATAGCTCAGGCTGTGTTGCAAAATGGATGTGATGTGTGTTTTCTGTGGAGCAGGCATGTTTCCTGGACGAAGTCTTTGCTACATTTCAATCACTCAGGCGTATAGTTAGGCAGAAAGTGGCATCACCGGTAGCTGATGTGAGGCTAACAACATCGGCATGTCGTTCTGTGTGAATTGATGCTCATGGCTATTTAGGGTGACCAGACGTCCCGATTTTATCGGGACCGTCCCAATTTTTTTTTTTGCTCAGCCGGGACTCGCTCGGCTTTTTTTTTTTCTTTCCCCTCAGCCTCCTCCCCCCCCCATGTGTCCCGATATTTTATTCCCCTCATCTGGTCACCCTATGGCTATTGACTGGCATAGGCTTTGCATTGAATTGAAAGTCAGTCTAGTTGGTTCATAAATGTATGGATGTCAGTTCTTCATTTGACACTAAACTTTCCTGCACCCTGTGTCGTTCCTTGAAAGTTTTGACTATAGATAATAAGACAGAAAATATGTTGGCCCCCTATATAAATCCATGGTACGCCCACATCTTGACTACTGTGTGCAGATGTGGTCGCCCCATCTCAAAAAAGATATATTGGAACTGGAAAAGGATCAGAAAAGGAGCAACAAAAATGATTAGGGGTATGGAACAGCTTCCGTATGAGGAGAGATTAATAAGACGGGGACTTTTCAGCTTGGAAAAGAGACGTCTAAGGGAGGATATGATAGAGGTCTATAAAATCAGGACTGGTGTGGAGAAAGTAAATAAGGAAGTGTTATTTACTTCTTATAACACAAGAACTAGGGGTCACCAAATGAAATGAAAAGGCAGCAGGTTTAAAACAAGCAAAAGGAAGTATTTCTTCACACAACTCACAGTCAACCTGTGGAACTCTTTGCCAGAGGATGTTGTGAAGCCAAGACTATAACAGGGTTCAAAAAAGAACTAGATAAGTTCATGGAGGATAGGCCCATCCTGGCTATTAGCCTCGTCTCTGTTTGCCAGAATCCCTAGTCTCTGTTTGCCAGAACCTGGGAATGGGCGACAGGGGACGGATCACTTGATGATTCCCTGTTCTGTTCATTACCTCTGGGGCACCTGGTATAGGCCACTGTTGGAAGACAAGCTACTGGGCTAGATGGATCTTTGGTCTGACCCAGTATGGCCGTTCTTATGACTAAAATGGCAACTCAATCTGTTGTCATGATCAAAATGGAAATACAGGGATAAGATCTTGGTTGTATATTTACTCTTTTTATACCTTGGAGAGGACAGAGTTTACCACACCTATGCTTTTTTTAAAAACAAGTTTTGCACATATTTTTGCCATCCTGATGCAGATGACAGAAAGTCGAGTTCTGCTGATGTCAGGATATTATTATTTGGGCAATTGCATTTGGAGGCTGTGTTATTAAGTAATTTACATTTCTTGTGCATGAATGCACAACGTTTATTTAATGCTTTGGGGAGAGTTTGAGCATTTCAAATGTAAGCCGGGTAATAGAAAACAAATGTTAGCTGCTTTAAGATCGCTTTTCACAGTAGCCACAGTGTGAAACACTGATTTTTTTTTGATTTTTTTTTCCAGTTTAGTATTAGTTTGCGGTGAATTAAACGTTCGGATTCTTAAATCCTAGCTGGCTCAGAGAGATGTGTTCATTGTCCTTTTGTTTCCAGAGATTGACAATCTAGACTTCGCACACTCTAAAGTCCACAGTTAGCTCCCTCTGCATCCTGGCCACCTCAGATTAGGTGCATTCTTCACATCTCTGACTTTCCCAGCGGTGATTAGGTAAGCACCGTAAATGACTGGGGCTCTGCTATGGTGCTAAGAGCCTGAGTCATGCTAGTGAGGAGCTGGAGGTTCACCCAAGCAGTGGTGGTTGGTGGTGTTATGCCGGTGGTGATTGGTGGTATAGAACAAGTATAACTTGCTGCCTCCTGCACTTGACACTGCCTTCTTTGTGGTGGGAAGGGGCCCAAGCCACATCTCCACTCCAGTTGCCGGGTGCCTCTGAC
The DNA here is from genome assembly GCA_003942145.1 of Platysternon megacephalum. Taxonomy (NCBI): domain Eukaryota; kingdom Metazoa; phylum Chordata; order Testudines; family Platysternidae; genus Platysternon; species Platysternon megacephalum. The sequence continues at coordinate 9,710,010 of QXTE01000013.1, forward strand.
AGCGTAAGCATCGTCAGCAGACCTGCCAGGGCTCAACGTTGCACTCAGGTGGCATATGCAGTCTCACTGTGGCTGTTTCTTGTGAGAACTGGGCTAATGGCTTGCCTTCACTGCAGAGTTAATGCTTCTCGCATTAGCCTCGCTCCAGTGAGAGTGCCCATGCTCGGGAATAAAACGTAAGCAGCACGGAGCGGCTGTTTTAGCAGCTGACACGTTGTACTAGTCCAAGTTTAGCTTATGCCCCCTGATGGGCCCAGCCAACTTGAGTTAAGGCACCGCCACACTCGAATGACAGGTTTATGTGTGTGGATGGGACTTTAGGGGCCACACTTGAGTTATAAATAGAGTTAACTTTGCAGTGAAGACAAACCTTTAGATCATGATCACATTATTTCACTCGGCTTACCAAACAGTAGCTAGCTAGTAATGCCTTTCCATTACAATTGACTTGGGTTGGATTCAGACCAGTGACCTAGAGATGGACAGTGTTGTGTGTTCCATTACCAGTTCCTAGAGCAGTGGTTTTCAACCTTTTTCATTTGCGGACCCCTAAAAAGTTTCAAATGGAGATGTGGACCCCTTTGGAAATCTTAGACATAGTCTGCGGACCCCAGGGGTCCACAAACCACAGGTTGAAAACCACTGTCCTAGAGCCATCCAGTTTCCTTATTTTTCTTTATTTTCTTATTTTTGAAAACGCTCCCTGTGTTGATATAGGATCAGTAAATTTACCTCTTTCTGTCTGCCAACATGGGGAGATGAGTATACTTGCACACCTTTGATTCATGGCACCTCTTTTTTGTTTCCAGCTAAACAAACCGCTCCTGAAGGATAAGCTTAGACTTAATGAAGGGAGTTTAGAGTGTGGTTATTCGTTGAAAAGTGAGTCTACAAATAACACTGTGAAGCTCAATGTTTTTGTGTCTCAGTGACATTCAGATCAAAGTTAACAGTGAAAGGATGTTTTTCGAACTGCCCTGGGAATTTCAAATCCAGCGAAGATCTTTGATTTGTATATCATCACCAATAGTGAAGATACTGCAGTGTGACCAGAACTCAGGTGGTAATTCTGTTGGTGATATGCAAAGCAGAATAAAGTCCACCTTGCTTTCCTCATATTGTGCTGTCTTTTGGTGCTGCCTCAAAGAAGAAATAATAATTAATAAAAAGCCCTTGCTAAAGTCAGCAGTTCTGACTCAACACACATGGGTAGCAGATTGTCTGAGGAAGAAGGTGACATGTTTACATAGCCCCCTGCTTCCCATAACAGAAATGTAAGGCCTTATTGACCATGGCCATAGACTTTTTAGATACGCTGGGGCTCTGAGGAAGAACAGCTTCCTTTGTAAGGCAGGTATACCCAGAGAGGCCATTCCTGCTATGCTGTATAGTAATGCAAATGAAGTCATTTGTAAAATAGTTAAAATGAAAAGGAGCAACTCCAACCTCTAAGATTGACCATTTCACAGGTCCAAATGAAGTCACATTTTCCTTCAGCTGCTCTTTGGGTGTTGGAATCAGTCACTGATGCTTGGGCTCATTTCTGTTTGAATCTGCCCACCAGGGACTTCCTTTTACAGGAAATGGTAGGCTCCTGACTTGTCAGCTTATCCTAGAAAGGGAAACCAATCCTGCTGTCGCTTGCCCCATATCGTCATTCGCTCTAAATTTGCTCCAGTCCAGAGTAATTCTCTAACTGGCAAGAGCAAAGTTTTTGAAAAACAACGTAACCTCTTCCTTAAAACATACAAAGCTGAAGATTCGTCCTGCTAAATAAAACCAGCAGAGACAGCTGAAAATTCAAACCACTGAATAGCTGAGATAGTGACACTGACACATGCTGTTGACTCATACAAATACGTCTCCTTTGGGAGAATCCCTAGTGTAGGAAATGTCTGAGCACTCATCCTATACGGTTATTAATGAGGACTGGTTTTTTTTTACCTTAGTGGATCTATTTAAAAACTGATCTTAATTCTCCTACGATTCAAAATATGTCAAATTACACAAATCAAATATCTGACATGTTAATAGCTGAGGAGGTTCAAAGAGGTGATACTGAAAATATAACCTGAGGAAATACATTGCCTGATCAGTGGCATTTTTTTCTGCTCCTGCTCTATAGTACTGTAGCTTGCACTTCCTTGGTAGCAGTTTCCTATAGGTCTGTTAACAGTAACCTGCATAATGCAAAATGAAGCTTGCCTGCAGTAGGTGGACACCTACAGTGTGTGGAAATGAAATGTGGAGTGAGCAATTCTTTTTCTTGTAAAGGGCGTGTAAATACACCCTTATTTTTCAAAAAGAACAGGAGTACTTGTGGCACCTTAGAAACTAACAAATTTATTTGAGCATAAGCTTTCGTGGGCTACAGCTCACTTCTTCGGATGCATAGAATGGAACATACAGTAAGAAGATATTTATACATACAGAGAACATGAGAAGGTGGAAGTAGCCATACCAACTGTAAGAGGCTAATTAATTAAGAGAAGCTATTAACAGCAGGGGAGAAAAACTTTTGAAGTGATAATCAAGATGGCCCATTTCGGACAGTTGACATGAAAGTGTGAGGCTACTTCAACATGGGGAAATAGATTCAATTAGTGTAATGACCGAGCCATTCCCAGTCTCTGTTCAAACCTAAGTTAATGGTATCTAGTTTGCATATTAATTCAAGTTCAGCAGCTTCTCGTTGGAGTCTGTTTTTGAAGCTTTTCTGTTGCAAAATTGCCACCTTAACGTCTGTCACTGAGTGATNGGGGCTCGTTCACCTGCACATCTACCAATGTGATATATGCCATCATGTGCCAGCAATGCCCCTCTGCCATGTACATTGGCCAAACCGGACAGTCTCTTCGCAAAAGAATAAACGGACACAAATCTGACATCAGGAATCATAACATTCAAAAACCAGTAGGAGAACACTTCAACCTCTCTAATCACTCAGTGACAGACGTTAAGGTGGCAATTTTGCAACAGAAAAGCTTCAAAAACAGACTCCAACGAGAAGCTGCTGAACTTGAATTAATATGCAAACTAGATACCATTAACTTAGGTTTGAACAGAGACTGGGAATGGCTCGGTCATTACACTAATTGAATCTATTTCCCCATGTTGAAGTAGCCTCACACTTTCATGTCAACTGTCCGAAATGGGCCATCTTGATTATCACTTCAAAAGCTTTTCTCCCCTGCTGTTAATAGCTTCTCTTAATTAATTAGCCTCTTACAGTTGGTGCGGCTACTTCCACCTTTTCATGTTCTCTGTATGTATAAATATCTTCTTACTGTATGTTCCATTCTATGCATCCGAAGAAGTGGGCTGTAGCCCACGAAAGCTTATGCTCAAATAAATTTGTTAGTCTCTATGGTGCCACAAGTACTCCTGTTCTTTTTGCTGATACAGACTAACACGGCTGCTACTCTGAAACCTTATTTTTCAGACCATATACCCAATCTGCTACCTCACGTGCATTAAAAAAATAAGTTCCCTTCGGAATCGGCTATTCCATACTGGTTCACTATGGGGTTTCTTGCATCAGTGTTAGAGAAGACACTGGACAGGGTTCTGATACAATGTGGGAATTGTTATAATCCTGACTTTAGGGACATAGATTGCACATAGTCCTTTCCGTTAAAGGACTCTGTGGCATAGAGCTTTTGTATTTTGCTTTCTAACTGAATTATAAAATTATAACTGTCCTTGTCAGAATAGCAGCTCTAACATCTTATCCACTCAAAAAATTTGGCTCCTGAGAATCATGATCAAGGGAGAATGGATCATAATTTCAGGATATGTACCACTCCCAGTCGACCTTTCTAAAGAAATTCTGACTTCCAGCTAGGATGTGTTAGTACAGTATTTCAGCAAAAGTTGTCAAGTGTCTGCAGACTAGATCAATATGCTGTGCTAGCGTGTGTCTGCGGGGGATGGGGCGGGAGAGGGGCTCGCTAAACTGGATTTGATCTTAGGAGGATTAGTCTAAATGAAGATGAAGCATTTCAAATCCTCAACCAAATCCATTTCTCCCCCCCCCCCACCCCATGCTCCCCTTCTGCCTGAGGGAATTCATCATTTTAGCAAGGCAATTTACAGCTGTTGTAGTCAGTTGTGGCAAAGGATCGTTCAGCAGAGGGTTAGCTCAATGTAGTGTTCATGATTTCGAAGGGTCCAGTCATATGCACAGTGCTGCACAACACTGAAGGAAAGTTGGTTGGAGCATTAGCTGTGAAGGGCATAACAAGAGCTAAAATCCATTTAGGGTCGGCCTGAAATCCCAGTTACATATTTACCAGTGACTCAGGAGAACACAGGAACCACTGGTCCATCAAGTTTTATATCTTTCCTTCAGCAAGGCCCAATACCTTCAGAAGAAGGCTGAAAGCTCTGCATGATGCCCCTAGACCATTGTGCAATGCTGCACGTGAGGGCACCATGAGCTAACAAAGTCTGCAGTCACATACAGGTAGGTCATTCCCCATTTCACATAAGATCTAAACTGGATTTCTGTGGCCATTTAGTGCCTGAGCCGCCATTCTTTATGCACCCCCGGTCTCCGCGTGTGAGGTTATCAGGTGTCAAGTCTGAAAGGAATGCAGGATCAGGTGCACACTGCACAACAGGTGCTGGATGTATTGCTCATGGGCAGGCCATATCGCTGGTCAGCGATGAGTGGCTATTCTGCGAGCCTTTTATGTTTACTTCCTTGATTTTTAACAATGTGATGCCTTTCTGGTTATGGTTTTTAAGGTATTCAGAGAGAGAAGGTGGAATCTTCACGCCAATAGAATTCCCCCTGAAGGCAAGAACTGCAAGGTTTGACACACCCAATGTCACTGAAGGGAGGTTTACCTGAGTAAGGACAGTAAAGACTAAAGTCAGCATGGTGCTGAGTTCTCCTTCAGTTCCCATTGAAACTGCCTCACAATAACTCCAAAGGCCAGATGTCCAAGGGCTCAGCACCCACCATTGGGGCCAGATTTTCAGAAGCCTTCTTCTCCTGCTTCAGCACCTGAACGAGGGCCAGAATTTCAAAAAAGGGTTCCTCACCCAGCGACTGCCACTGTGATATTTATAGTCAGAAAAGCTTGGAGTATTGGGCGCATAGTGGGTGCAAAGCTCTTTTTGAAAATTCTATTTCAAGAATCCACTCGCCAGAAGATCAGCTTTTTTGGAAGTGTAGAACTAACTTATTAGAAAGTATACCCTTGCTGGATGCGTGGGTGTGGTGGATCATTAGGAAAAGGCTGGTGGTTATTCTCTTGGTTCAAATGGACAAGAAGTCTGCATGCTTTTATTTCCAGATCTGTGGATATGCTGCTGTTCCGAGGTTATGAAAAACTGTACAACACGCACAGATTGGAGACTTAGCAAACAATCTCTGATACAGGAAATTCAGGTTTTGAGAGTTCTGTTAGGCAGATGGGGGTGGGGAGAGTGCTGTGTTTTGCCATGGATTATGAAAGTTCAGGAATGGCAAATGTTGAGCTTCTCTCTGCAGTGTTTTATGACGCATCATATACCTTAGCAGAACAAATTGGGTCACTGCTTTTACTGTTTGCTTGTGGAATGTGTGGGACTGAAGGGCAACATTTTAAAATTTGCACAGAAATTGGAGTTTAGCTGTCAGGATTTGAGATACTTATTTTTCTTGGATTATGCTTCTATTTATTGGCATCTGGAGGTGCTTGAGAGACCTAAAGCGGGAATAGAAAAATTGGATTCTCGGTTTTGCAGGGTTTTTTTTTTTTAATCCTGCTAAAATGATGTTTTCCTTTGAGAGTTGGATATTGAGTGATCTTACTCTCCTGTGTCTGTGGAACTATTTCAGGACAAAGGTGAACTACCATATGTATTCCTAGAAGAGAAACAATAATAAAAAAATTAGTTAAAAAGGAGTAGGGTGAACTATTCCAAATCCGCAGCATTGGACTCTGACCCTGAAGAGGTGTTCTGAAACAGTTTGGATTTGTGCTTTTCTTTATGTTCTTTAATAGATAGGCATATCTCCATAAATAATTATTTTTTGTCTCATAGAACTGGAAAGGGACCCTGAAAGGTCATTGAGTCCAGCCCCCTGCCTTCACTAGCAGGACCAAGTACTGATTTTGCCCCAGATCCCTAAATGGCCCCCTCAAGGACTAAACTCACAACCCTGGCTTTAGCAGACCAATGCTCAAACCACTGAGCTATCCCTCCCCTAGCTAATGAAAATCATACTCCTTTAAAACCCCAAATCAAGAGTTGGTGGGAATTTTCCTGAATAAGGGATGTATATAATGAGCAAAGCCTTAGGATTTGAACCTTTGACATTGTCAGTTTGTATGATGGGAACTTTAAATATTATCCATGGCTATTCCTATTCGTGTTGTTGCAAAGCATTGCATTTTCACTCTTTGTCCTTTAAATTTTGGCATTTGCTCTAGGGGAGGGCAGAGAAAATGAAGATTCTGAATTAGAAATAATATTTGTTTTTGACAGGAACATATTTTCAGGATGATATTTTTGTGGTGGTGGGAGGGGAACTCCAATTTCCTCACCCTTTAAACTGGATTTGAGATAATTGGTGTATGCATGGTGGCTATTGTGACCTTTATGTAATGCTGCTGTGTTCCACCCTAGACTTGGCCATATTTCACTGGGGTGAAATAATTCCTGTTTTACATAAGAGCTAAATTCTTCCATCCACTATGTGCATGCGCCTCCAGTTGATATCAAAGTTGTACAGAAGAGCAGCATTTGGTGCAAAGTTTGTCAAGTATTTTGGGCTCTTTCAGAATGGACGACACTGTCACACTTGCAAGCTAATTCTTCTTCTAATTTTGTTTAATTTTTTATGTCCTACTCTATACAGACTTGGAGCCTTAACTCCATCCCTAGCAATTTTAAAATCAAGATTGGATTTTTTCCCCTAAAAGATGTACTTTAGTTCAAAAAGGAATTATTTTGGGGAAGGTCTATGACCATGTTAGCCAGGAGGTTAGCCTAGGTCAGTGGTCCCCAACCTTTTTGTGGCCAGTAGCACATTCATGTTTTCAGAAGAGTGTGGCGGGCGCCAACAATTTTTCAAGGCTTATTTTGTATTTTGTACATTAATATGAAAAACATCATATTTAATATTACATAATATATGAATCCAGAGAGAAGAGAGAAGCCGGAGAGAAGCCGCGAGGACAGAGAACACCGGTGCCCGCAGCCCCGGAGTACTCTGTCCCCAGCAGGCGTGGGGCCCCAGCTTCTCTCCCCTGCTGGGCACTAGGCGGGCGCACATAAATGCCCCGGCGTGCGCCATGGCGCCCGCGGGCACCATGTTGGGGACCACTGGCCTAGGTGATCACAGTGGTCCCTTGGAATCGATGAATTTACCTTCTGTCCTGCTGGAAGGGGCTGGCTTTTTTCCCTGTTTTAAAGGCAGTCATGGGAAATCCCGTGCAGGATAGGAAGATTTTCAAGGGTCAAGGACAATAATATTGGCTGGGAGTTCCAGCGGGAATTTCTATGGGAGTTGAGCACTCTAATCCCTTAGGGTCCTTACAAATTCTCAGACATTGTCTGTGTCTGCTCTGAGTCTTATGGCTTGGAGCATATTTCAGATTATTCAGTGTTCCCACTAAGTGGCTTCTTTTATATAAGAATGTTTATCTCAGCGCAAACACACCATTCAAGAGAAAAATGTGACTTAGTCAAATACTGGTTCTGCTCCACCACTGTTGCAAAAGAATGGTACATTTTATATGACTAGGGGCTTTGCTATTTGAATTCCTACCGTTAAAATAGGGACAGATATGATATATTGATAGGTATTGACCACAGGGACAGACTGAATAGTCTGTGTGACACAGAAGCCCCTGCAATCTTATCCCACAGTGTAATTGATTATTAGAGATTTGTATGGCTCCCAAGCCAAAAGGAGTTCTTATCAGATCTGGACTTTAATGGCGACACAGTTACCTGAGGGCAGAATTACAACTTGACAATTCCTGAGCATTTATCCACTCCGTCCCTTCTCATTCTTTAATGCTGTTCAAGGTGACTGTCAAAATCCACAGAAGTCTTTCCTAATGAAATGTAAAAAGTATGTCAATCTATCCTTCTGTGCACAGAAGGCTCTTTCTTTTTATCTCCTAGTAATTGTTCCCCCTAGGATTGGCTGCATGATATTAAAGAATCTTTTATTGTTGTACAATTAGTTTCAAAACAGCTTATTCTGCCTGTGCATCAGTCTTGTTCTCCTGGAGGCAGGTGGCTGCGGACCAGAAAGACCTTGGCATTGGTTCCATGGCTTGTTTTTTTTTTAATCCTTGCAGGGTCTGTTTTTAAACGTGTGTGTTGCACAAGTCAGATTAGGGCAGGAAAAGGAGCCGCTTGGAGGAGAAATCTGCAAGAGAACAACTTGTAAAAAGGCTGCTCGTTGAGGAAACATTCCAGTAGGAGTCACTAATGGGCAATTCCTATTCTCAGTGCTCAGCCCAAGGCGGGGGGAGGTCGCTGCAGGGATAAAGAGTGATAGCTCCACTAACATACAGTACATCTATCTATTGAGGATATTTATATGGCCACTGTTACCATAGCAGCCAAATGCCTCACAATCTTTAAGGTGTTCAGCCTTAAGTAGGCAAGTGCTATTCTCCCCACTTTACAGATGGGGTGCTGAGTGACTTGCTTGATGTCACCCTGGAAGCCTGTGGCTAAGCAGGGTATCGAACCAAAGTGAGGACCTTAACCACTAGGCCATCCAGCCTCTCTTTCTTCTTGGGGATTATTCCAAATGGCAGAATAGCCTCTGTGCTTCTCTTTTCACACATCAATAGCTCTCTGGAGTGGTAGATCCGCTGACCCCCCAGTAAGTCCCTACAGAACTGGATGTAGAGGTCTACTGGGCCTGCACCGGCTCTCAAAATCCAGTGCCCTCCACTTGTGTAACAGAACCACAGCGTTTCTGATACAGGCAGGGCCTGGGCATTCACACAGAAGGTCAGGTAGGGTTTAGGGCTTTACTGTGCTTACCTGATTTGCAAAAGAAATCTCCCGGCCCTATTCAAACCATGCACAGCATTGTACAAAACAAGCTGTAATGTACAAACCTTTCAGCTGTTCTGCGATATCCTATTATACATAGAAATATAGTCTAGGTATAAAAGAGAGCTGAATGAATTCTGATTGGCCTGTTCATACAAGTAAGACAGCGATGGAGATTTTGCCTCAGAAACACTGTACTGTACCAGTTTGTGCGCCGAGATTGTACGTTCTTGGGGCAGGGATTCTGTTTGGGTTTTGCTGAGTATATTCTACCTGGTGTAAAGCAACCTGGCAGTTTTTAAATAACAATAATAAATGGCTCCATGTTACGATAATACAGGAAAACCGTTGTAGAAAACTGTCTGCTTTCAGACTGTCAGCTACATGAACAAACAACCCACTGGTGAGTGAGTGTTATTGGTTATGTGCTATTTGTGTCCTATATTTGTTTGTGAAACTGTCAAGTTAACTGTCAAGATAAAAGGTCATGAAACTTAAGAAAACACAAAACCAAACTTCCTCACCTATATTAGAACTTTAACTTTAAAAACCTCAATGACTTTTCACTGTTTCTTTTTTGTTTGTTTCCTTTTTGAACTTCTTTCAGTTAAGAAGCTGAAAATAAACTAACAACATTTCACTTTAAAAAAAAGAGAAGTCCTTTTTCCTATTTAGGTTAAGAAGATAAGAACAGCCATACTGGGTCAGACCAAAGGTCCATCTAGCCCAGTATCCTGTCTACCGACAGTGGCCAATGCCAGGTGCCCCAGAGGGAGTGAACCTAACAGGTAATGATCAAGTGATCTCTCTCCTGCGTTAGCACAACATTCCAGTGTTTGGGTTGCAAAAACGGGAAGGGAATATTTATTTAAATCCCCACCACCGCCACAAAAATCCCTCTGTCTAGTGGACTTTCACGGAAAAGATCTATAGAACTGAATAGGTACGAAAACAACAGAGTTCTTTAGAAATTTAATAAGTTTTGATAGGAATCACTCTTCAAATCTCCAGAATTTAATAGAAAATAATAGGGTTTTTAATCATCCTATGGAACTCTGTAGCGCAGACCTAAATCTTTCTTAAATTTTGTAGGCTGGTTTGGGGGAAAAAAATCCTATGGGAAGATAACTTTCTATTAAAACCTATAAAACTTTTCCATAAAGAGAATAAAAAGTAATTGATTAGTTTCTTTTTGTCTTAAATTTTATTTTACAAAACCTAAATTTTGGCCACAAATCTTTCTGCCTTGACCTTCATCCATGGTTCGGGTCTTCTTTGCCCCAGGATTGAGCAGGCAGTAGAAAGAGGAGGCTCCATTCAAAATGAGGGTTATAATCTTGCTGAACCCCTGAGTTACTGTGATCCTATGTCTCTCCCTGGACCTCCTTTTCTGCTTCGCATAATCTGTCTAGAAAACTGAGTGAAGCAGGACCTTGCTGAAAACCAGATCCTGAATGTGTGTCGAACTTTGCTGGATGCAGAATATATAGACACAAATGTACTTTGGCTTTCAGTTCAGAAACGGATTTTCAAGGCCTTGTGCTGATGGTGTCTAAGATCTCCCTTCTTCTTTGCTACCTGGCTCCTTCTGCCTGAAGAGCAAGAAACTCAATGTCGCACACAGTCTTGAGTATCCTGTTTGGCAGCGTTGAGTGCTCTTGACCGGTCCACTTCACATGTTTTTAATTTGATTCAGGACTGAAGTATATAAGGGAGCCAGCCCCTCTCGGTGCTCAGAAGATTCCTAGGTAATCCAAGGAGATGAATCATGCCTCAGGGAGGGTTTAATACTGAAACTGCAAGATTCCTACCAACTGTTTGAAAGATTCAATTTCTGAGGAAGGGATTAAGTTTAGACAGGGGATGAAAAATGTCTGGTCCCTCCCAGCTGGTTTGACACAGATAATTAAAAGAACCAGAATGGTTCTGGCCCACAGTAAGTGAGGGGGACACTGGCCATCACCTTTTCTTTCTCTAGAGTTGTTGGATTTGATTTGCAGTGTTTCTGTAATAGCTGTAAAATGAAGTAACGAAGGAAAAACCTGAGAAAATCGCCAACCTTTTGGCCACTTGTAATTTCTCGCCAGGCTGAATTGGAGCCTTATAATGATTGTGATCACATGGGCCATTGGATTTTTAAATGAAATTTCATTCCATGCTTTGAAAAAATACTTGGCGTTTCCTTTAGTACGAGAGAAACCAAGTCCACAGCTCCCCTGGTAAATGGTTTCAGTAATTAATCCTATGAGGCTCGTCAGAGTTGGTGGTGTCTCCATTATTTACACACAGAAATAAAGATAAATGGCCCTGGTTAATAATCTTGGGAATGCATAAATCTTGCTTGCTTATGGTAAAAGTAACACAAGAGGACATTATGTTAGTTAAAGTTTTGTTCTATTTCTGGGGTGACGCCTGTTTATGTGGTCACAGATTTAAGGAAGAAATGCGTGCATGTCTTCAATATCCTATCTGTGTCTGTGCTGTCTGCAGCTGCCCCCTGAACCCCTCACAAAGGGAGGTTCTACAGTGTGAACGGAGAAATCTGTGTTGGGGAACAGGGAGGTGAGGCCTAAGGCTGTATTAACTCAGGCCAGCTTCCTCCTGTCTAGTGGTGTAGGGGGAAGGAAGATAAAATCTGGAGGAGCTTGACTTTCTGCACCACTCCTTCCCATCCTTGGTCCACCCATTCAAGTCTGGAGCCTGCAGCTCCACTGCGTAGGTCCTCCCAGCCCCGTGGAAGAAGTATGCTTGCTAACCTGAGCTCCCTCTCTCTCTTTGCGGGTATAGGCTCCTCTTTGCTTATGGACTTGGTGGGGAGCATTGGATCCTTTTGTTATCACCTTTCAGAGAAGTTTATCTCCATTTATACCATGCCGACCCCTTCATTCCAAGACATGTCTGTATCTTCCTGAATTATGATTGTGAAGTGTCATGGATGGTGCCAGCTCTCACTGTGAGAAAGTTCAAAAAGTTTGTACAGAAAAGCTATTGGGTTGCACATGGCCCTTCATCTTCACTATTGCTGTCTTCTTCTCCTGTGCTTTCTCCTTGTCACCCACATTGCTCCATCCCCCAGTACATACCAAATGCAGCTGGTAACCACCTGCATTGCCCGTCACTCTGGCCGTATCCTCTTCCTCTTTGGATGACTCCACTGGCTCCCCACTTTTTCCACCACATCAGCTTCAAGCTTCTTCTGATCCCCTTCCAGGCTATTTTGTAACTCTGCCCCTCCTTGCCGATCCACTCTTGCTTCAGCTCCTCTTCCACGGGACCCCCTGCTCCACCAGTGATGCCAGCCTTCATTGCCTGTTTGTCCACTTCTCCCATCGCTGTCTTGGTACCTCCCATCACACTGCTCCTTAAGTTTGGAATGCCCTCTCCTGAATTGAGTTATAAGGCCACTGTCCTCTCCTCCTTCAAATCCTTCCTCAAGAACCGTTCCTCCTACAATGCCTAAAAGAAATCAGCCAACAAATAGTGTTGAGGGACATTTGGGTATAGCTGATGGTTTTTGGAGAAAAAAATGTATATAAATACATATTGATTCTATCCCACTTCCTTGCTGTTCACTTGTTGCTTGTCTCCTGAGATTGAAAATGCTTTGGAGTTAAGCACCTAGGTACCTATCTGTATCTTTAGGTGCCTAAATACCTTTACAAATCTGGCTCTGAGGCAAAGATTTTTAAGGCTTGAGTGATTTTTGGATACCTCTGGTTTTTGGCTGCTCAATCTGAGGTTCCTTAAAGGGGCTGATTCTCAGCACTTCCTGAAAATCAGGCTCTTGTTACGGTGTCTCAAGTGGGCTCCCTAAAACACTAGTCACTTTTGGAAAATGGGTTTGGCTCTTCCCATGTGTGTGTCCGGACAGTGCTTAGCGCACATAGTCAGTGTTACTAATAATATGCAGTGCTAGCAATAATATGCAGTGCTGCATTAATATGCAGTGCTAGCAATAATATGCAGTGCTAGCAATAATATGGTGAAGAAGGACTTCAAGTGTTAACTGTACTGTAGCTTTTCCAAACAGTGCAGAAATAGTTGGGTAATTTCCTCTTGATTCTGAAGCAGTGAAACAAACGCTATTACCTCTGTGCGGCTTGTTTTAAACAGTTGATATAATTAATGCTGCTCTTTAGATGGGGCTGCTATTTTTATCCATCCTGAACTCACGTACTTCTGTAGTAGCGGCTCTGGGGCAGACCTCCTGTTCCTCAGAATCCCAAGTGTGAGACACAGCTTTAATAATATTTATAGTTAGTTCACAGTTCAGTGAGCAGAGCTTGGGGCCAGTTTCACAAGTGCTCATCGTCTTTATCAAACTGTTAACAAACACCGGGAAACACTTTGAGTGAATACAAGCAACAAAAATTCTAAGGGGAGAGGAAACTCCTGTGTCATTAACTGTGCATTATGGCATCTGATGGAAGACTGCAACTAGCAGAAGATGTGTTTAGGATGTAACTTTAGAAATCAAGTCACTACAATTAAATTGTACTGAAACACAATTTAGCTAGCACATAAGTGTGTTGATTTTTTTTTTTAAAACTCCCCTTTGAATCTTTAATCATTACCTAGGTATTTGTGTCTAGGAGGGAAAAGAGAGGATGTAGTTTTATATTTAAGTCACTAGCCTCTGAGATTCAGGACATCTGGGTTCAATTTTGGTCTGTTACAGAATTCTGGCGTGACTCTGCCTCAGTTTTCTATCTGTAAAATAGGGATATTACTATTTCTAGAGTTACTAACATCTGTTTGCATGAGTTGCAAACACGGTCATGGTTCCATTTTTCCACTGCTCCTGGTAAGCCAATTGACAGAACTCCAATATCAATACGGCACCATCCTTAATATGTCCCTTTTTATCGTGCAGTTTCTAGAAATATATATTTAAGCGTATATCCCAAAAGTAAATGTCTTACTTTGGTTAGCCCAAGAAATTGAACATTAGCCTGAATTACCAACAAGGGTTTATGGAAGGGTTTTTGTTTAAGACTATGCGGGAAAGATTTTTCAATATAACCTAAGGTGTGAATTTTCTCTCTCACTCTCTAGACATTCTTACTCTAGTATAAGAATGCCGATTGCTGGTTTAGCTTATTATAACTTGGAAAAGGAGTCAAGCTAAATTGAAAAAAAGCCATTTTTGTATATATGGATTAAGCATCCATATGGGGTGATTATAATTCTGTATAACTATGTTGGTACAACTAGTAAAACTTTCCCATGTAGACAAGGCCTAAGTCATTGTGTCTCCAGTGCATTGCAGGGTGTGATTGCAGGTTGTGTAGACATACTTGAGTCAGCTTTACCCTAGTTTGCTTGGGTACTGATGCCTTAAAGCCGCAGCAAAGCAGGCGTCAGCATGGGCTAGCTGTTTGAGTAATTGCCCAAGGTTCTGGGTGGGCTTGTTCAGCCTGCGCTGCTACTGTGGCTTCACTGCTTTGGCACCTGAGCTAGCTAGACAAAAACTAGCTCGGGTAGGTGTGCACGAGCTTCAGTCACACCTTGTGACTGCAGCATAGACGTACCGTAGTTGTCATGGTTCAGGACTAGCTACACCTTGAGCCCCCTGTAGTCTCTCACGGTGCACCCGTGCAGAGGACTGGCCCTGTGCTGTCACCTCTCTCAGGGTGGAACCCTGAGATTCTCCTGTTCTGACTGTGTCCCCGGGTGACAGCCCCATCTACCAACCGTGATTATCCAGCAGGCCCGACTGGGTTCAGGTCCTGCGAGTTTTCCCTGCAGGAGCTGTGACCAGCCGTGACCCAAACCGCCTTTTCAAAACCAAGTATTGTTTAATCTCAACAACAGGAACGCGGCATGACAAGAGCAAAGGGTTTGAACACAGCAAAAGGTCCACAGGCATATCTGTCTGACTGTGATGGGATGTATTCCCCATATAGCAGTGAAGGGGAGCAGGAGAGGTCAGTTAGCCCCTACTGTGATACCTGGAGGGGAGACCAGTAATTAAGGATTAGACCCAGCTGGGGAGAACTAGACTGGATGGTTCCTATAAAGGGAGGACTGCCGGGCAGTGGGGAGAGCAGGCCCAGGAGAGCACTAGTTGGGAGTTTCTACGGGCTGAGAAAGAAACCACAGAGGCACCTGCAGGAAAGTGCCTCTACCCTGAAAGGAGAGGGCAGCCGGGGAGAAGGAGACTCCTAGAGCAGCTCTGGGAGAAGAGAGACTCCAGGGAAGACGCCTTGTGGGTCAGTGGCTCGGGAAAAGGCCCTGGGAGGCAGTGCTCTGTGATGGAGCGAGAAAGAACTCTGCAGAGCGTGGGGAGGAGCAGAGAGTCTGAAGATTGAGCTTGGGAAGGGTGGAAGAGTTTCTGTTCCTTTGAGCTGGGCCATTGTTACCCTGGAAGGGTGGGAGTCTTAGGCCAGGTCTACACTACAAATTTACATTGGTATAACTACATTGCGTGGGGGAGGGTGTGTGTGTGTGTGAAAAATCCACACACCACAGTGATGTAATTACACCGACCTAACCCCTGGTGTGGACAGCGCTGTGTCAACGGGAGAGCTTCTCCTCTCGGCATAGCTACCGCCTATCGCGGCGGTGGATTAACTACGCCAATGGGAGAAGCTCTCCTGTCAGTGTAGCCCTGCCCTTAGTGTGACCTGGCTGGAGGGCCAACTCACTCCACAGACCACCAAAGTCTGGAGGAGGGTGTGGCATAGGGGCTGCAATGCCAAATCTCACCATGAGGAGGCGCTCTGGGATGATGATTGACACTTACCTATAGACTTAGGTAGGCCTAGCTTACCCCAGACACCACCACCTCAGGGGACGGCAGTTCAAGCTTCTCCGCTACAATCTCTGCCTCTCTTTCCCCTGTTCTTCAGGGGCTGAGCTTTTATCAACCCCAAGGTTCTTTGTTTCAGTTTCAGGATCTCAAACCCTCCCCTCGCCCTCCCGCCCATGTTACAAGTCAGATGGTTGAACTCGAGCATGGTCAGAGGTAAGACTTCAAGCCAAACGACACCTGAATTGTCCCTACAGGAATTGACAACTGGGACAATCAGAAGTGACTGTGCACTTTCCCGCGTACGTGCTGTCAGCTCCTGCTGGAATTAACCTCTTGTAATTATATAGCAAACAATACAATAACAGATGGAACATATAATATTCATAAAATATTCTGGGCAGCTCCCACGTCCTTCCAATAGTATATCAGGGACTACGACAGATGTAGTGAAGCCCAAAGAAGCATGTTGGGAGCGTAAACAACAAGAGAACTTGAAAATGGGGAAACAGCTTCAGACACTGATTTTTTTTTATGTGAGTCGTTGGTACCAGATTTTAAACATGTTGCTGTTCTGCATTGTTTTTTCCCCAAGGATGAGCTGAGTATCTCTCAGGAGTTCGGATTTTGTTGCTGAATGACGTACTTGGGATGTATGTATCGAGGCCTTTCCACGGAGTACGATAAGCCCTTTATAAAGTTATTTCATGTCGCTTGTGCTGAAGGTTTGTAGGACGATGTTTTAGTTTTAATTTTATGTTTAGGTTATTGAACTAGTACAGAGAGAGAGAGAGGAAACGGGATGTAGCCAGCTACACATACACACAGTTCAGGCCAAATTCATCACTGGTGTAAATGAGAGCTAACTAGTTGGCTTCAGTAGAGCTGCCCCTCTTACGCCAGTGGTGAATTTGGCACTCGTCTCTGGAATGTGGAGCTGTAGTATCTGTGTCTAGTAGGCAAGTACATTCTCCTGATTATCTGCCCTGAGGATGTGAAGCTGATGTTGTTATTTGTCAAACAGGCGAGTACAGCTCGCGGTTTTCCTTCATCTTTTAGTTATTTGTGAGAAGGAAGCCTTCTAATAGACCTTATTGCTTTCCTTGTTAAAATATCACTTCATTTGGTCAGTAGAAGGGAAACAGCAAAAGTCAAAACCAGTTTGCACAATAGTCAGTGCTGTACATTTATTTTTCCTTGCTGGTAACCAGTAATTGGGACCCTTTTTCAGCCTTGTCAAAGCGCTATTTGTTTTATTTATGACTCAATATTTGTATGACGGCAGCTCCCACAGGTCTGAACCAGGGAGAGCTCTGTTGTGCTAGGCACTATGTACACATGAAGAAAGACAGAGGATCAAATTTTCAAAAACACCTAAATCTCTAGTTACGTTTAATCCACTTCCAAAGTGAATTAAGCTAATCTGGAAAATGGCGGTCTTCTTCCTGAACAAGAGTGCTCACACATGGAGTTATTCTGGAATAGCTATTCTGTTTTAAATTATTCCAGAATAACTGTCCTGTGTAGACAGGCCCTTAGGCTCCTAAATCCTATTGAAAGTCTATGAAATGTAGGCTCGTAAGCACCTAAGTCACTTTTGAAAATAAGATGTAGGTTCCTAAATCACTTTGTTTTGAAATTTTTATACACTGTCTCTACAGTAGTCGCCTTTGATGCACATAAGTATTTGCAGGATCAGGACCTATTTGTTTAATGAACTAGCCATGACGATAATTAATGTCTCAGTCAAAAACCTCAGGCCCAGATTCTCAAAGGTATTTAGGAACCATTGATTTCAATGGAAGTTAGGTGCCTAAAATGCCTTTGAGAATCTAGACCCCAGTCCTTTCCCATTCTAAGGTAACAATGTTAGAAAACAATATCTTTCGCAGAGCTCATTAACATTTTTAGGAGGAATTAATGTGAGACAAATGGGACTAACTCATGCGAGTAAAGAGAGCAGAGTTTGACCCCATGCTTCTTTTGGAAAGAGGGAAAATAACATGAAAAATATTTTAGAGAGACATATTCCTGCTCTTGGGGGCAGTAAACCTATTGTGACTGGTGCACTGGGAGTGTGAGAGGGAGAGAAGGAGATTCCCCTGCTGAACGAACAAGGGGCAAGTCCTAATCTTGGGGTGAGTGAGCTTGTTTGGTTGTTTGGGTTTTTCTTTCTCTATCAGGTTATTTTAAAGTTACAGGGTCAGTTGGGATTCTGTGTCTGGGGATTTTGAGTCTTTGTTCCCTGCATCAGCCATGATCATCTTTGATCAGCCTTGTGATCATCCTCCCACTATGTGATTAACGAGGGCGTAGGGCTGACCTACGAGAGGAGACCATAAAAGCCAGAGGCTAAGCGACCAAGGGGAGCTACAGAACAGGGGACTGCAAACAAGGAAGTTTGAGAGGGAGTCGTAATATAATCGTTATGGTTAGGAAAGGCCGCATCGCCAGTGCCAACGCTACTCCTGTCTCCTCCACCCGCACCCGTATCCAGACAGAGAACCTGACCATGGATGCCTCTACCCAGTTCCTGATGTGGATTTGCAGAGACTGTGGCCTGCATTTCCCACTCACAGAAAGCCAGGCTGGGGGGACCGTCCAGTGTGAGAGGTGCCTGCTGGTGGAATTTCTCAGGAAGCAGGTGGGAGAGCTACAGGAGGAGGGGGCCAGGCTGAGGAGCATTCATGCCCAGGAGGAGTTCATTGACAGTATTCATATGGAGATGTCCTAGGCTGAGGAAGCTATCCAGGTAGAGAAGACTGCTGTCACACCACCGGAGGAGGAGGAGGAGGAGGATATGGCTCTGTCACAGAGAGGACGCTGGCTGCTGGTTACTTCTGGCAGTAGGCAGTGCTCCACCCCTGCTCCCAACCCACCCACCATGGTGATGGAGAACTGTTCTACTGCCCTGGCAATGAACGATGAGGAATCACCCCCAAAGGTGGAAGAGGAGAAGCCATGTACCCCTAAGGCTGGGAGGATTGGAGCCACCACTCCCAGGAGGAAACATAGGGTAGTGGTGGTTGGTGATCCTCTTCTGAGGGGGGTGGAGGCACCCATCTGTCGGCCTGACTTGGCATCCTGGGAGGTATGCTGCCTATCAGGGGCCAGTATGCGAGACCTTACAGAAGGATTGTTGAGGATCATCAGGCCCTCTGACTACTACCAGATGCTACTCACCCATGTGGGCACTATAGATACTGCGAAATATGACCCTGAGCAGATCAGAAGTGACTGCAGGGCTCTGGGAGTAAGGGTGAAGGAGCTGGGGGAGCAGGTTCTGGTCTCTTCAAGCCTTCTGGTCAAGGGTAGGGGCCCAGGCAGAGACAGATGCATCCTGGATGTGAATGCCTGGCAGCAAGGTCATGGTGTCCCCAGAGGGCTTCGGCTTCCTTGACCACAGGATGCTGTTCCAGAAAGGAGGACTGCTAAGCAGAGACGGGGTCCACCTATCAAGGAAGGGGACGAGCATATTTGGATACAGACTGGATAACCTAGTGAGGAGGGCTTTAAACTAGGTTCAATGGGGGCAGGAGACAAAAGCTCTCAGGTATGTCAAAAACATGGGGACCTGGGAGAAGGGATGGAATCTGGGGGGAGCATGGGCTGTTATAGCAGGGATAAGGGAGAGACAAGAGAGAAGGTGGAAATCAAATCAGTATCTTAGATGTCTGTATACTAATGTCTGAGGTTGTGATGGAAATAGGAGACAGACTTGTTGAAAGTCTCTGGGTAAGGATAAAAGGGGTAAAAAACAAGGGTGATGTCATGGTAGGAGTATACTACAGACCATCTAACCAGGAAGAAGACGTGGATGAGGTTTTTTATAAACAACTCACAAAATCATCCAAAGCACAGGACTTGGTGATGGGGGACTTCAACTACCCAGGGAAAATAACACAGTAGGGCACAGATTATCCAACAAGTTCTTGGAATGTATTGGAAACAATTTTTTACTTCAGAAGGTGGAGAAAGCTACTAGGGGAGAGGCTGTTCTAGATTTGATTTTGACAAATAGGAAAGAACTGGTTGAGAATTTGAAATTGGAAGGCAGCTCGGGTGAAAGTGATCATGAAATGAGAGTTCATGATTCTAAGGAATGGTAGGAAAGAAAACAGCATAATAAAGAAAATGGATTTCAAGAAGGCAGACTTTAGCAAACTCAGGGAGTTGGTAGGTAAGACCCAGGGGAAGGAAGTCTAAGGGGAAAAACAGTTCAAAAGAATTGGCAGTTTTTCAGAGACATTATTAACGGCACAAGAGCAAACTATCCCTTTATGTAGGAAAGATAGGAAGTCTGGCATGAGACCACCCTGGCTTAACCAGGAGATCTTCAATGATCTAAAAATAAAAGAGAGTCCTAGGTGGAAACTAGGTCAAATTACAAAGGATGAATACAAACAAATAACCCAAGTATGTGGGGACAAAATTAGACAGGCCAAGGCATAAAACGAGATTAAACCAGCTAGAGACATAAAGGGTAACAAGAAGACATTCTACAGATACATTAGAGGCAAGAGGAAGACCAGATACAGAGAACGGTTGTTACTGTTGCGTGCAAAAAAAAAAAAAAAGGGGGGGGGGGGAACGACATAATTCTGGGCTGTATTAGCAGGAGTACTGTAAGCAAGACACGAGAAGTAATTCTTCCACTTTACTCCATGCTGATTTGGTCTCAACTGGAGTATTGTGTCCAGTTCTGGCCGCCACATTTCAGGAAAGATGTGAACAAATTAGAGAAAGTCCAGAGAAGAGCAACAAAAATGATTAAAGATCTAGAAAACATGACCTATGAGGGTAGATTGAAAAAAATTGGGTTTGTTCAATCTGGATAAGAGAAGATTGAGAGGGCACAAGATAAGTTTTCAAGTACATAAAAGGTTGTTACAAGGAGGTGGGAGAAAAATTGTTCTTAACTTCTGAGGACAGGACAAGAAGCAATAGCCTTAAATAGCAACAAGGGGCAGTTTAGGTTGGACATTAGGAAAAACTTCCTAACTGTCAGGGTGGTTAAGCACTGGAATAAATTGCCTAGGGAGGTTGTGGAATCTCCATCATTGGGAATTTTTAAGAGCAGGTTGGACAAACACCCATCAGGGATGGTGTAGATAATACTTAGTCCTGCCATGAGTGCAGGGGACTGGACTAGATGACTTCTCGAGGTCCCTTCCAGTCCTATGATTCTATGATTTAAAAAAGCATGCTCAGGGCTTGAACATGCCACAGGAGTCTGTATGTTGCTTTAAAGAAGGTTTGATGTAACACTTTGCAAAAATTCTGTGGTTGCATAAAGGTTTCTTTTAGGCTGTGATTCAGCAACCTATCCATTGACTTCAGTGAGACTTAAGCAGGTGCCTAAAGTTAAGCAGGTGCTTAAGTGCTTTGCTGAATTGGGGCTCTTGATCTGTAAGCTGTTTGGTGCAGGGACTGTCTTAATTTTATGTCTTGGATAGTAACCTATAGGTTGTCGGAGGTTAACATAATAATGAATGGTGATAAGCTGTTCTGTATGTTGTGGTCAGACAAGACTTCATAGTCTACAGCAATGATGGAATTTGCCAGCTTCTGGTCCAAAAATGTAGGCCCCTTCCACTAGAGTTCATGGAAAATGGCTGGGCTCAAATCTGCACCTATTGAAGCCAATGGAAGTTTCGGGATTGTCTTGAAAGAGAATTTGATCAGGGCTTTAGACAGCTTTAGTTATAGGAGGGTTTTTAGTAGCCTCTAAAGGTGAGGAGCCACTAGAGGGTGTCAGTATAACATACGCTCAATTAATGCTAAGGCTTCTAGTGCTTTATGTACTAAACAAACTGATATTAAAAGCCGGGATCCCTGAGCCAGTTTTGACACTCCCACCAGTAGAGGCCAGCAGTAAACTTTACACATGACATAAAAGACATTTTCATCTCGGAGAGCTAAGCATTCCTGTAAGCCTTACTCACTTAAGAAATCCCATTGAAACTAATGGAACGACATGCGAAGTAAGATACTACTCACAGGGAGACAGGGTGGCAGAATCTGGCCTACGATGAGGGCTTGCATGGGAGACATTCACAGATTCAACTATAAGACAGGTACTTGGAAAGGAATGCAAAACGGCCATGTTTATGAGCAATCCTGAGCTAGTTCGTCTGTGAACAGGCTAAAGAGAAGTGATTTCATAGCAAAGGAATTGTTAATTACTGAGCTCCTCTGAATTCCTATAATTTTAAAATCACGTTGGCAACAAATCAAAAGAACATGTGGTGCCACAGTGTTAGGGTATTTTTATTTATATCTGATTCACAATTGTCTCCATGGCAATGTGAGAGATGAAGGCGGAAGAAAGAAATGAGTTATCACATTATTAACTGACCTAGTGGAAAAAAAACTGAGGCATGTTAATGATTAATTTAACATTATAGGGCTGCCTGGCAAGTCATTATCATTATAGTTAAGGAGTTGTTAGCATTTCTATTATAAATGTGGTTTTCAAGTGTTTATAACTCATCTGTTTTAATTTGCATCAGGCTGCAACTTTGCATACAGGTTCTCGGCAGAAAAGCAAAATAAATTGTTGTCATTTTAAAACACCCTGCATTGGATTGCCAGTTTTTAGCTCTAGAGCAGCTCGGAATTTTGTTTCTGGCTGGGGATTATTTTTTGTTGTTGCTCTACTCTAGTAGCTAAATAATGGCTTACTTTTAAAAACAGAAATTTGGCAGGAGCTCCCTGCTGCATTTTTCAAGAGCTGGGTAGGACCAGAGCGACGCGTTAAAACACAGTGCAATACTTCGGAAATGTACCTTTCAATTCCCACTGTGCCATTATCAAAAATAAAAATCATAGATGTTATGTATGTGTGATAAATATCTGTAAAGGCAGAATCTTAGTCAAAATGCTGTTCCCCTCCCTCCTTTTGTTAACAGTGCGTTTAGCAGCCATTCTCTTCATGACCCCATAGAGATTATTCTAAATACCACAGCTGTAAATGGAACTTTTGCAAACGTAGGACCAAATTTTCAAACTTGCTGTCAGTTACCTAAATAAAAAGTCTTGATTTCCAAAGGTCATGAGCAGCTGCAGCTTCTAGAAACCCCAGAGTTAGTTTTGGGTGCCTAGTACATCTAATAATCAAGTTGCCTTTATCTGAGTGACTAACTTTAGGCACCCAGGTTTGAAATTGTTGTCCTTGAGGACCTGCTTCAGAAGACTATCCTCCAGGAAGATCTCCCATCAGGTCCTAGTTTTTAAAAGAGAGAAGTTCCGTTCAGATTGCAAACAGTGTCTCATGTCAGTGTGACAAGTCGAATCCTTACTAGGTGGAATGGGGGGAAAGGCATGAATGAGTTAGTGTGCAGTGAGTGTCACGTGTTCGCATGTCTGCACTGCTGGAATTCTGACACAGTAAGAATTCAATAGCATGCAGGGCAGGAAGATTTCACTTGCAGAGTGCTGCCGTCATGTTGGAGACCATTCTCCTCTTTACCACAGCATTTATATGGGAAAAAATGACTATTAGATAATTCAATGTGTAGCCAAATTGTCATTATGGTTTTAATAAAAATAGTGATTGCCATACACCTCTATAGCACGTTTCATCCTACAGCACTTTACAAATCTGAATTGATACCAAAACAGGAATCCCTAATATAAACAGGGCTAACTTTATCCATCATGGAAAGAGTCACTTCTGGGATGGAGCCCAGCAGCTGTTGAACAGTGTGCACAGTAATACTAAACACACTTTAGGAAGGGAAATAAGGTGTGTTTTGTCCCAACTGAAACGGCTGGGAAATGGAGGTAGGTTGAAAGGAATTACACGGGGTTGAATTTGACGAGACGCTGGGATTTAGCACTCCTCCTTACATGAAAATACTGTAAAGTCTTTGACTGCAAAGGCTCAGGACCTTACTTTACATTTCAGTTAAAAGACCTCATGTCCAGCAGCGCAGTGCCCCCTACCACCAGGCTGGGGCACTGGTTCAAGGCTCACTCAGTGGAGAGACTCAGCCACACACCAATTTCCTGCAGCTTCTGCATATTCTTTGGTGGTCTCCCATCTGCCTACTGACCTCCTTTGACCCTGCCGAGCTTTCAACTTTTATTTTTTTTAACAAGGGAACAGCGACCAAGCTGTGGGCAGCGTAGAACTGCACAGTCTTGTGATCGTTAGATCTGAATTCAGTAGGTGAGATGCAACTTTTACCTATTTAAGTCCAATGACATCTCTGCAATCCGCTAACTAGCGCTCTGTAGGTGATTAAATAACTAACTGGAGTAAAAACATCAGGTGAAATGAAATACAGACTGTAAACACCATTCTAATTAGTACTTTTATGGGAATATTTGACTGAATGATCATGGAGCAGGTTTCTTGTTTTGCATTTTAAGACTGTTTGGAGTATTAGTCATGGCTGAATGTTTGCCTGTGTCTTACTATCTGGGATTTAGAATATTTTCCTCCCTGTCCTCTGTGCAGGCTGCTGAAAACTGTACTTGGCCTCAAACTGACCTCTGTTTTTTGCCTCTGTGTCAGTCAAATAAACATAAAGAGCAAGGGCTCATTTGACAGCTGGAGCTGTAACTACCATCCGAGGGGCTCAATAACTTGCTCTTTTTTTCAAGGACTCCTGACTTGATGGTTTAATTTGGAAATCTGGGGGATGAGTCGCATGTAAATGGAGGAGACAGTACAGGATTTGTAATTTCCGGTGGTCTGTTTTTTAAGGAACACCAGAAAATAATGGTCAGTTTGGCCTTTGCCTTATTCATGTGAGTTGTCCACTGAAGTCAATGGGACTGTTGACCTAATTAAGATGAGAATAGTTTTCTTTTGCTGTATTGATGAGGTATTAATGTCTTGGTCTAACATGGGTGGATTTATAGGAAGTGTAGGCTGATCTAGTAGTTACAGTGAGGAAGGGATGAAATGGTTTGGGGAAAAATAACAGCTCCTCCCACCAGAACCTCTGAACCCAACCCCAACCTGGTTGAAGTCTCTGAATGGTTTGGTTGCTTTTGTTGCCTCAGTTCATTTTCCTGTGCCTTGGCTCATCCAGGTTTTGGCAGTGCCCGGAGAAGTGGAGGAAGTGAACTGAGAATTGAAGCCTGGTAGCAGCACAGAGGAAGGCTGGTCTGATGGTTAGGCTATGACTTGGAAGCCCTGGGTTCGGTTCCCTGCAGACAATTCCTCTGTAGCCTTCGGCCACAGAGACCCTTCTTGTCTCTGTTTTTCCCCAACAGGGGTAATAATGTCTCCCAAGAGTGTTGTGAGGATGACTACATTACAGGATTGTGAGGTGCTCAGATGCCGTGGTAATGGCGTCCATATAAGTACCAAAGAGGGATACATAGAACCACAACATTATGAAACAAGATTTTCTTGTGGTATTTTTGGCCTGATCAAAGGTACCAAGTGGTGGAAATCTCTTGAGAGAGCCTGTTGGTTCTGATTTCCAGGCAACTTGTGCAGGCTGGAGCAGTCTGGGTAGTTAGCTCAAAGAAGAATCAAACAAGAATCCAGATTTTTGGGTTCCTATTTCGAGGAAACTGCTTTCTGAACCTCCTGAGATAGAGATGACTTGATCCAAACACTCATGGAACTTTGTGATGTTTAAAATCCGAATGCAGATTTGGATTTGAATGTGGTTGTGGGTGTGGAAATAGCCTGTATCTCCATGCTGGGCTGATCCTAGCCCCTTCTTGTGAGCACACCTGAACTTTGGAATTGCAGGAGCACTGGCTATGGATCTTGCAGCTTTGCCCACGTCTGCTTTTGAGTTTCACCCCATGCTGCTCCTCACTTTGGAGTCCATTATAACAACACCAGACAATTCTGGGCTGGTGAATGAGCCAAAACTTGAGTTGGAAATTTGTCAAGTCTGCTTTGCTGACTGCAAATTGGCTTAACCTATCTACATGTAACAGGTCACTGTGAACATACTCCATATTTAGTGACTAGTGGCTCACAAAGCTGTACCTCAGGATTGGTCAGGGATGAAAATTGGGGTATAGAAAATGTTGGTGCTCAGTATGTTAGGGAGGCAGTGCCCAGAGACCCCAGTTAAAACCAGCACCCCATTGTGGTAGATGCTGTGGAGACCATGTCTAATGCAGGAGCGCCGCCAGCTTTTTCGGCGCCCTAGGCGGCGGAAGGTCCCGCCCCCGAAATGCCGCCCCCGACAGCGGCGGTGGAAGGTCCCGCCCCCAAAATTCCGCGGACGGCTGGGGCGCCGGCGCCCCCCAAATAGTAGCGCCCTAGGCGACCGCCTAGGTCGCCTAATGGGTTGCGCCGGCCCTGGTCTAATGGATTTCATAAGTAGACATGGGCTCTGTTTTGAAGCGCTGACAGTCTAGTAGAACTCTAAAGTTCTTGACCCAACAGAAATAGCAGGAGTATCTAAAAGGCGGCTTCCATGTGCAGGGAGGAGATGTGGCGGGGCTGATTGCTGTCAGTGGGAAAAGTGACAAAGCAGGGGGCTGGTGTTTAAAGCCTTTCAAGAAAGAGTGAGAGGGAGAAAGATTTCCATGACAACAACTCCATTAGAGGGAGAAATGAAGCCTCACAGAGGGAAACCTGAAAGAAGGTGTCAGTGAAAAGAAACCAGAATGTGGGGCGGGGAGGGAGAAGAAAGAAAATGACTAAGTGGAATCAGAAACTTTAAACACAAAAGTTTGATTATTACTTGTGAATCAACCATTTCAAAAGGAAATACATGATTCGAAAAGCAGTCTGAAGCAAGCACATGTCAAGGTGGAGGAATCGCATGCAGCGAGAATGATAGGCAGGTTGTTTGGAATGTGTTTCATAATACTTTGGCTTAGGGAGCTAGTAATGGGGTTTGTCCGGCATATTCTTGTTTAAATTGCACAGTTCCATTAAACATGCTCTCAATCACGCAGCTCTTTATACTACAGTGATGCCTACATGCATGTAGTGAAAGGATCTTTTAATTGAAGGAGGGCATCTGGGATCAGTTTCCAGGAGCTTGATCTCTTTCTCTCTTTACCTGACAGAGCTGCCTTCTTGTGTTCTCTCTCTTTTATTTTTTTCAGGCCTCTTTCTCTCTCTGCTCTGAAAGTTCTAGTTGCACTCGTTCATTTCAAAGTGCTAGCAATGTCTCCCCCATGCCTCCTTATTCCTTTGTTAACCGCCTCCTCACCCGACTTTTCCAAATGCCTGTTTTGCTTGCATGCTTTCTTCCCCCGCTGGTATCAGCCCAGCTTTTCCTTCTCTTCTCCCTTAATCCCAATTCTTTTTGAAGTTCACTAGAAATGACCTGCAGTCTGCAAATTTGTATCTGGACCTGGATCCAATTATTAAATACCCTAAAGTTTGGTGGTGGTTGGATCTGAAGGCTTGGTTCTGAACCATCACGGACAACTGACCATTTCAGAAGCATTGATGGGGCTTACGGAACCCAGCCTGGGATGCTGGTTGGGAGACAAATGTGGAGAAGCTGCTTTGATGAAATTGAAGAACTTTCCAAATATTTTGTTTGTGTAATAAATTTGAATCACATGGGCTTGAAATATACTTGGATACATTCTCCTACTACATGCTGAGTAGGTATCTTTTTCAAGGGCATTGGATTATGACTAGTAAAAGTCAGGAAGACACGCAGTAGGGAATAAATAACCTGGCCTATAAACAATTAGCGCTAGCCATATGTCTTTGTAATGCAGTGTTTACACAGACAAGTGCACTGGAATTTCGGCTTATCAGCGTAAGAAAAATAAATGCTGTTTTCGGCCAGGCTGGGCAGCATGATGTAGTGTAATACCGTTAATTCTGCAGGAGCTTGATGGGAATGTGCTGTAGAGAGAAATCTGCATCATCATCATCATCATAGGTTAAAAAGACATTTAAAATATATTTTAACAAGATTGTGAAGTGCTTTGACAGTTACTGACGAAAAGTGCTGTATAAGAGCTAGTTATTGTTCTCTGTAGTGACATCAGGGGTGCTGCACCGACTTATAGGAGCTGAGCATCTGATCCTGTGGGCTGGTCCACACTAGGGGCGGGGATCGAAATAAGATACGCGACTTCAGCTACGAGAATAGCGTAGCTGAAGCCGAAGTATCCTATTTCGAATTACCCGCGCTTACCTCGCGTCCTCGCAGCGCGGGATCGACGTCCGCGGCTCCCCCGTCGACTCCGCTAACTGCGCTCGCCCTGCTGGAGTTACGGAGTCGATGTGAGCGCGTTCGGGGATCGATGTATTGCGTCCAGACGAGACGCGATACATCGCTCCCCGCTACATCGATTTCTACCCGCCGATCCGGGCGGGTAGTGTAGACGTAGCCTGTGTGTGCGCCACAAATCTGTATCCACCTTCCTAGCAGAACAGCACCGGTTCTGCTGCTGCTTTGGAGGAGGCAGCAGGATTGGGAAAGAGTTAGAAGAGCATTTTAGTTTGTGTATTATGGGCGTATTATAGACACTTCCCATTATATTACCCTGTTTTCAGTTGCTTGTAAGCTTTGCCAGACTTGACCTGTTTGGGCTGAAATTCTCCATGTTTAGTGTCTGCCTTGAACTGATTTTTTTTTTCTTTTTTTTTTTCTTAAGAATTTTAGCCAAAACAATTCAGACATTTCTGAGTATGAGGCTAGTGAAAAACATGTTGTTTTGCCCGTGTTAAAATATTCTGGTGACCTTTTGCTTGGGAAGCTCTGGCACCCTCGTGCTTTGGACCAGGGACTAGACCAGGGGTCGGCAACCTTTCAGAAGCGGTGTGCCAAGTCTTCATTTATTCATTCTAATTTAAGGTTTCACGTGCCAGTCATACATTTTAATGTTTTAGAAGGTCTCTTTCTATAAGTCTATAATATATAACTAAACTATTGTTGTATGTAAAGTAAATAAGGTTTTTAAAAGGTTTAAGAAGCTTCATTTAAAATTAAATTAAAATGCAAAACCCCCCTGGACCGGTGGCCAGGACCCAGGCAGTGTGAGTGCCACTGAAAATCAGCTCGCGTGCTGCCTTGGGCACCCATGCCATAGGTTGCCTACCCCTGGACTAGACATTTATCGGGGGGTTACCTTTTTGTCAGAAATGGGCCTTCTCTCATCCCCTGTGAAAATCTGCCCACATTTGGCCGTGTTATAAACCTTTGAAAAATTGCACTTGTCTCATGTACAGTAGAGACTTCCTAGAGCACAGCTAATTTCCCCAGAGTCCATTGGCATCGAGCATGCTCCACTCCAGAGCTGCAGGGGGCTGAACTGGACTCTCCATAGGATGACCAGATGTCCCGATTTTATAGGGACAGTCCCAATATTTGGGGCTTTTTCATATATAGGCACCTATTACTCCCCACACCCTGTCCTGATTTTTCACACTTGCTATCTGGTCATCCTAACCCTCCAGCACCTGTTGTTTCAGGCCAGGGCCAGGCACCAGAACTGGAAAGCAGAGAGATTCTTTCCTGTGCAATCTGTGTCCCTGTCACACTCCCCCACCCACACTGCTGATGTCCAGGCAACATTGGACAAGGAAGCTGCCTGATTTGAATGCAAAGGGGACACGAGCCGGACCTGGGGGGTGGCAGGGGGAATAGATATGGAAAAGGAGACTGATTGTGTGTGTGTGTGGGAGGGGGAGATGGGGAGAGAGGGCGGGGGACTGGGACTGGAGGCCGTTTGGGGGAAGTTGGGAAATTGGGGGTAGGAGTTGAAGCTCTGGGGAGACTAGGACTTGCTGAGCAAAGAGAATGGGACTGGGACCTGCAAGGGGTGGGGGAGGGTCAAAGGAGACTAGGAGCTGGCTGGGTGAGACTAAGATTGGATATGCAAGGAGACTGGGATAGGGAGGAGAAACCGTGAGACAGTGGATGCAGGGGAGAGATTTAGATTGAATAAGGAGATGGGGGGACTGGGATCAGGAACCAGTGGGATGTGTGTGTGGGGGGGAGGTGACACTGATGAGGTGTCAAGGTGCTGAAGGAGAACTGGGACTGCTGGGCAAAGCGACTGGGACAGTGAGCTGGGGGTGGGGTGAGGGTGACATTGAGCTTAGATGAGGAGCCTGGGGGAGGGAGACTGGGAGCCAGTAGAAATGGAGAACCTGGATGAGGAGTGGGGTGAATTGGAGGCCAAAGGGTGGTGCCGGGGAAGAGACTGGATGGATTTACTCTGGGGATGAGTTGACTTTCTGAAGTGAAACAGTGGATTTCAGGGATACCAGGGAGTGTCAACAAACATATATAACATCGTCTTGCTCTGGTAGCACATTTTGTGCAGCGTTTGCGAACTGCAGCCGGGTTGTAAAGTCAAATGCCCATATGGAGGGGCTGTTGACCGGAAGTTTGCTCAGGCAGCTGCATGTGAGAAATCAGGAAGTGTTTCTTGCATATTTACCAACTAAACTTTTTGGGCAGGATTGAGTTACTCGTGTCTGAAATGCTCTTTGGCATTGATGGAGGAAAAAGCCAGACCACGTCAATAAACATGAGCTAGTAGGAATGGTGGCTAAAGCACCAAGGGGCAATGTGCCACATTGTTGCTTTGATGGATAATCTCATTTTCACTTTCATTTGCTCTATTTGACTGTAGTTAAACATTTGTTGCTCTGGTTACTTTCTGCTGCAGTTTTATTGTGTGTTTTTAATCACAAGACAAGAAATCCACAAAAACTTGGCACTAATTGGGTACAAAATGTTGTGCTGATTGCTGAGACGACTAACATGCAATTTGTCCAGGTTATAGCAAGTAGAGCCATTAGCGTTTGATAAATAGCTTGTACAAGCCACACAAAATCAAAACACTCTTGCACGGCAGGTGAATTGCCAGAGTTTTATTCAGCAGTTGCAGGGTGTAGTTTTGTTAAATCCAAACACTCTTGCACTGCAGGTGAATCGCAAGAGTTTTTGAGCAGTTGCAGGGTGTAGTTTTGTTACATAATTAAAATAAAATGCTTTTGGACTTGGAAAAGTCTCAAATTTCCCAGGTTAAAACTGTGAGAACTGAAAACTATACTAACTGGAAAATCGCTAATGCTCTGGGGCTACGTCCAAGCTTCCGACCTGGTTAGTAATAGATGGAATTAAAACTATTTAGAATATTGTGTGTGTTTTAAGCAATATTATGGTTATATTTAGCCCCTAATGGTCAAAGAGAAATAAAAAACAAATGTTCAGTGTGGATTGATTGCCAGTATGAATGTGGCAGTCTGAAAAGATAATGTGCTACAATTTGATATTTACTTTTTCTTTGCCAGTGGAATATATTAGATTATTTTTCAGTGTAAGTAAACATGGAAGGGAATTTTTAAAAAAAAATTATTGGATACAGACACACTTCACTGCTTTTGATCCAAAATTAAAACTTACCTGAAATTCCTGCAGGGAAGAGGTTTGTGAAATTCTGAAGGAAGATGAGGGAAATGAGCATTATAACAAACAGTTACTGGTAGAGAAATCTCAAAGAAAATATGCTCCCTTCAACAAAGCCCTCTGCCTCATAAATTGGCAACATCTGTCCTTCCTATTTCATAGGTTTATTTCCTTTCTCATCTACCACTTTGTCTCCCCCAAATGCCCTCACCCCATATTTACCATTTTTGAGAGATGACCCTGGAAATATGTGAACATTTCGAAGCTCCTTCAACAAAATCAGAAACACTTGGGTTGGCACTGAAAATACTTGTCACTTTACTGTACTTTGCTAATTAGCCTCCTAACCCTCCATGTATCATATATACCCATTTAACAGATGGGTGACTCAGGTATGTCTAAACTACAAGCGAAGGGTTCCTCAACTTGTTTACACATACTTGGTAGCTCAGTGAGAGCTAGCGTGAATATAAACACAGTGTAGCCACGATACCATGGGCAGCAGCTGTGGTGGCACAGTTCAGCTGTGCCGAGTACAAACACCTGAAATTGCTGGGTATGTTCTCAGCACAGTCACTGCCACTATCCATGCTGCTGTGGTTACATTGCTATTTATACATGCGCTACCTCTCATTGAGCTACCCTGAGTATATGCATGCGAGTTGGAGAAATCACCCCCACACCTCCCTTGTCTACACTACGGGGGGAGATTGATCTAAGTTACACAACTTCAGCTACGTGAATAACATAGCTGAAGTTGACGTACTTAGATCTACTTGCTGCGGGGTCCACACTATGCGATGTTGACTGGAGATGCTCTCCCGTTGACTCCCTTTGCGCTCAGAGGTCGATTTAGGGGTTTTTTCACTAGACTCGCTAAATCGACCGCTGATGCATCGATCGCCACACGTCGAACCCCCAGTAAGTGTAGACAAGCCCTATAGTGTAGACGCAGCACCAGAAGGAGAGAAGTTAAGTGGCTTGACCAGAGAGTGAGTGAACGAGGAAAATACCCAGGAGTTCCTGCCTCCAAGGGTGAAAACCTGGCTCAATTGAAATCAGTGGTAAAACTTTGATTGACTTCAATGGAGCCAGGATTTCACTCACTTTATCCACTAGTCAAGTCTGCCTCCTTGCAGCCATAGTCTTACTAGTGAACAATGTGGTCAGAGCTGTGTGTGTCCTGCTGATGCTAGTGTACAGGCATGGCTGTATGGAGAGAGACTGAGCTGAATTTTTCAGGTGCAGAGCACCTACCGTTGGAACCAGACTTTCAGAAGTGCTCAGCACAACCTCTCGCTGTGTAATGCCTTCAGCATGCTAAATTCTTCTGAAAATCTGGCCACTAATTTTAGTGCCTAAATTTGAGCTGAGCTCTCTTGAAAATCTACCCTCTTGGGCCTCATTTTTACACTAGTGTAAATTAGACTGTATTACTGGCACTACACAGTATAAAACTAATCGAAGGAAGATCAGAATCAGAGCTGTAGTTTATAGTAGCTTTTGCTGCATTAGAATAAGGACAAATGCAATTTTTGCCATATCCAGAGTGCGAAAATGGATAAGGGAAGAGATTTCAGTGCAAAGCTCACAAGAGGTTATAGAAATGCTGTGT
Organism: Platysternon megacephalum; assembly: GCA_003942145.1. Taxonomy (NCBI): domain Eukaryota; kingdom Metazoa; phylum Chordata; order Testudines; family Platysternidae; genus Platysternon; species Platysternon megacephalum. Next base: position 9,742,717 of record QXTE01000013.1, read on the forward strand.
GTTCCATCTGGAAAAAGAAACAAGTATGATGAAGTAGGTGTCTCTTTAAGTGCTGGACTTGAACAGTTTTGTACCTCTCTCTTTCTAAAATCATTAAATTATCCTGGAAGCTCTTCAATTCTGAGCTTGCTAAAGTGCTAAAAACCGTAATAACAGCAACCCAAACAAAGCGCAAAGCAGGGATCCTCTAAGCCTAATTCGCCACACGGAGAAGAGGGCCGTGGTTCCATATGGCAGTTGCAATTTATACGTGGCTTGCCAGTAAGGAGCACGGACTGCTGTGCAGAAGAGCTATAGGGATTTAACTCTGCAAGGGATAAATATCAAATACTTCTTGTAAACCGTTGAATCAAACTGAGAATTGACTTACGGAGTTCTAGAGTTTTGTTTAGCTAACTTGGAAGTGTTTGATTCAAGTACAATATTGGTATTTCGTTTGTATGTGTATGGGGCAGGGTTGCTATGTGATGTGTATTCTCTGCATTTTATATTCCGTGTTTATGATTTTTTTAACCTCACAGAGGAAGTGGTACAACTGTAAATACACTTGGCTTGAGGCGACTCCAAAACAGTTTTGGCACAGAGGGTCAAAAGCACTAAAAGCAAATATACAGTGTCATTGGGGCATAGTCGGGCAGGACCTTGATGTAATAAATTCTACCTTTTGAATTAAAAAGAAGCTTTGGCGTTAATGGGCCAAATTCTGCACTGACTTAAATCCTGTCAGTCTCGCTGGGGTTGCACGGAGCGCATGTCAACACAGAAGAAGGCTCAACTTTTTATTTGTTTTCCCCATTGCTAGTATGACAGGACTCTCCGCTACATCAACCTTTTACCCTAGTTAACTTATATAATAGCAGCGTCAGTGTTATTACACCGTTGCATAGCACATTAGGCCCTTGCATTTGATGACATGCTGGCAGCAAATTCAGACTCACAGTTTAACACTAAGGGTGCCAAAGAAATCAGTAATGTTGACTTAATGAGCCTGATTCTCCACAAACAAACAAAACAACTTTACCTTAATAAAAAGCTACAATAAAATGTTAACATACTACATCGTACATTACTTACGGAGGATCAGGTTAATGTTCAAAGAGCCTGGCTAAAGATTCTGGCTTGCTGGCTGGGGAGTCCTACTCCTCTGAGTAGGCTAAAAAGGATGACCAGATTTCTAGATTCCTGTCCTCTTTTTGGTGCTTCTCTTGTGTACGTACTTGGTGTGAAAGCTTTTACATTACAAGGACAATCCATATTTGACTCTACCGCAATTCCATAGGAGGACTCACATTTTTCCACTATTGTGCAATACAAAGTCTAGGTGCTAGCAATAAAAAAGAAATTAATTTATCATTCTGATTACAATGTGGCTCCTTTACAGGAGCTTTAAGGAAGCAGGTCGGGGATCTCTGGGAAGCCGGCATTTTGGCAGAAGGCAAATCCCTTTGATAACTTCCTCCCCAAACCATTTTCTTCCTGGATATAAACACCACATGTGCAAGTATGTTCCCCGCAACCCCTCCAACAGAGCACCTCCCTAATAGCAAAAATCTGTTGCCTCTTAACTGGAGTTAAATAGCATCCATACAATAATTTATACAAAAATTTCTTTATGACCTATGCAAACTGAATATATATATATATCCCCTTCTCATGTAGATCATTTGCTTTGTCCAAATCCAGATCATTTACTTTGTCCAAATTCCTCTCCAATCCTTTCATCTGGGTTGTTTTCTTATCAACATCTTTTAAAATCAAAATTGTATAAATCTTAGAAATTAAACCTTTGTTCCAACTTTCACCTAGGTCAACTCCTCAATATGGGTAAAGGCCTAATTAGAGCCACCTCATATTCAGGTGTCACAATAAAATCTTGACTTGTAAATATTGAAAATACAAGATCGTTATTATTTACATTATTACATATCTCTTGGTATGATTTCAAATCAGGATCCAGGAACAGCTGTCTGATTTGAGTAATTGCAGCTCTTACACACAATGAAGAGTCACCTCGATATTTTCTAGGGATAAATGCCAGATTCTAATGAAAGTAGCTATGACTTCCAAAATTTTACATGGAAAAATAGGCTGCAAGTGCACATACAACTTGTGTATGCAGGTATCGCAACTGTGCATACAAATCAAGTATTTGAACCGAGGCAAATGTTAAGTTATCCATTTAAGTCCGAAAACGTGCAGTTTTGAAAAATTAGGTCCTATAGGTGACCAGAATCCACTGTGTCTTCAGAATAGAGTTACAGGCAGGCTTTGGGATAAGCTTTAGGATAACCAGATTTTAGGAGGATGCTTAGAGTGTGTAGGACAAACTCACTGGTACCAAACCACAGAGCCTTCGCTTCCTTGAATTTACGGTAATGCTTGTTCTCTTCCTTGCCTGCTTGGTTAAACTTGTTCTCTCCAGCGGTACTGAACTTCAGCTAAGTCTTCTCTGGACACACAGGCTTGCAAAATGGAGCAGTTCTACTAAGTGGCTGGACTTGAACAACCTCATATGTGGGGGTATTAGAAACCAAACCCGTAGAATTAATATATGCACACCATTGCATGCTCCAAGCCCCCTTTTGAACATGCATGTAGACTAGGGATCGGCAACCTTTGGCACGTGGCTCGCCAGGGTAAGTACCCTGGGGGGTCGGGTCGGTTTGTTTACACCGCACATCCCTTGTCCTGCACCGCTTCCCGCCGCCCCCATTGGCCTGGAACGGCGAACCACGGCCAGTGGGAGCCGTGATCGGCTGAACCTGCCGACGCGGCAGGTAAACAAACTGGCCCGGCCTGCCAGGGTGCCATGCGTTACTGAGAGTTTTGCCTGGGGAAGGACTGAATCCACCGTTCCAGTGAGCAGCAAGGTTTTACACAACCTAGAGTAATCTTGGGTACTATCCTCTGCTGCATCCGAGCTCTGCTTGATTCTGTTGTGGAGACGGATAGGTAGCTCAAAGCCACCTTTTGTGGTGCCCTGATGCTGTCTCTGGCTGGGGCCGGGGAAAACGATCGGGATTTAAATAAGAAAAGAAACCAACTCCAAATTAACTGAAAATCCATGCTTTGTTCTTTGCGTACTGGCAATTGTAGCACTTGTGTTGCAGCTGTAATAAATCAAAGAAAAGAGGGTGGAGAGCGTTATCTTTTAAGCTTGTAATGTATGCTAGGTTAGTCACTGAAAGGTCAGCTAGATTAATGTACATCAGCAACAGACATAAAAATTAATGAACTGGATTGTTGCTGTGGAATTTTGTTAACGAATGAGAGTCAATTTTTATTTTTTATTTTCTTTTAGCATAGTGTAGTGGAAATGAATTTCTGGGTTCTCATTGAGGAAAAGACCACAAGAGATGAAGCAGGAGTGAAGTATCGACCTGACTCTGTGGGTACCTGAGGCAATACTTCCCTAAATAACCTGTTGTAAGTTGGCCCAGTCTGAGTTTGGCCTGGAGTGTCACTCCATTAGTGCTGTGAATGATCATGCTGGAATGGATCAATGATCCAGTTAGTCCAATATCCAGTCTTTGACAGTAACCGATGCTGGATGCTTCACATGTAGGTGTAACATACCCACGGTGTGTATGGCTTGGAAATACAATTAATTTTTGTTCCTGCTAGTGATCAATGTATGTTCTGAGGATAATGGTATGAGGATAGGGGACCCCTATGGCTTTATCTAATGCAGCTGCAGATTCTGCAAAACTCTGTCCATCTATTTTAGGTACTTTATCTGGCCCCCATTATTATAGTAGCTGAGTACCTCACAACGTCTAATGTATTTATCTTCTCAATCCCCATTTTGCAGCTGGGGAGCTGAAACACAGAGAGGCTAAGTGACTTGCCCAAGGGGGACACAAAGTCTGTGGCAGAGCAGGGACTTGACCCTGGGTCCTAAACTACTGCTCTTACCGCTGGACCGTTCCCAGAGCGCCACTCCTAGTGACAATGCTGTCAAGTATAAAGACAACCCTCGGTACCTGATCTCCCTGCTGTTGTACGAACAGCTTTGGGCTTAGAGGGCGAAGTTTGGTTTAGTGCATCACGTCTTTCTATTTTAGAAGTTGGACTAGTTTGGTCCTTCTCTGAGGTCACCCATATATTCTGGGAATGCTGCAATTAAGTGCTTGGGCAAAACTGAAGCTCAGGTTGCGTTAGTACATCGTTACTGAAATGCATCTGTAAAAAAAAATGCATTTTTCCTTTTTACTTGGAGGAAAGAATTGAGGTTTTTTGTTTCTAGTTCAATCTGTCCAATTAACTGCATGAAAAAAATGCAATAATTCTGAAAACTAACACTCCTGAGGAAAGGAGAGAACACGTTCTGTGTAAATATGATAATCTCCTGTGAATCTTGCACCTCTAATGTTCAGATGATAATCTTCCAAAGAGACCACCAGACTTGGGCAGCTCCCTCATCAGCTGTAGGGCTGAGAGGTATTAAAATACTTGCTAAAAGGAAAATTTAGCTGCAGTTTATGCTAAGGGCCAGAGTGACCGCTGCAGCTCATGGAGCTGAAATCCTGTGGATCCGTACTGTGGCGCTCTGGAGGGGAGGAATGTCAGCTCAGTGGCATTGTTCGCTCCCCGCCCACTTTCTCCAGACTCTGCAGAAGCACGTGGGAGGCTGTATGGGGTTGGAAACTGAGTGTCTGGGTGAAGTAGCAGTAACTCTGGTGCTTTCCCATTTTGCCGTAAAGCTGCTGTTAGTGTATTGGGGGGCGGCACTGGTACAGTGGGTGTTTGTGGCAGCACTTGGAGCAAGGGAAGAGCCGGTGTGGCAGCAGGGAGCCTCTCTCTGGGCCATCTTGTGCCTAAGTGGGATCTGCTGATTTTTGAGGGGTTGAATGTACTACTTCCCTGGAGACAGGATGCCAAAGTCACTCTGGAAGGGGAACGTTGTATAGTATCCAGTGTCCTAATCCGCTAATTCCTTCAAAGACAATGATTTGGCCCTGTATCTTTGAAAAACTATTATTTTTCTTTGGGATCACTTATTTAGAGGCCACTAGGAATCTGTATTTGGTTGCAGACTTGGGGAAAGCTTAGTTGACGGGCATCTTTCCGTACTGAGTGTCACAGCATTATTTTTTTCCCAGTGCCCTTGCTCAGCAGAGCAGGTTGCTGACAACCAATCAAGTGCCAGGTTGTGACTGGCGGTCACTGCTGAGGTTAAACCAGGTTTTTTTGTGGTCTCGCATTAGCAGCACGGATTGACAAGTTCCTACTCCTCAATTTATCTGCCCTCCCGTGTTTGAGTTTCTGTCTTGCACATCTGGGACTGAAGGCTGTGAATGGGAGGATAAAAAGGAAGTTCATTTATACTCTGTCTGTAAATATTTGCTCCTGAGCTTTATCTAAAATTCCACGGAGATGGAGAGGTAGAAAGAATACATTCTAAAGAGACACTTCTTTTTTAACCAAATAGCTCTTATTTTACTTCTGCTATTGTTTGCCTATTGGAAGTTTGAACAGAGCCTTAAGAGTTCTCAAAGGGTCTGAACAGAGGACATGCCTACGCTACAAAATTATGTTGACCGCAGTTATGTCGGCCTACAGCCGCAGCAGTAATTAAATTGCTTTTGCGTGTCCATACTATGCTCCTTGTGTCCTCGGTGCCTGTCCTCACCAGAAGCACTTGTACCGGTTGTGGGACAGCTTCTGAAAGCCAGTAACAGTCAATGCAAGCAACGCAGTGTCTACACTGACCCTGTGTTAACCTAGCTTCATTGACATTGACTCTGCGCCTCTCGTGGAGGTGGAGTTTATTAAGTCGGCGTAGTGGGGCAGTTACGTCGGTGGGACTGATATTTTAGTGTCGATACTTAGAGTTAGGGTGATGTAAGTTGCCTTGTGTCAACCGAACTCTGTAGTGTTGACCAGGCCGCCGTAAGAATTGAGGGTGCGCTGTCTCTCGCAGGAGGTGCTCAGCAACTTGTGGCGTCAGCATCAAAGGAGTCTGGCATAACCTGATTGATGACATTTCATCAGCGAGTAATAAAGGATCCATTTCTGAACCCCCTACTCACAAGGAGTAGTCCTTCCTCCTGGTAGTACACCCATTGAACTGGAAAATACCACCCAGTGTTCCTAGGGGTGGCAGAGTTGGTTCCAAAATATTACGGCAGGGGTGGCTTGTTTAAATAGATTAATACGGACTACTGCTTCTTTGTCTAGGGTGAGGGCCAGGGAAACCTTGTTGTTTTAATACTGAAGAGCCAAAGCAGGACAGCTGCCAAGGTGAAATGATCTGAATTTGCCAGTTGCAGAGTGTGGCCTGGGATGGATGAGAACACAGTGGAGTCCAATGTGGTGCTCCCAGTTATCTGAATGTATGCGATGGGTGAGTGCTGTCACCTGGGTGAGTTTGGGCATTGAAGGTTTTGGATGACCGAGTGAATTTTCAATGCAATGGTTGTCAGGGGACGTTGTATCATTATTACACACGTATAGGTTGTGCCGTAGGTGCACATGGTTCTTTGTGTAGGGTCAGCTTCTGCAGCCCTTACTCCCTTAGAGTAGCATTTATTCAGGTGGCTAGCTCATGTATTCGTGAGACTTATTTTTGAGCTAAAATAACCCCAGCGTGTGTCCCTGTGCCTCGCTCTGTCATGGCAGCATGGTTGCATGTAGCCTTATGAAGGAGCAAAAAAATGACTGGCACAAAAGCCAGGGTGGGCTGGTGTGTGGCTGTTGGCCTGAGTGCTGGCAAGGCTTCGTTCAGACTCAGCTGTGTCACCACTCGCCTGACAACAATTGAACCGTCACTGAGCGCTCTCGCTCCTTTCTTCTTCCCCTGGAGCCTGGAATCCCAGGAGCTCCAGCCCACTTCAAACCTTGTTCTTGGAAATACTTGATATCAATGGCTCTCTACCTTTTCCATTCTGGGACTTGCAGCAGAAAAAAGTTTTGGGGACTCCCTCTCCTTTAGCCATCAGCAAAGAAAGGAGGATGGATGTGCCCCCTGTAAACTTGTTGAGACTGCCAGGCGGAGAAGCCCTGCTTTATGGATTCCCCTGGCAGATTTGTTCAGCATGGTTTTTCTCCTCCTTCCAAGTCCTTGTGGCCAACGTCCTTGCTTGTGCATCAGGCTCACAGAATAGGAATATAGATCAGCACTGGGAATACTCTTATCCAAGCCTTGCAGAAGAGACACTCTGCTTTTCAGTGGAGTATAGGCTAGAGAAGGTAAATGAAAAGACTCGTGGCCCAGCAGTTAGGGCGCTAACCTGAGACCTGGGATCAATTCCCTGCTCCATCATGAGCTTCCTAGGTGATTGTGGGCAAGTCGTTTTTAAAAGGTACCTCGGCATCACCTAAATCGCTTTAAAAATCTGGCTCTTAGTCTCTTTGTGCAGATGTAAATCTGTAAAATGGGATACGAGCAGTGCTGTGAAGATAAGATGGCGGGGTGCACAGATACTATGGTAATGGGGGGACTGTGGTGGGGGAGATTACCGCCTCTCAGGCAAGAAGGGGTGAAAGAACTCCTGTGATCACAATCAGCCCCAACCCGCTGCACCTGTGTGGCTTGTTAGGCCTTGGGGTCGGGCCCTCAAAATGGAGGAACTCGCCCCAGGTGGGGCAGCATGTTAGAGCTCCCCGGGCCAGGGCACTGGGTTACTTGTTGAGGAACGGTTTGAGAGCACCACCAGCCCGGGCCTTTTGAGGAAAGTAGATGGGCTGGTTTGTTGACCATCCCCCAGGACTAACTCTTGGCCTTTAGCCATGCAAGTGAGCGGGAGCTGAGACTATCTGCCGGGTCTGAAAGATGGCTCCCCCTCCTTTTGTGTGAGGGAGAGGAACTGGCCACTAAACTATTTTCCTTTTTTTGTATGGACCGTTTTACTCCCTCCCCCCCCCCGCCTCCCCTCACTGCCAAAGGAGGTGGTATTGGTAGGAGGTGCAGCTGGAGGGCTATACCCCAGGATTGGGCCACAGGACTACTGTTGTCTGGGGAATGATGTATAAGGTAAGCGAGGCACCTGCCTTTATCCCAAGGGGGTGACCTTGAGATGCAACCTTTGACCGGGCCATATAAGTACCTGGGCTAGAAAAGAGCAAGGGGGAAATGCAATTATTATTTGTGTGTGTGTGTGTGTGTGTGCGCGCGCGCGTGCCACAAACTTGGTGGCATGAGATTGGTGAAACTCATCAGAATAAAAAAAGATTTATTTTTAATTTTAGCGGACAATCTCCATCAGACCAGAAGGATTTTCCAGTCAATCAAATTTTGAGGCCTGCAGGCATGTTATAAATAAATATAACCTACAAGAGTTAAACCAACAGTCATTAAAGCAGAGTTTGGCTCAGTGGTCCAGAGAGAAACATCCTTTCTGCCAAGCCAAAAGGAAATGCAACATTCACAAAGGAAGAACTGTTTGTCTTCAAGGCTTGTCTGTGGCCATCCTGACCTCCCTTTAATCAAACCGCTACAGAGCAACTCTAGCAGATGTTCTCAGGGAAGAATGTGGATCCTGAACGTGTTCTCATGGATCCCTGAACCACGAAGATCCTGCTCCCAGCCTCATCCAGATGGACAGGGAGCATGGACAGGGACAGGGAGGGTCCTGGGAGGAAAGTCTTTCAAGAAGCTTGTAGCTCTTTGGTGCAGGGACCGTAGCCAAAATTGTCAAACTTGGGTGCATAAAATTAGTGCAGCCAAATCCATATTTAGGCATCTGACTTAAAAGCAGGTTAATTTTTCCCCCCTGGCGGGGCTTATAATCTGCAGCTCCAACTAAAATCAATGGGGGGTGCAGGTGTTCAGCACCCTTGAAAGCAGGCAACTTTTATTTGGGTGCCAAAATATGGGATTAAGGTGCTTAATTTTAGGAACCCAAATTTGCAAATGTTGGTCCTTGTTTTGTATTTCTCTGCAGGAATATATTCCTAAGGCTGAGAATTTCAAAGGGGCCAACCCACATTCAATTTCAATGGCAGTCACACACCTAACTCCCTTCTGTGCCTTTGCCAATCCAATCCTAACAGTATGCTGGACCCAGATCGCTAAGAGCTTTTATTAACACACACTACAAGATTTTGAACTGAATCCTAGACTAATATTTGACTGCATCTCTTTAAATCAAGATTCAACACTCAGAGTAGAGTTGGTGGATTCCTAGCAGTTGTGTATGATATAAATTTGGAATGCTAATGTTGCAAACAAACTTGGATCCAAATGGCTCATTATCCAGATGTAAAAAAAGTCGAATATTTTGGCTTGTAAATTTATGAGCTATCAGAGAGAGTATTATCAAAGTCAATGTTTATCTCCCCAATTTGGCAAATTTATGCACCTTAACAACTGCTTCAGTTTTATGGTTACTATGCTTTGTGCTCATTACATAGAGTTTAAAAACACATGCTGTTTTGGAGCTCTGCAGTAATAGTCTGAGCCCATCTCTGACAGAAAATATAAGACCAGTTTTAATGACTTATCAATGCAATGTATGATTGCACCAACATGTCCCAAAGCCTGGGGAAACCTGTCAGTTAAAAATTAATGGAGTAGGAAGTCCCAACATAAAGTAAAGCCTTGAGTAAAACTCCATGGCTTCATGGACTGTTAATTCTTTATTAGGTTTTCCTAAGACTGAGATAAAAGGCATTTTATCTTTTTTAAGGTTTGCATTAACATGTCATTGAGTTTTATAGATACATTGATCTTCATTTGGCTAATCTGGAAAGGGTAATAGAAATGTGTATGTTATATGCTATAGCAAAGACAACTCCATAACACTTCAGGATTTTAGTTATTTTTATTTTTTTCGTATTCTTCAAATTTTAAAATGCGGCCAGTGCCTTGACATCCTGAAATTCAGCTAGATGATGGTTTTATATTGAATGTCCATTCAAGGTTGTTCTCTTTTCTTGTTCCCTGCCTGTCTAACTTGGCAGCAAGGTTGATGCGTCTCCTCCAAAAGCCCCCTGCCACACTCTCTGCAAAAGTTTTAATATACCATCATTCAGAAGTACGTTCTATACCATATCATGTGACTGGTGTAATACTGGATTCTGTACAAACAGCATCTAGAAATAGACAGAACTCTGATACTCTTATTCCTGGGGCGAAAGCGTGCCCTCACTGAAATCAGAGCCATGATTTTCCCTGCAGGTATTTAACAGTAACAAATAGTAAATGATTATTAACGATGGGTCATTCTAAATTCTAATTTATTATCTGTTACTGTCTGTGTCGGAGCACGTAGAAGGGGAACAATGTAGCAAAAATATACCCTCAAGGTTCCACTGGAGCTGTGGAATCAACTTTCTCCCAGCTCATGGTGGAGATGCAGGACAGACGGAAGGTGGGGCTGCAGAAAAAGAGAGGAAGGGTCCTGGATCTGCCCAGCTGTGCAGAGGAGCTTGTCCTCCTTGCTGCCCTGCAGCTCCACCCTCCCTCACAAGCCATGGCAGCGTGAGAGAATGAGCAGCCATGCTGCCATTGACTTAGCTGTCCCAAGCTGCATTCTGACCATGAATGGTCTCACTCACTAAGTTGTCGGTGGAAGGTCCTGCCTTTTTCCAGGGGAGCCTCATTTAATAGAAACTTTTTGGGGGGCCAAATTTTCATTGACTTCGATGGAGATATGCTCCCTTATTCCAGAGTTGCATTTGATCCTTGCATCAGCAACCAGCCTCACCAATACTGCCCAGGCACTTTAGAACTTAATTCACTTCTCATAATTGTGCTTCCACTCCTGCAGCCTCCTACAAATGTTCCATGCTTAACACCAGCCAGCTGTGATCCTGTTTCATTTCTCAGAGAGTAGATTAAATACGTTGTTCTATCATAGATGTGATTCTATGATTAAATATGGTATCCCTCTGACTTTAGAAATCAAATTTTAGATTTGCATGCATGAGTACCTGTTCTGGGAGTATTTACATACTCTTCCAGTCAGGGAAGAGAAGCAATACCATGTGACTTATCTGACAATCACAACTAACCAACACCGTGGGAACGTTGAACACTTATAGTTCACAACCAATCCGCAGTTTAAAAAAAAATTGCCAAAAAAAGTCAGTGAAAATTTTTTAACAAATGGAAGTGAGGAGATTGTCGGCTTTGGCTATTCCCAGGGCAGACCAAGTAGGAAAATCCATTCATTGTAAATTATTCACTTGGCTCTCGTGCTAACCAGCAGATGTAGCATATAGCTGAGGTGTTCAGTATTCTGAGTTTCCACAGCATTTTGCTCTCTGAACTACAGGTGGGCGAATGGTACTGGATCTAATAAGAACTGACTTGAACTTGAATTGACTCAAATCTAAACTCTGTTTATTGTGAGACAAACTCGCAGCCAGACCAGGGCTGCTCATTCAGGTGCCATGACACTTCCCTCTAACAGAACCTGCCATGACTCATCGCTCAGGCATGCTGCAGCAGCCTATCCCTGAGCAGGGCCCGGCTCAGATGACCCCCCAGGCATAGGTATTTCAGTGACCTTGCCAGAGCTGCAAGTTAGTCTGTGCAACAAAGCTGCTTGGCCAGCAACCCTGCTGCTGTCTTGCAGGTTTACAGACTCCCTAGGCTTCGAGTCTGGTTCCGGTTCCTGTTCCTGCTCCCATCCTTGCCTGAGCCCTGTTCCAGCCTGCTTCAGCCTTGTCTGTGCCCTACCCTGACCCGCTGCAGTCCCTCACCCCGTGCTGACCCCCAAACCCTTGGACTGACTCCAAACCGGCTTTGACCTTCAGCCGGCTATGTTCCTGATTTGGCTTGTCCACAGACTCTGATTCTGGTTCTGACCCATGGCCTGTCCCCAGACCCTGGTTTCAGTGCTGCCTTTGGCCAGGTTCTGACCTTGCATCTGGCTTTGACCATCTAGAACCCAGAGCCTGACACTCATGATATTTCCAGCCTGGTGTCTAGATATAAATATATGAAAGTTTTGGATGAACAGAAGGGAAATACGTTTTTCTTGTGGTTCTGTTCCACTGCATGCTCATGCAGCTTTTGTAGTGCAAACCATAAAGTTCAAGTATGGTGGACTGATGTCATCCGCATCCATGAAAAATATGCGATGTATACGTGCTTGCCATATTGATGTACACAACGGGCAAAACTCTGAGCCGAGTTACACAGGAGCCAAGGAAACATGACGCTGACCTCAATGGGAGCAAGACCAGGCTGTTGGCTGAGATTGGGGTCAATGAAGTTATATTGGATTTATGCTGGTGTCATTCAAAACAGAATCTGGCCCTGTAGGTTTGTATTAATGCAAGTATTGTCGTATATAAAATAAGGACTAGCTCTTAGTATTTCTTACCTCAATGAGAGATCTTTACCCAACCCAAAATTCTATTCAATTGACATCTCTTGAATAACGACACTTTCCTGCATGTCTTCCTGCTCAGTTAGACCGATGCAGTATGTCCTCATCTTAAACGAATGCTGTTTTGATGAACTGTAGCTTGTCAAATGATATATATTGGCCCCAATTGTAGTCCGCTGCATACAAATGTGACCCCCTTGTCAACAGCACTGTCCTCCTGTAATTGGGGGAAGAAATAGGCCCAATTTTTTAACCTCACAGGTAGAGCTGGGCAAATGATTGATTTTTTGGGGGGTTCTCTGGCAGTTCCAAAAAAAGAAACAAAATTTTTGGTGAATTGAAAAGTCAAAACAAAACACTTTGTTTTGATTTTGAAATGTTTTCTTTAAAAAAAAAAATTAAAAGCAATTTTGAAACAAAAAGTCATTTTGAATCAAAATGTGTCATTTTGAACATAGTGAAACACAACTTTTAGACTTCCAGAATTTGTGTAGTCGTTTTTATGACCGAAAAAATTTGCTGAAATCGACATGAATTCACCAAATCTCTGATAACCCAAATCTGCATTTTTGCTGAAAAATTTCAGTCCAAAACCCAGCTCTACTAACAGGTACTGGCTCTTGCAGTCTCATCCTATATCACTTAATTTTCTTGACGCTTGAAGAGTTTAGAAATGCTGTTCATTCTCCGCTCCTAATGATGATTATATTTAATTACATTATTATATCAGCATAACTGAACCACACAGCATGTGTGACCTGATGTGTGGAGGCCTAGGAGCTTTGTTCTGTACTTCCGAGGTACCCCCCACATAAATGAATAATTGTATGTCAGCAAGATAACTGTATTTGGTGCATCACAGCGTGAAAGCCATAATAAGGTTTCACTTTCTTTATGCACCAATATTTTGACAAGATCTCTTGGAATTAGCTCCTCCAGAGCAACTGGGGATTTCCCTAGTGCAGGGGTCGGCAACCTTTCAGAAGTGCTGTGCTGAGTCTTCATTCATTCACTCTAATGCAAGGTTTCGCGTGCCAGTAATACATTTTAACGTTCTTAGAAGGTCTCTTTCTATAAGTCTATAATATATAACGAAACTATTGTATGTAAAGTAAATAAGGTTTTAAAAATGTTTAAGAAGCTTCATTTAAAATTAAATAAAATGCAGAGCCCCTCGGACCAGTGGCTAGGACTCGGGCAGTGTGAGTGCCACTGAAAATCAGCTTGTGTGCCGCCTTCAGCACCCGTGCCATAGGTTGCCTACCCCTGCCCTAGTGCTTAGGAATTGGAAGGTTAAATTGCTAATCGGCAAGAAGGAGAGAAACAAACAATGAAAGAGACCTATGTAAAGTTGCAAACTTGCTCTTCCCTTCCGGAGAAGAGCAGTGCTCCATATATAAATGGCATCTTGCCACCTTTGATCATTGTAGTAGGAGACAAGTCAGACAAAGGGAAGGTTGTTTTGTCCTTTCTGACAGCATCTGCCATGAATTTGTAAAATATGTCAGACATATATTCTAAACATAAAATAATGCATTCATGCATGAAAAATTATGCTTTGTTCTAATCTCAGGTTTGTCTTAGAATCTCAAGGGATTGTGGGGAGAAGATCAGAAGTTTATCGTAGGAATGCAAAGATCTTTTACACAGAAGCAAATTAATGAAATTGCTAGAGGCTGTTGTCGTTTCAAAACTAAAATGTTGGGATGAAGTATAGAAATGTGAGACTGCCCAGAAATTTTTGATCTGGGGATGGTGACACCCCCAAAAAGGCAAGGAGAGCTTTCCTTTTAAAGGAAATATCTTGTGGTGGTGGTCACTGTTTCTTGAGAGTAATCTATGAACTGATAACCTAATGATATTTATATCGAATTCAATAAGGCTAGGCATGTGCATCTGGCTCTTCAAAGGGCCAGAGATGGCATATTGCTTTTGGATGGTACAGTGGTGTGAAGTTGGCTGCCTTAGAGAGAGATGTAAGGTGCAGATTAGAGACTGGGCACACAGAACTGTTAGGGCTAAGATGCCACCAAACTAATGGTGCGTGAACCTGTGAAGTGTTGGTGCTCTGATTTGTTTCGTTGTTTTAAGCAGTTAAAAGGTTGGATGGTATCTAAGGTCCCAGTCCTGAAAATGCTCAAGTATGTGCTTAACTTTAAGCACATGAGAAGACCCATTGACTTCAATGAGACCACTCACATATTTAAAGCATGTTCATAAGTGTTTGCAGGACTGGGGCTCAGGTCTCATTGTGAAGTAAATGGAAAGACCTCAATGAGAGTTGACACCTTCCTATAGGCCCTAATCCTGCAAAGATTTAAGCCTGATAGACTCATAGACTTTAAGGTCAGAAGGGACCATTATGATCATCTAGTTTGACCTCCTGCACAACGCAGGCCACAGAAGCTCACCCAGCCACTCCTGTAACAAACTCCTAACCTATGTCTGAGTTATTGAAGTCTTCAAATCGTGGTTTACAGACCTCAAGGTGGAGAGAATCCTCCAGCAAGTGACCTGTGCCCCACACTGCAGAGGAAGGCGAAAAACCTCCAGGGCCTCTGCCAATCTGCCCTGGAGGAAAATTCCTTCCCGACCCCAAATAAGCCTGATCTTAACTCTCTCTGCAAAGTTAGTAGTCCCAACATTAAACATGTGCATAAGTCTTTGCAGGATCGGGGCCTTAGTCTGCAAACGAGGTTGAAAATGTCACAATAGCAATACGACTTACTCTTCTTACTCCCAACAGTGAGGGGAGCTGTGAGACTGGCAGGGGAAGCTAGGGGTGTGCTTCTTATACCTCCTAGAAATACAGAGTTCCCCTCTGAGAACTATGTGTGGGATGCAGAGTACGTCTACCCTGCAAAAAAAGTGTTGTTCTCTGGGGTGAGCTAATCCACGTTAGCTACCTTGGGTTGAAATAGGGAAGCCATGGCAGCATAATTTGACTCAGGTTAGCAGAAGGAGCTCAGCCCTAGGCTCCCCTATATATAGGCTTTTAACTCTGGTTAGCAGCTTGAGTTAAATCTTATAGGGGAGTCTGAGCCTGAAGCTGAGCTGCTGTGTCTTCATTGCTGGTTCGACCTGCGTTTAGCTAATGTTGGTTAGCTAACCTGAGTTCAGAAGGCACCTTTTTTTCGCAGTGTAGCTATATCCACAATGTTCCTAGGAATACAGAGGCCGTGAGATGTGAATGAGAGCTGGCCAGCCTGAGGGTTTTGTGTACATTCAAAGCATATGTGTTTTTAAATAACCACAGGTACAGTGGTTTTATTCTGAGTTACTTTTACAGTGAGCCTGTCAGTTTGGAGCATGTTTGCTCTAAGGTCTGCCAAGTGACAGGGTGGAGGGGCCGCTCTTCTAGGGGCTAGTTTTGGAACTCCGTTTCCTTTTTTTTTTTGGCTAGCATGTCCAAAAAGCATGTTGCCGGCATTTTAATATCTACTTAATATCTTAATAATTTCATCTCTCACTTCTGGCCCCTCTCTAGTGCCAATTTTTCCCCCTCAATACCATCAAAGGGAAAATTTCCTATGAGTAGTTTTTGCCAGGCTTACAAAATGTTGCATCTAAATAAACTGCAGCTACGGGATAAAGAAGACGTGTACAACGTCTATCTTTCACCTATCCTGTTTGGGTGATTATTTCTATAATGACCACTCAGCGGTGCCATAAGAAGGGGTTGGCGCAAAGAAAACCAACCAACCAACCAGCAAAACAAATACAAATTTAAAAAATGCTGAAGGAACTGGTAGAATAGAATTATCTCCAAGACCTTTAAAACCAGGAATTGCTGGGTTGTACATTTTAAGCTATGGGAAAGGGGAAGAGGCCCCAGTGTATAGTTTGGGCCAGTTGTAATCTTCACCACGCAGGATCTAAATCTTGAGGCAAAGCTGGGGAGGGATAGCTCAGTGGTTTGAGCATTGGCCTGCTAAACTCAGGGTTGTGAGTTTAGTCCTTGAGGGGGCCATTTAGGGATCTGGGGCAAAAAGCTGTCTGGGGATTGGTCCTGCTTTGTGCAAGGGGTTGAACTAGATGACCTCCTGAGGTCCCTTCCAACCCTGGTATTCTATGTGTGGTTAGTGCAGCAGACTGAAAATTCCCAGGTAGATTGAGGCGATTTAAATAAGAGGTTTTTACTGAATTGAATGTGAACATGAGTCATACAGTCAGTGCAGTGTATCTGTTTCTCTCTCCTGCAAATAAGAACTTAATCTAGAAATTATAAGCACTGATGTTGACAACCCCACCCACACTTGTGACTCCCTGGGCCAAAACAGTCTCAATGGAAATGTTTTGCGGTAAGATGGGCATTGGGAGTGCAGCCTGTCCAAACCAACGCTTCATCACTATACCACTGACTAGCCGAGAGATAGTGGTGCACTGTGTATTCAGCCTGAGCTGTTTAGATCAATATCTGTATGAGGAGTGTGACTTTAATAAAAGGACTCTCTCTGCTTTCCTATCTCCATGACAGATAGACCCGAGCTAACATAAATCCTAGCCTTTCTGCTGTCAGTCTCCTGGCTTAGCGTGCCATAGATATTTTGACACAGAATACAAATATTCCTGAGCTGGCTAATAGTGTTGAGCATATATTTAAGAGATTTACTTCTACAATTAAACTACCGGTGCCTTGAGTGAATGTGTTTCCCCGTAAAGCCCTTCTGTTGTCTGGCAAATATATACACAAATTCATTTTGTGGTGTTTATGGAATATCACGGGGGGGGGGGGAAATAGGCTTCTTTGCGTTGGATAACAGCTGCATGGAGCCCCATCCTAAATACCTCCTTAGCAACGAGCCTCTCCAGTAGCTGCGACAAATCATATTTACTGTGTCTCAGGAGAGAAGAACAGCACTCTGAAATAATGGCAGATAGAAGCGATAACTTGTTGGAACTCAGGAGAGTTTGTTCATCGGTGCTGCGCAGTAAAAGTTGGCTAAATGAGTGACACTGGTGCAGAGTGTAGTTTAGTGGTTGGAGCAATATTGTGTGTCAGGGCTCCTAGGTTCTGTTCTGAGCTCTGCCACTGACTTTCTCAGCGACCTTGGGCAAGTCACCGAGTGTGGGATTTTCACAAATGCTTTTGGCCCAAATCTTCAAAGGCATTTAAGTGCCTGACTCCCATTGAATTCAGATACCTTTGAGGATCTGAGCCTAAGTGTCTTAGGAGGGCAAAACCCATTAGCTGTCCATGGGATTTGTGCACATCCATCCCCACGGCACAGATTTTTAAAGGTATTTAGGCACTGCGGAGCACTTAAGAGCCCAAATCCCTTTTAAAACGATATTTAGTCTCCTAAATCAGTTAGACATTGCAACACTGAGCACCGCAATGCATAAATACCTTTAAAAAGTCCCCTGAGCTGCAGGGACTTTTGAAAATCCCACCATTAATCTCTGTACCTCAGTTTACTCGTGTGTAAAATGGAC
This sequence comes from Platysternon megacephalum, assembly GCA_003942145.1. Lineage (NCBI taxonomy): Eukaryota > Metazoa > Chordata > Testudines > Platysternidae > Platysternon > Platysternon megacephalum. The sequence continues at coordinate 9,760,434 of QXTE01000013.1, forward strand.
ATAAAAATACAGATAACAGAGGAGAGTTGTGAGCCGTAACTAATTCCTGTTTGTAAAGTGCTATGAGATCCTTGGGTGACAGCTGATGCGTCAGTGCAAAACCTTATGCATTTTAAGATTGACCCATGAAGCCTGTTTTGAGCAATTTCTGAGGATCGTGTATTAAGGATTTGCTGAGTAGAACTTTTTTACTTTTGCACTGTGACTATCCCTTTCACAAAAGTGTGAACAAGTGGATACTGAAGTGCAGCAGTAATGCAGTAGAGTAAAACCGTGTAATCAAGATGCCTCAATGGATTCACATTTGTAATATATTACTACGTACGTTGTTGCAAGCTACCCACAGCCAATTCTGCTGGCCTCTTGAAAACTCTCCTGTCCTCTCCTTCTGCTTGTGTCCTTGCATTTCTTGCTGGTCTTGGAACAGCCTCTAGCCTCTACTGTATCAAGCAATATTGATCTTCTCCTTCAGTCCTTCTGATGCCTTCCTCAGCGTACTATCCACCCACCCCTGTTCAGCACCTCCCCCTCATACTTCTCCAAGCTCGCATTACTATGCAAGATGTTCTCATTTTAATGGAAAAAAGTCATTAGACTCTTGCCAAGTGTAATTAGTCCTCAGTCACCCTGACTTCGGGCTGCACATCTTCGCTCCACCCCTTGGCCTTTGTCAGTTTGAAACTGTAAACTCCAGGAGTCACATGGACCAAAAATAAGGGGCAATACTCTACCAGGCTCTGTCCACAAAACCAACTGCCCACTCTTGCTGCCAAAATGATATTGTGCTTGCAGTTGATTGTGAAGATCATCATAATAAGACACTCTCTCTTCTTTCTGGCATGCTATGATCAGCTGGGAAACTTAAATTGTAATCATTACACTCCAGAGTCAACATCCAGTGAGACACATGGGAGGAGTTCTCACCTCTCTCCATTACTGTTTCAGGCTCTCTGCAAACTGAAGCAGATTTCATTGCATCACTTTACGCCGGGTCTACAGTGTTAATTATAAGGTCTAGTGGTTTTTTATTACTCTATTTTTAAATGAAAGCTTAAATTCTGCAGCACAAGATGCAGTCATCAGTGGGGGTGGGGGGAGAGTACTGGCTTGCTGAGCCACCAGAAACCACCACATTTCACCCCTCCCCTCCCCCCAGTAAACTATTTTGCACCAAGGATGCTGGTTTTTTTTGCATGCCTCTAAGCTGCTGTGCACAATGGTGGAGCTAAGTATTAATACTTATTCCAAAGAAGTGGCTGTCCCATTTGAAGGCTCAGTCGTGCTATTTAGGCACAACTCATGCTGAGGGAGGTTTGGAGCTACGCAGGAGTTCTGCTTGTGCTTTCTGAAGCTCAGTGTCTGCGGCTGTAGTCCTTCCAAGGGTAAAGCAAAGCCTTCTTTGCACACTCCATCACCTATGCCAGCTTGCTGCATGGTGCGGGGCCATTGCTTTGCTTGTTCCCCAGCCCTTTGGGGTGCTTGCACTTCATGGAAGGTGGGGAATGTGATTGTCCTGCTGCTGTGCAGGGTGCAAAAAGTGTGTGTGTGATCCTTTTTGTCCTCTCCCGTCTCCAGGTACCAGGGTACAGTCTGGCCCTTAATCAAGTTTATTTAAAATGCTATTTAACTTACAATAATAATAATAATTAATAACAACATCTCTGTAATTCAGTTGATTCAACTGACAAATTGGTGACCTTTCGCCACTATGTTAACAATTCTAATCGTAATTGACAGGGCGATTTCCTGGTTGCTCTCCTATGAGATAAGCAGAGAACGCTAGCCAGAAGCAATCTGTGACTTTCTTAACCACCATATCAACACCTCCTAACTGTAACTGAAATGGCAAGTAGGCCAGCGATCATCCCAACAAAGCGGCTTGAGCATAGTCCCATTAAAGCAACAAAACTCTTGGGGAAACAGTATTGTGCCAGGAAAGCCGCTTTCTCCAGTTATTTGCACCTTGAGTGGCTTCTACTGTACCGTATGCGCCATTGAAGAGAACTGTGTTCCAGTAATACAGGGATAAACCCAGCGTGCGAGCTAGAAAACCTTAGCTCTCAAAAGAGCTCCCTTGCGTTTGTCAGTGGAGGGAGGAATTAAAGAGGGATAGTGGAAAAATGCAAAAGGAATGTAATAACCTAAATGTCTCAGTGCATTTCTGCCTGGCTGTTTTGGGGAAAGAGAGTGTTTCTAATTTTCAAACAGGCCTCTCTACCCTACGCTTCCACCGTCCCTTTATTAAAAAGTCACCTCTACTACTTACTGTGTGCCTCAATCCCACGTCACTCGCGCATTGAAAAGGCCACTTTCATTTTAATGGGATTTTGTTGGTTTTGACCTATTAGAGTCATAGACTTTAAGGTCAGAAGGGACCATTATGATCGTCTAGTCTGATTTCCTGCACAACTCAGGCCACAGAATCTCACCCACCCACTCCTGTAATAAAACCGTAACCTATGTCTGAGCTATTGAAGTCCTCAAATCATGGTTTAAAGACTTCAAGGTGCAGAGAATCCACCAGCAAGTGACCCATACCCCATGCTGCAGAGGAAGGTGGAAAAACCCCCAGGGCCTCGGACCAATCTGCCTTGGAGGAAAATTCCTTCCCGACCCCAAATATGGCGATCAGCTAAACCCTGAGCATGTGGGCAAGACTCACCAGACAGACACCCAGGAAAGAATTCTCTGTAGTAACTCAGATCCCACCCCATCTAACATCTCATCGGGCATATTTACCGCTAATAGTCAAAGATCAATTAATTACCGAAATTATTTGGAAAGGAAGGCTGCAGACCTTGGGGGTTATCAGCTGGTGTTTAGATTAGAAAAAACCTGCCTTACTAGCAGTGGCTAGGAAGAATACCAGTGTTTGTACAGCACCTGGCACAATGGGGTCTTGGGCCATGACTGGGGCTACTAGGTGCTACCTCTATACAAATAAAAATAGTTGAACATAGTTGACATTTGCTGGTTCAACTTCTTCCTCTGTGAAATGTGTTTTGAATCAATGTTTATAATAAGAAAAACTCTTTGGATAAAAAAAAATATGTGAGAGCTTCATAAGTGGAATATGTGATGGTATAAAAGTTTCATCAGCATGAGTTTGGGATGGGTGCTGTGCACAACTCAGATAGTGAAACCAGCACAACATGTTTCAGGAAATGCTATTTTATGAATGTTTTAAAGAGCTTTAAACAATTTTTTTTTACTGGGTCTATTTTTTTTTTGTATCACTTGGCCAATAAAACGGGTGCCTTAGTTACCATGTTCCCCACTGTACAGGGCTCCCGGGGAGCCATAAAACCTCAAAAATAACGTAGAATTGATTTCTTACACTTACAAACGTCACTGGTTTCATGGCCAGGATCTCAGGCTCTTCCAGAGCGTGAAGCGAGTGCACCATCGTATAGGAAAGAGGGAATCTCTCCTTCCCAGTGGAATAAAGCTCCCATTCCTAGCCTTGCAGGGATGCTAGATATCCAACTTTGCAAGTGTGACAAACTTCGGTTCAGAAAATCTGCTGATGTAGGACTGAATCTTGCCTGTCTTGGGTTTGGGTGAGGTTAATTTTGGGTAGGGTTAATTTTGAGAGGGAATTCAACATTTGGGAGGGAATTCTACGTTTCTGAGGCTGGTTGGCTTCAAAAAGAAATTTTCCCATGTGGACAAGCCCTACATCTTTGGGGGTGAATCAGTTGAATGTTCACAATAACATTATTTATTGCATAGCTCTGCAATTTATGTCCTGGCGAGGGTGGGTGTGAGAATAAACAATAGAAACTCCTCTCCCCTGCTAAGCAAGCTGTAGACTAGTATCTTCCTAGACAATGCGCACGCAAATGCAGAATAATGAAGCAGTGACCTAGAGGACACAATGAGCAGTTTCATTAGAGACTGTTTACCTTTCCCTGAGTCCAGAGTTCTCTGCCGTTCCAAAACTGGACTAATATGAATCATGTGCCTTGTTTCCTTCTGGTTCTCCAAACTTTTTTAACTGGTAGAGAACCTGAGTTAATCTCTGGGCCTTTTGGGTATTGGATTACAGCTATGCCTTGCTTCTCCAGTATTACTGCCAACAATGGCGGAACTGGCATGGGATGCTAATCCTGCCGTACCTATTCAATCAGTCATCGAAGGGTGCGTATGAAAACAAATTGCTAGCCCAAGTTAAATTTAGATTTATTCAGTTGGAGTTAATTATAATCTTTATTTAGTCTCAAGCGATGCCTTCTTATCATACACTTATTATAGCTGCGAAAATTAATTTTTATTCTAGCATAAAGGTGAATGTAATAATCTGGGTTCAGGGAGGGGATTACTTTAATAAGATTTATAGGCAGTCTTTCAACCAGTAGGTTTTATTACAATCTGTAGGTGGCCTTTCTCTATGCACATGTCTATCAGCATGGGTGACAGTGCCAAATGTACCCGCATACTAGCCGTGAACACCAACTCGGAAACTTCCCGGTCCAACTTTGTGTTTTGGCTAAGCAATGCAGGCACAATAGGTAGTCTGGTGCTAGAAATGATCATTAAACTCTCTTTACTAAACAGGTGGCTGGGCTGTGGGTTTCATCTGCCTGCGTAACTGTTGGATTTTGCACTGACAAAAAGCTTCAGTAGACAAAATATTTCTAAGGACACAGATGTTGATTTCATGTATTTTTCATGCCATAGGCGCATTCAGCAAAGATAAGCATGCAATGTCAGAACAAAAACTAAGATGGAGAAAGAGAGACTGCCCAGAGTAAAACAGAGACTGCCCAGATTTTTGGTGCTGAAATATGGGTAATAGCAGCTGACTGGCCTTGTAAAGATAGATACATTAGATACAGGCCAAAATCAGAACCAGCTATTTTAAACTTACTGCAGTTTTGGGGTTTTGGGGTTTTGGATAAAATGGATTTGGTTTTTTGTCCACGTCCCCTTTATTGCCTTGGTTTTGCAACGCAAACACCTGACTAGCAACATTTTGCAATGCCAAAATCAAGACCTGAGCCTATATCCAAAGTAATCATTGCACACGGTTTAGAGCCCTGTTCAGTTATTTCTATCCTATCAAACTCCAGTTTAAACTAGTGGGAGTTAGGAGGGCTGAATGGAGTCCTACAGCTTCTCTCCCCCCCTTTAATTCAGTGTAATGAAGGTCGCCAGCCTTTCCTAGCTATCTTTTGGAAACTCTTTCAGTATAACTTCTGCCAAAAGTTACTCAATCAGAAGTGGAGGAATTATTGTATTAGTTTGCTGTTTCAAGATTTTTTTCTCTCTCTAGTGCCCATGTATTTTACTGTGGAGCTGATTCAAATACACAACAGTTTAAGATTTATTTTTGAGTCAGGCTTGGTCTATTCTTAAAATTTAGGTCACTATAGCTCTGGCTCTCAGAGGTGTGAAAAATCCACATTCCTGAGTGCTGTAGCTATGCCAACCTGGTTTGGACACCGCTAGGTAGATGGAAGAATGCTTCTGTTGCCCTAGCTACCATCACTTGGAGAGGTGGCATTCCTACAGAGATTGGAAAAACCCCTTCTGTCGCTGTAGGTTGTGTTTACACTGTGGAGTTATGCTGGTATAGCTACTGCACCATCACTATGGGGCTATCCCCATAGTGTAGATGTGGCCTGAGTGATGCAGTTTGTACCCTTTGAGGGAAGGATGCTAGCGGAAAGGAAAAGAAGCTTTCAGAAAGCCATTAGGATAAGTCACAGGAACTCCTGTAGAGTAAAATGACATGAATCCCACCACCAAATCTCTCATGGCTATCATATTACATTTATGAATCGCGGGGGAGGGGGAGAGGGAAAGACAAGTTGTTGGTATGCTCCCAAGCTCCTTAAATCCTTGTGTAACCCACCCACCTCCTGGGTGTGGTGTTCTGTCCCCCTCTACTGGCACCAAGACCACATAGAGATTAATGAGCCTGCTACAGCCTTAGCTAAAAGCCATGTGCTTTTAGCTCATGCAGTAGAGGCTCCTACACTGAGGTCCCAGGTTCGATCCCACCCACCGACGACCGGGGTCTGTCAGTGTTACATTTGCACAGCCTGAACTCTTCCCACTCAAGGATATCTCTGCTCACAGTGGGTTATGCAGATCCTGACAATAAAATCATTCCTCTTCTTTCGTGCTTTGATCAGCAGTGAAATACTTAATGGTGTTAACTCCCAATTGAGGGGAGTGGGAATAATTCACACTTAATTTGTTTAGACCAGGTCTACTCTAGAAAAGGTTTGGCGGTATAGCTATATCAGCAAACTCTCCTAGTGTGAACGCAGTTATACTGGCAAAAATGTGCTTTTGCCATTATAGGTTAAACTAGCTGCTTAGGGAAATAAACTATGCTTGCAAAAACACCTTCATGCCAGTATAACTGAATTCACACTAGGGCTTTTGCCACACCCCTAAACTCCATTACTATACTGACTTTCTAAATGTTTCTAGTATAGACCTGGCTTATTGTTTCAGGTAGTATGCAGACTTGGACAGATACCAGATTTATGTTTGGTTGAGATCTGGAATATCTTCTTAACCATGATGACTCTTTTTTTTTAAATGAAAGCTTGAATTTTGGAGCACAAGATGGCTGCCAATGCTCAATGGTTATATTATTTTAGTTAGGCACTCTACTCTCACAATCACACAATATTTGGTAAAAAAAAGTACTGTTTGATTATATGACCATGTGTGCACAAAATTTCATCAGTGGACTGCTGCAAGTTCATGTCAAGATGTGGCTGTCAATGAAATAACTGCTAATGAAATAACCTGCTAAATATAGCTGCTATTTTAGGTATCGTGCTATATGCACATGGGAATATACTAAACATTTAATAGTTTGAGGACAAAAAAGCAAATTAATTAGAAACTAAGGGCTAGATTGTGACCAGCCCTGTGTGGCTATGGGAGACATCCAAAGAAACCTTCCACCCAACCGTGTACCTTTTACAGGAAGTAGTCACTATCTGGGGGAGTGCTCCTGCCTAGTGTCAATGGCAGTGCTGTCCTCTCAAAAGAGGGAGGACATGTCTGCGTCCCCCTGTCTTTACACTAGACTGTTGAAGTGGGTGGTTGGGGAAAGCTCAGTGAAAAGGTGTGATGGGGAGCCACACTGACCAGAGTATAACAGGGTTAAAAAAAGAACTAGATAAGTTCATGGACGATAGGTCCATCCATGGCTATTAGCCAGGATGGGCAGGGATGGTGTCCCTAGCCTCTGTTTGCCAGAAGCTGGGAATAGGCGACAGGGGATGGAACACTTCATGATTATCGGTTCTGTTCATTCCCTCTGGGGCACCTGGCATTGGCCACTGTCTGAAGACAGGATACTAGGCTAGATGGACCTTTGGTCTGACCCAGTATGGCCGTTCTTATGTTCTAGTGGAGATTCATGCCCAATGCTGTTATGAGTTCCCGGTGGGGCAGGTTGTCTTGCATACCCCCACTGCAGAGTGGTGGCTTTGTGGCAACAATCAGGCCTAAAGTGTGTTGAGTCTTAGGTTTTGTCTACATGGGGGAAGTTGACCAGTGTAGCTATTTCTGAAGTACTATTCTGGTGTAATTTAGCTATTCTGGAATACCTCCACCTTGTGGATGCTCTGTTCCAAAATAAAAGTGGCTATATTCCAGAATAATTATTTCACTTTGTCACAGGGTCCACCCTCTTGTGCCTGTGCCTGGTGTTGGCTGGTTCAATAAATAGTCCTCACGTCTTCTTCAGTGCTTCACCCGTGTATCTTTATTTACAGTGCAACCCCACTTTGTCTCCCCAACAGTTATCCACATTTAGACCCTCCCCGGGGTCTCCTGGCCCATGAGGCCCCCTTCCTTAGGTGGGGAGACAGAGATAGAGCCCTCCTGTCTCCTCCCAGGCTAGCCTCCTGACTGAGCTTTCCTCAGGGCTTTGATAGCCCTCCTTTACTCAGCCCAGTTGCTGGCATTTGACTCAAGTCATTGCTGTGAGTCAGCCCCCATTAGGGCCTGCAGCTGGGCCCTCTGCTGGCTGCCCAAGCCCCTGCACTTGGCCTCCTTACCAAACAGCAGGGCTTAGTCAGCATTTTAGCAGGGCATTCAAGGGGTTTACCCCTGCCCTGCCCCACCCTTCTAAAGCACAGTCATTCATTCTGCAATATTCCAGAATAAAGACACTCTTTTTGAGGAATAGTGTCGACAAGGAGAGTTCCTGCGGAATCGCAATACTGGTCAATTTCCCTGTATATAGACAAGCCCCTAATCTTCCAGAAAGCCAGGTGAGCCATTGACCATATCATAACGCAGTGTCAGCAAGTATTACTTGAAGTTATTCCTCTTTCATGTAGCAGAGTAGCTTAACGGTCTCAAAACGCCCGATCCTGTCACGAAAGGCAAAGCTCCCACTGACGTCACGAGTACGGGATTGGGCCTTCTATTTGCTTTCAAGATGATAACATTTACAAAGGTAAATATTTCAGCATTTTCCCCAGTATCTCTTCCATATCTATGAGGGCATTGCTCACAAGTTCAGAGCTCAATTTCTGGCAGGCTTCCATTTGGCTACTGGAGGATTTGCCATTTTTGTTTTATTCTAAGGAGAAATGCGTTTTGACAGACTCTTTTCAAAGCAACTTAGATTCAGCGATTTACAATGCTGACATTCAGCTGCCATGATCTTACTAATGTTACAGTGGTTGTTTTGCCTGTTTATTAGAATGTTATATTAAGTCTCTGAAATACTCTATGTGAATTTCATTGGCGTCTTTGATCTGCTTGGGAGCTTCATTTTAATACTTTACCCTCAGCCTGCATGATCTTCCTTTGATGAAACCTTGAGTTAGAGGAAAGACCGATTCTCATTGCTTACTGTGATGTTCAGCTATGGATCTGCTTGTGTTTTTACTGTCGTGTGCTGTGTTTCATTATAGCATTGGCTCAGGGTCAAGTGCTATAGCTGGATTTAAAAAAAAATAGTCTGGATAATTTAAAAACTAACAACGTGCAAAGAAGGGAGAGCAAATCTCCTTTTTTAAAGGCGTAAGCTGATCATGATAAGAGTCATGAAGGAAATCTTTTCCCCATGCACAGTTGGGAAAGTGCATTAAAAGCATTGCTGCTTTTTTTTTTTGAGAGAGAGAGCTTCCTCTGATGAATCAGATACACCTCTACCTCGATATAACGCTGTCCTCGGGAGCCAAAAAATCTTACCGCGTTATAGGTGAAACCGCGTTATATCGAACTTGCTTTGATCCATCGGAGTGCGCAGCCCCCCTCCCCCCCCCGGAGCACTGCTTTACCGCGTTATATCTGAATTCGTGTTATATCGGGGTAGCGGTGTATTCGTCTTTGCCACATTGTACCCCGCCTCATGGTCTAGAAATCTGATGTGACAGGGCAAGTCCTACTTCCTTACACTGAAGAATATTGTCACAAAAATGAAGGGCCAAGATTTTCATAGGTGACTAGTCACTTGGGGCGCCTCATTTTTTGGGAGACCAACTTGAAACACGATAAAGGGGCCTGATTTCCGGAAAGTGCTGAGCACCTGATCCAGAGGTGCTGGAACTGAGGGTGCTGCCGCACCCCACGACTTGAAGTGGTTTCCATTCTATACAGGGTTTTTCAGTTTGGCTCGATGGCCCTCAGCACCCCCACTATACAGATTGTTCCAGCCGCCCTGCCCTGCCCTGTGGAAGAAAATCAATCCCTTTTAAGGCATCTCAAGTTGGGCACCCAAAATCACAGGTCACTTTTGATTTTGGCCGAATGCTTGTGTGTGTTGTTGATATGCATTTCTTTTTTCCCTGGCCCCTCCCCTTCTATTAGTACCACAGCGACGTGACTATGGCTTTGAAATAGCACCATGCTCTGGGGAAGTTCCCTGCTGCTCTGCTAATTCTCTCCGACCATTGCTCTTCTTTGTTTTATTACTTTAAATAGGACCAAATAATGTTCTTCTCTCCTGCTCTTACTGAAGCTGTAATTTAAAGAACAGGCGATGTAATAGTTGTTTTGTCGCATCTCCTAAAGCTGGGACAGGGTCCCATTTCTGACTGCTACTGTAAAGTGATTGATGCTACAGTGCTGAATCTTGGAATTAAAATGGAGGGGTGGCGGCCCATTGTGGTATAAAGTATTTCTTTTTAGGTGTTCAGACAGCATCATAAAATGCTGCTCAATTCAGATATCATATTTTGTTTCAGGCTGGTTCTGGGACAAAACCTAGCCCTGTCTACTGGTGTTTATGGCTTCCCGTATAAGCTTTCAGACAAAAATTGTCTCATTTTATTTGAATTATAGCAGGATAGAATCCTCGGCTTCCCACCAATGTGTCAGAAGATGCACTGACTGCCACCACTATAATGAAATCAGGGAAGGGGAGAGACATACCTTTTAAAGTTCCTGTAAATCAATATTTGAGAGAAATAAGACATCTGTGTAAAAAGGTGATAAAACTTGCTATAATGTAAATGCTAGTATATTTAAGCCTCACATCCTTTTCCAATTTCTCTTTAGTTCCTAGAATTGCACCACTGTCTAAATCTCCCCAAGAATCTGGTTTGTCTTGGGAGAAGGCAAAGTTTAACATCTCTGTTGGAAATCAGAGGATACCTTGCTGCTTGTATGTCCTTTGCTTATTATCTGTACAGCTGGATAATTTGATGATGAATGAGACTTTGGAAAAGTATTGCCTTCAGATGCAGCTAGCTATACCTACAGTTAGTTCATCGAAGGCACTTGTCTGAAATTTGACTTTTCAGCAAAGAAACAAACAACCCTACCCCTCTGCTTTCACAAGAACAAAGTTCACTTGCAGCTACTGAAAGCTGCAAAATTTCAGTTCCTGCCATGGCCTGTCTCGCTGTGTCAAGGTACTCTATAAATAGCAGTGCAGTAATGGAGCTGCTAAAACGTTCCTTGGTGACTAGAATAGGCTTTGGCGCTACCGGCCATTTTGAACTCTTTTTTTTTTTTTTTATTTCCTGCTATAAATAAGACAGGTCGAATCCAGCAACATGATCATCGAAGAGCTTTCTCGTTAGGCAAAGGAGTGACAGTATTTATACTGTGGTAGTCGGGGCTGGGTCAACCCAAGAAGCACCAACGGGCCCTGAAATGTTTTGTGCTCCCCAATGCTATAGCAATCGTAGGGCTCTACTGTTGCTACTGCTTGATCTCCTGGTGTTTTCGCTGAACCGTCTTATTAGTTGGCTCTGTGGGTTCCCTGTGCCCACCAGACTGTCCTTGGCATTCCTCCCGCACCTTCTGATGGCTGCCTTGCTATCCCATCCCCTGGCACGACCGATAGACAGCACATAGGCAGCTGCTACACGTGACCCCATGTTGCTTCTCCTTGGGTTGGCTGCTTCGCCTTTTCTGCCTGCCTCTCTTGCTCCATCTCACGCTACATTAGAACCCCTCCAAGTCCTATCATCTCCCACAGTTGCTTTTGCACCCAGCCTAGCTTATGATTTCTCATAGAAGATTATTTTCTCCAACCACTACATGCTTCAGGGCGCTCCTCAGCTACCCCTTGGTTCACCCCTGGGTGAAGAGAAACGCAGCAGTGACATGATTAACATGCCTTTTCTCGTCCCGAGAGTGACTGACAATGGAAGAGCTAGACTGTGCTCCCCCACAGGGGTTGTCAGGATCTCCTCACTCTCTGGCGTGGGCTTCCCTTCTTGTGCGTCATGCCCGGAGCTGGGAGGGGATATGCTGGTTTTACCATGGGATATAATTTGTTCTATGTGTACGGTTAAGGTGCCACCGGATTCCTTGTTGTTTTTGTGGATACAGACTAAAATGGCTACCCCCGATACACTACAGATCACTTCGTCCCAGGAGCAAGGGAGGAACCAGGAACCAGCTTGTGACTCACAATGTCCACACTGCGAGTGGGAGGTGTGATTGCAGCACATGCCGGCATAACTGAGCTCATTAAAAATAGCAACACAGCCATGGCAGCACGAGTATGTACTCAGCGTCCGGGTGGGCTAGCCCGTGCTGTTTCCTGTGCCATGGTGGCAACGCTGCTATTTTCAGGAGCTAGTTTGATCAAAGCTAGCTTGGGTATGCCGATGCGTGCCACCGGCGCACCTCCCAACTGCAGTGTAGACGTGTCCTCTGAGTCCCAATATGGCTCCAGAGCAGCACAACTTCACTGCCTCTTACTTGGAATTTGTAGCAAAGCCACAATTAAACCCGTAGCCTTTATATATACATATAATGTGTGTGTGTGTATGTATGTATGTATGTATGTATGTATATATATATATATATGTGTGTATATATATATGTGTGTATATATATGTATTGCACTCATGGTGGTAGTATCTCAGCTAAACTGTGTGCAGGAGACGGGATGCTTTTCATGAATATTGTCTTTTGCTAATGCATGTTATGATGTTTTTATACTTTCTTGTGCATGCAGGGAAAAAGCAGTTTGGTGACCACGTTTTAAAAAAAAAGATATTTTATAATAAAATGGGGGAGGGATTTAAATAAGCAATAGAAAAAAAAATCAAGCAATCAAAAATAAATGAGTGGAATTTTAAAAGAGAACAAGAATGGAGCAAAGTCAAGGGCGAATAGATGAAGAGATTTGCCTTATAACATATCTTCAAGAAACGTAGCCTTGTTAAATACACAACTTGAAAAGGCAGCTTAAATATTACAGCTTTTATCTGTGCTAAATTTTGGCTGACAGTATCTGAGTCATCTAGCATGTAACAGGTGTAATTGTTGCTGTAGCATTGTGCATCTTCTGTAACCAGCAATGACAAACGTTACATTTGCACCCTGAGATTTAGATATAGACTGTAAGAGGTTTGACCTTAGAATCTGTCATTGTTCCCGCTATCTCTTCACATTATGGAACTGCTTTGTATTTAATAAGTTGGATTCTGTTTGTTTTTGGTATGATTCCCAGAGGATCAGCTTTTACTGGACTTTTGCCATAAAATAAAAAAATGTTTGTTTAGAAAACGTGATTTTTTTTCTTTTCTTTTAGTATTATAGTCAATTTGGACTATACTTCACTATTCATTAGAGATGGGCCCAAACCAAGACCTTGAAATCTGTGTCTCTCCATTTCCCTCTCTCCCCCCACCCCCCTCCCAGAATGTTTTGTGGTAGAAAAAAATGGAATTAGAGCTGGATGGAGGATGACAAATCCATTTTCTGACTACTTTCAGGGTTTTGAAATTTTTTCCTTCCTCATTGGAACAAAACCAAACCCTTTAGAAGGTTTTTGTGAAATGGAGTTATGTCAAAACATCTGGTTTTTGGATCAAAAAGATCAGGCTTCATCTCTCTGTCTGGGGCCCTCCTGGACCTGAGAGACCATCCCATTGAAACTCCCTCAAAATTCATAGGTATCTATGGAAATATTTTGATTGCAAAAAGTGTTCCATCAAAAGGCTTCAAACCAGTTCTAAATGGAACCCTTGTCTGAACTGCTCCTGTTCATAGTTTGCAAAACCAAATCAGGATTGATGCAGATTTCCAATCCCTAAATGGCCTGACTTTTCCTGTTAGAGATGTTGGTCAAAACATAAAGCTTTTGTTTTATTAATGGCTCATCCTCCAAAGTGTGGTGCTTTATATACATTGGAACTAGGGTGACCAGACAGCAAATGTGAAAAATCGGGACGGGGGGTGGGGGGTAATAGGAGCCTATATAAAAAAAAAGACCCAAAAATCGGGACTGTCCCTATAAAATCGGGACATCTGGTCACCCTAATTGGAACTTGGATCTGCAGAACTCATGGGTTTGATTTGGTTGTGCAAAATGAAAATCCAACCAACAAGGTTTTGTAGAATCCAAACTAGAACCTGGCTTTAAGTCTGCTACTAGTGCCTGATCCAAAAGCCACTTGACTTCAGTTGGCTTTGGATCAAGGCCTTATGGCAAACTTTATAATGGGCACTACAGGAACAATGGAATGTTAAGTATTGGCATGTCAGGTCTAATAGTGAGCAATGTTACCTTCATGGTGAGAATATGTAAATGCTTTGTAATGGTGACTAACAATAACGATCTATAGTAAGTAATTGCTTCTGGGAGGAACTGAAGAAAAATTGCTAAGTAAATATTAGAATTCTCTTTCTGTTTCCTTTTTCTTTTTCCTTTGGTTTGCAGTGGTGGAAAGCCGAGGAGGAGTCATGGACAGCACACAGAGATTTTCAAACCTGCCGGTATATCTTCCCATGAGCTATCACATCTCCAGTGCTGATGTTTCCTTCTTCCTCAAAGAAGCCAATCAAGATATCATGAGGAACTCCAGTTTGCAGGCGAGGGTGGAGTCATTCTTTATATACAAAGCCAAGCAGCCACCTGTAGTAAATGCAACGTACGGACCTTTTTCAGTGGAACAAGTTGTTCCCGAGGACCTAATGCTGCCTTCTGCTCCTTTTGGTTTCGCTAATGAATTCACATTTAATTGGAAATTAAAATCCCATATAATCGACAGCTCAATATATTCCAACAGACCTAAAGTGCAAGCCTTGTTCTATATCGCGGGAAAGGACTGGGACGACTATGATTCTGCGGAGAGATTGCCCTGTGTGAAGATGTTTGCTTTCCTGGAGACTAGAGAAGCTGTGGCCAGCTGTAGGTTGAATGGTAATCTAGGATTATGTGTCGCAGAACTGGAATTAGCACCGAGCTGGTTCAGCTCACCTCCACCATTGGTTTTGGAGCATGAGCAAACAGCAGCCTTTTTGGAAGGCATTACTGTGGAGCTCTTCTATAAGATGTATGCAACAGATGGGGAGTGTTCTCCTGAGGATGCAAAATGGGAAAACAACATACATGCAGGTCAAGATCATGCACATGAGGCTTTGCCGCCGGTGGAGAGGATTGGTAGCATCATTGTTTATCCAACTCAAGACAAACTAAAACAATCTTCACTGAGGCTAGATGAGAACATCATGATCCACTTACCACTCAACCCTGTCAAGGAAGGTGACATAGTGACCTTTCATGTGTCCCTTACCGGTGACTCCCTAGCAGATCAGTTTACATTAAGGTAAGTGTTTTAAAAAAAAAACTTTATGTATTCAAACAATCCAGCAAACAACAGGGGCTGAGTGCATCCCAGGTATAGATCCATTGATTTCAGTGGGTGTTTGCCTGAGAAAGGACTTCAAGATTTGGCCTACCGCTTGGGAGAAAATTACAAGTGTTCTTTAAGCATCTGTGAGTATAATAGGATTTGGTACCTGGAAGCTGACTTTGAAGTCCGTGCCATTAATATTTGTATGACTTTCTTATAAAATGTGTTATTGATTATGACTAGTTTAACTGACTTTGCTTCTACTCATTATACCTCCTGTAGGCCAGCCAGAATGATTGACTATGGCTGTCCATTTTGCTAGAGAAATATTTATAATTGGCATTTCCCACTGCTTTGATGTAGCTTTAATCCATTTACTTTTATAGAACCTATTATCACAGTATCTGAGCACCTCCAAAGTATTTATTTCTTGCTCCTCACAACACTCCCACAGGGTAGGGAAATGTTATCCCCATATTTTTTACAGATGGGGAACTGAGACACAGAGATTAAGAGTTTGTCCACACTGCCCTGCAGTTCAGATTACGGGGGTGTGAAGAGTGGTGCACACCAAAGTGTTGCGTTGTAAATCCTTGCAGATGCTGCGGGCCGGAATTAAAAGGTTCCTAGTTTGCATTATCCTAGGGTACGTCTACACTACCCGCCGAAATCGGCGGGTAGCCATCGAACTATCGGGGATCGAATTATCGCGTCTTGTCTGGACGCGATAAATCGATCCCCGAACGCGCTAGTTCGAACTCTGGTACTCCTGCAGAGCGAGCGGAGTACCGGAGTTCGAAGTAGGAGCCGCGAACGTCGATGGCGCGCCGCGCGGACGCGAGGTAAGCGCGCCAAATTCGAACTAAGATACTTCGACTTCAGCTACGCTATTCGCGTAGCTGAAGTCGCGTATCTTAGTTCGATCCCTGCCCCTAGTGTGGACCAGGCCCTAGTCTGCAGTCCTTTTAGTTTGTGCCTGTAGCATCCACTAGGGGGAGTTACAGTGCAGCACTTTGGTATGCAATGCTATTTAAATCCCCTGTAGTCTGAACTGCAGGGTGGTGTAGACTTGCCCAAGGTCACGCTGGAAATGCGTGGCAGAGCCAGGATTTGGAACCAGATTGTCTGAGTCCCAATTCAGTGTTTTAACGACAAGACCAACCATCTTTCCTCCCCTTAGTAGTATTTTATTTATTTTCAAGCTTAAATGATTGCTTGCTTGTGGCGTGGCACGTTTCCATTGAACAGCAAAGGAGAAAACTGGAAAAAATTAACCCACCAAAAATATGTTTTTCTTTGTCTACCTCTCAAAATTGGAATCCGCTTCCTTATTCTTGACTAGACATGATTGGAAAACAGAAAATCTTTTTGTGAACATTTTAGTGGCAACTTTTCTCCCCATTTTTTGGGGGGTGAAATGTTGTAATTCTTGACATTTTCCAACCAGTTTTATTAGTGAATTTCAGTTTTATCTGAGAACTGTTGAGTTGCATAGACCTGATTTCAGGCACTCTTAACCAGCATGAGGGTTAGTGCTGTGTATTTATTGCTACGTCTTTAACTGTGAGTGTTGGTTAAGAGCTACACATAGACACAACTCAGAGAAATAGGAGCCAGACTTGAGGGCTAGAAAGGCCAAGAGGTAATTGGAAAGTGTCATACTGAGAGAGTGTTAAACACTAGGGAAAAGAGGAGTTGCAATACACACTGGCAACTTAGACACATTTTTACTCCTCACTTTTAAGTCTAAAAAGGTGCGGGTATTAGGTGACAGAAGCATACTATCCGTGACAAAGATGCAAAGTGAATGAATAACAAACCTTATGCCAGCACCTTTCTTCTTCTAAGCACTTTGTCACACTGTCTGGATTGGCTCATGACTGTGAGTGCCTACCTCAAGGCAGACTGTCAAAAACAGGGCAGACACCCAAACTGGTGGTGTGTTCTATCATTTATATTTCACCAAGCCAGTAACACATGTGAACTCCTGGGTCACTATAACACTCTTCCCATGGAGTCACAGACAGTCCCCTTAGACTCTCCAGCCTATCTTGCCACCCAGACACTAGACTTAGTGATAAATGGTTGCTTACACCAAAAATCACACCATATTCAGGTTGCTTCCAGTCCCAAGAGACTTACCCCAGATCAATTGGTACCCTAGATCTTACATCGAAGATAATGCCTGTATCCAATCCTGTAATAAACTATCTAAAGGTTTATTTAACTAGGAAAAAGAAATGAGTTATTTACAGATTAAAGCAAGTGAACATATTCTCACCAAATGAGTTCTCTAAATCCTCTGAGTCACAGAGTTGTAGTGATCTGCCAATTCAAAGTGTCTTTCAGGGCGGACTCAGGAGATAACCCCTGAGGATCTCTGGCTTCAGTTTGGTGTCTCTAGTTCTGTCAGAGTTCCAACAGCAAAGAGATGGAAAATTTTCCTGTGACTTTTTGTTTTATTTCCTTCATTCAGCTTCCAAGCCCAAAGGATGAGCTTCCTTGCATGTAGCATTTCCAAGGTGTGATAGGGCCATTAACCAATCCTTTGTATTGCAATGTTCCTTGATGGCCCTTCCCGGGGGCGGGGGTAGGGGATAAAGGGGGAGAGGACAATTCCCACATCTGGGTTCGCAAGGTCAGACCAAACATTTTCAAAGTTATAAAGCAAAACTTACATATTTTCTTATGGCCTGGAATACTGACATTACAAGCGAGATTAATGCATGCAGTGACTTACGAGCAATTCATAGAGTCTAAATGCTAAATACATTCTTATAAAACTAATACCTAACAAACTAACAAACAGGTGGACTGGCCCGGTCTCCAGCTATGAGTTTGTTAGTTCTTAGCTCGTGTCTGCAGTCTTGGCAAGAGCTGGCACCTGGTATGCCAGCATCACACACTTTACAAACATGAATTAAACATTTAAACATAATGTAACATCCATATTATTAAGAAACATGGATATTGCAGTCAGAATTAGTCAGTGCCTATTGTACAAACACAGTGAGTGACTGTCCCCGTGTTGCTAGGGTAAAAATGTCTAATAGATATAAATTCTCATGCTTCAGGGCCTACAACAACCCTTATGCTTATGGTCAGGAAGAAACTTCCCATAAGAGAAAGTTATTCTGTAATTGTTCAGTTTTGGATTTCTTGCATCTTCCTCTGATGCATACAGTACTGGTTAATCATCAGTGATGGAGACAGGATACTGGACTAGATGGACCAATATCATGATGTTGGATGGCAGTTCCTATGTTCCCATGAATCTGCTCAAACCATGGGAGATATGGAGGAGCCGAATCAAAGAGATTTAAGTAATTTGCCCAAGATTGCAGTGGGAGTCCATGTTAGCACTGAGATTCTTGGATCTCAGTTTGGTATTCAGCCTAGAAGACCAAAGTGGAAACTCCCCAAGGAATTTAGATACTACTCAAAATCTTGTCTGGCAAGTCATTTCTTTTGTTATGTTTGTAAGTCAAAGAAACAGTGGGTGCTTTATTTCAGGAAGCTAAATGCTAAAGGTAAGAGTAAGAATGCAGATCTGTTACCTGCTCACTGATGCTGCTGGGTGGAAAGAGCAGAGGCAGTTGTTGCTCTGAGTGTTTCAAATGACATTCACTCTTTGCCTATGGAGAATTTATTCAACTAAAGTTTACACAGTTAGCAGGGAATTATGCTGAGGGAAATAAAATCACTGTAGCTCCTACATCTAATTTATAGCCGTTTTTCCTCTGTAGGCTCTCCCTGTTTTTCAGACCATTAGTAATGTCCATAAAAACCCAGAAGGTTATTATACCTAGAGTTTCTGTGTGTTTTCACCAGAGAAAAATATATTGAAGTGAATATGTTTGCCTTGGGGAAATATGTTTTTGCCCAGTATAACCGATTGTTTTAAATCGTGTCTGTTACAAGTGGAGTGTAATGTATTCCATTCTGGCTCATATGAGACTATAGATCAAAATCAAATCATTCTTAAGCTTTTCACTGTGATGCAAACTTCATGATATGACTGTATGCAAACAGAATGGATGTGTGCGATTTTATGTGCCTCTTTAGTATTTCATACACTATGTTGTGCAGTGTTTTATTTTGTGCTGAATTTTGTACTAGTAAATACTGAATTTCAGTCCATAAAAAGAATCCAATTCTGCCTTTTTGGGTGAAATATTGGGATCTTAACCTAGCTCTCAAATTACAAAGCTTAACAGCTTCTTGGCAAATGGCGAGGAAAACAAATTTGGTGATGGACACTGTTGTTTTTTTGCAACAGTATCAAGAAAGTGGTTCAGGGAATATATCTGTATTAGAAAGCACTCAATATGTATCCGTCATACCGAAACAGAATGTTAACCAATTCCAACCTGGAAAACTCAAAACCTTTGTTATCTTGCAAATGGCACCTAAATCTCTATTGACGTTGTAGACTCAAGTTGCCAACCCAAGCTCCTGAATCAGCATGTACAAATTTTACGTTTTCCAATGAACATGTCCCATTAAGAAGTCCATGTTTGAAAGCTGGTCTCTGTGTGTCCAACAACAATTTCTTTTCCACACACATCGCTACTGGAACAACTATTCACTTTTTAAACCCACTCCCATTTATTAATGCTAGCCCCCAGCTTGAGTGGGATGCAACTGGAAAGTGAGCCGGAGAGACACAACATACTGCTTTCAATCATTCACCAGTCAAATATATTTTTGTTCTTTTTTTTATGTTATGGATGCTATGTCTGAGTAATAGGAATAACCTATGGCTTTGTAATAGTCCCTTAATAAACCGAATTTAAGATTGATTAAAGGCTTCAGCTTTGCTTTGACCATTCATCAGTCTCCGCAGACATTTATTGCTTTGTATACTGCAAAGCAGACTATGGAGGTTATGTCTGACTTGAAAGACAGACAGACAGAGAGACGCACATCCACGCAAACTGCCAGAGTCGTGTCGAACCCCAGAAAGCCTAGAACTTTGGAAGTTAGGCTTGAACGCCATCCGTTAGCCCATTGCCTTGGGTTCTGTAGCAAGTTCTCTATGCAAAATGTTGCTGGTGTTGTGCCCGTTCCGTAGCGGTGACGTGGGCTTGTTCCATATCGTTGGTGAGAGCCTCTGCTGTGATGCACAATTGCATGTGATTCAGTTGCTGCAAAACTTCTACGTAGGAATAACTTTTAAATCAAGATTGAATTTGTTTTAAAAGGGATGCTGTAGTTCAAACAGGAATTATTTGGGGGTAAATTCTGTGGCCTATATTATACAGGCGGTCAGACTAGATGATCACAATGCTCCCTTCTGGAGCCTGTTAACATTAAACAGTTTGGAGAACCCTGCAAAACTAGTACAAGAATTAAAGGCCAAATTCTCTCTTCTGATGCACACGTGACTCCTATGGATATGTACTTTACTAACATAAGTTTATGATAAGTAATATACATGGATTAGTATATAATAAATATATACAAAGTGAGAAAAAAGGAAAACTATGAAGGAGCAACGGGGTAAAATCTGCCTTTTTTTTTTTTTTTACAAAAGGAGTCTCCTGATATAAATGGAGAAGTTGTATAAAAATATGAGAGGATAGAATGATTCTTGACTGAAAAGACAGACGTCTCATCAAATAGATGCAGCTGGGGATGGTTTAACATTGCTTTCCTGGAGTCTACAGTTCTTTTAACACTATCTTGGGACAGTAAAGACATTTTGAAAGAAAAATGAAAATATTTTTGTGTCAAAGAAGAGCATTTAGCGGAGTAATGGATAATCACTTCTTGGTTATGAGAAAAGAAGCCATGGCTTTGTTTATAAAAACTTGCGGCGTATCAGTGCTATTTTCCAAGTCTGTTTTAATTGTGAATAAGAATATAGAAATAAAGCAAGGCTGAGAACTAACAGTTCATGGCTAAAAGGTAGGGTTGTTAGCATACATGACATGTGCCTGATATGAATGACCCGTCATTCTTTAATCCTCTGTCAGAATGGAAACCGAGACTGGAGATATTCCAATAATAAGGAAGGGACAGACATCATGTAATGAATCCTATACTAGACAAATGAAACATGCTGTAGGCGGGATGCAATCATCACCATGCTTAAGAGGAATGGCAGGAATATACAGAAGCTAAAAACCTAGCAGCTATTTGGTGCCTAAGCAACCTAAAGGAAAGGGATTATACACCTTTTTTCTCTGCCGCACTCTGCATATTGCAGCAGTGAAAATTACTTTTTGATTTGGGATGAATTAGTACAAGGTGAAATACAGGCAGTGTTAGCTTTTACTAATCACTCTCACTAGCAGAACTGATATGGAGAATTTATATTAATAAACATAAATCCATACAGATGAGGGTAAATGTCTGCCTACTAAGGGGAGAAAAATCACACAGGACATTAAAATAGACTTTACAAGACTTCTTTGTTAATAATGAAAGATCTGTAGAGACATGAATGGTAAGAGGCAGTCTCCTGCCAATAGCTGCCGAGAGCAAAAAGGAAAAACAAAACAGGTTTTAGACCTTGAAATACATAGGAAACAAGAGAACACAGAATATTGGGAACATAGCACAGCTGAGTAGCGAGAACATGCTGAACATGGCCTTCATCATTTAAAATGAAATCATTGTGAATCAGGTAGCAAGGCAGGAACATGTTGGCTGCACAACTAAAATGACTACTTATTAAAGCCCAAGAAATAACGTCAGTATAAAAATCCAGCACAAGTAGTGTGTGGGGGGGTGGAGGGAAGGACCCTTCTCAAATTAATCAGACAGTTCTCTCTATTAACAAATAATCACAAAATTAAATTATTACCGGAGACCATTATGGCAGACTCGAAAAAATTTTCTAAAAAACTTAAGATACAGTCAGTCAATATTGGCACAAACCCTATACCGATGAGATATGTGTGAGTGCACCTGCGTGTGCACGCCACACAAAACAACTACACCTCTACCCCGATATAACGCGACCCAATATAACATGAATTCGGATATAACGCGGTAAAGCAGTGCTCCGGGGGGGGGAGGGGGGCTGCGCACTCCGGCGGATCAAAGCAAGTTTGATATAACACGGTTTCACCTATAACGCAGTAAGATTTTTTGGCTCCCAAGGACAGCCTTATATCGGGGTAGAGGTGTATATTAAAAGGACATTATTAAGGTTGGAAAGTCAAGCCTTCAAAGATAGGAAATGCCAGGATTAAGGTTGACTGATGCCGTCTTTAATTGCTTCATATGCTATTTTTACACAGGACCACTGCCTTGTTCAGTGCACAGGATGGATGGTGCTCACTTAATGAAGAGTTATTCTCACTATTTTGCCTCCTCTTCATTGTTCAGCGTCTGCCTTATTACTGAGCATTGTTCAAAACCTGCTCTGAAGACAATTATTTGCTCATGGGTTTTTCTGTGGAGCTCGTCACCACCGTAGTGGAGTGACATTTTCCAGATGGGGAGTTTACGTACAGAGATATTAAGATCAAAAGTTTCCCTTAATTTTGGCTGCCCAATTTGAGAGGTCTAGGACTTGTATATGTAGCATTATATGGCACTTTCTGTGTTCAACACTTCAAAGGGGGGAGGGATAGCTCAGTGGTTTGAGCATTAGCCTGCTAAACCCAGGGTTGTGAGTTCAATGCTTGAGGGGGCCATTTAGGGATCTGGGGCAAAAATCTGCCAGGGATGGTACTTGGTCCTGCTGTGAAGCCAGGGGACTGGATTTAACTCAATGACCTTTCGGTCCCTTCCAGTTCTATGAGCAACATATGTCTCCTATTGACTTTGGTTGCAGCTGTGAGTACTCAGCACTCCTGCAAATCAGACCCCAGGGTCTCAATCAGGCACCCAGAAAATGAGGAACACACAATTAGTGACCCCCTGTGAAAATGTTAGTTTGTGACTTGCTCAGTGTCACACAGGATCTCTGTGGCAGGGATTGGGATAAAATCCAGGGCAGCAGTGGGCTGCCTAGGACACCATCCTTTCTCTTCCTTCAGTCCCCTGCCTCATGCACTCCACCCCTTCCAACACCTGTAAGAAATGAGGCACGGGTCCTACAGCCAACAGCCTCCTTTACTACGCAATCCTGTATCCCCAGAGCAGGTTCTTTCTGTGCACTGAATAGGACAGGGTCCTGTGGGGGAAAAATAATGTAATCCTATAGTTAAAGACTGCATCATAATGTGCACACACAAGGGCTGTGAATTGAAGTTGCATAGACGATCTTAATTCTGGCATTTCCTAACTTTTGAGTGCTTGACGTTTGCAGTCTTAATATTCTTTTAATGTAGTTTTTGTGTGTGTGCAATTTCCGAGGTGTTTAGAAAAGCAAATGAGAAAACAGAAATCTCATTATGTAGCATCATATAGACACCAACATGATTCCTCAGCAGGGTTGGAACCTTCAGATCCCCTTCGCAGACCTCTGGTACTTGAGCTAATTGAGTAACTGATAGCAATAGAAGGTTGTCATCCCTTCTGTGGGCTGGCAGTAGAGGGGGATGAGACATATACTCTGCCAGTGGGTGTCACAGAGATTTTCTGATAGCAGAGGAACAGTGAGATTCAGGAATGTTGGGTTCCGTTCCAGGCTCTGAATGGGAGTGTGTCTAGTTGGCACGGACTCTTCCACCTGTTACCCCCCAAGTTTGAACCTATCTGCGTCATCCACTCCAAACTGTCCCATTCCCAGTACTGCCTCTTTTCCACCCCAGGTTCCTTGTTCCAGTCCCATTCTTCTTGCCTACACAGTCTCCCCTCCTCAGGCTTCTTATCCCATTCCTCCTCTCCCCACTTCCCGGTCTCACTGTTCCAGTCTCCTTGTCTAGTCAGTCCCAGTTCTCCCCCCATATCCCAGTTCCTGGTCAAATCTGTCTTCCCTGCCACCTTCACTAATTCCTAGTCCTAATCTCCTTGTCCAGTGGGTCCAGGTCTTCCCCTTTCCCGCATCTTCTAGGATCTTAATGTCCTCACACATCCCTAGCTTGTTGGCGCCCAGACCCACTCTTCTTGCCCAGCCAATCCCAGTTTCTCCCTCTCCCCATCAGTCCCAGTCTTGCCAGATTCCTTGTCCCAGTGTATTCCTTTCCCTTCCTCTTGTCCAGTTTTGTCCCCTCTGCATTCAGTTCAAATGGCTTCTTCCTCCAGGCTGCCTGCGTGCCACTGTGGGGCCACTGAAAGCGTGGGAGAGACAGGCTCTCTGCTCCCAGTTACAATGCCTGGCCCCACCCAGACTGGAGCAGCCATTACAGAGAGAGTCTTTCTGAGCCCCCTGCAGTCTCAGTTGCTCTCTGGGAATGGCGCATGCAGAGTCTGGTCCAGCCGTAGTAGCTGTGAGAGGCTTGAGCATGCTCAGTGAGGATGGAACCTTTGAAGAATTTAGCTGCTAAAATCTAAGTAGTCTCTGCTGAGCATGTGCAAACTGTGATTTTTTTTTTTGAAAGGCTTATAACTTGGCCAAATTTGGGCAGATTTTCTTGGGGACAGCAAAAGCACATCTCTGACACAAAAGCCAACCCCTACCCATTTTCAAATCCCTGCTCCAAAGCATGGAGACACAAGAGGTTGCTATACTTTTTAAACATGGGCAAAACAACATGTTTTTTCCCCTAGCATTGTTCTCTGAAATGGCTGAAACCATTTACTGACATTTTTCCAAAACAAATTCAGCCTGAGGCAGTCACCCAAGATGGAAAACTTTTAGCCTGAAGAATTAAAGTATGGCAAAGTGTAAGCAATTGAAAACAGGGCCTTATAATGGGAAGTGTCAGGTAACCATGATAAATTGCACTACCATCATCATCAAACACGCATAGTCTATGAAGGACCATTGTGCCAGCCAGGGTGACCACGACTGATGGCATTGCATCGGTCATTGTGTAGTTCCTAGATCTGGCTCAATCTTGTGAATCCACGAATCTCTGGGGCGGCCCTGCTGGGGGTGCCAGGTAGGACCCCTTTGCATGTTGCTGGAGAGTTTGAGAGCATGGTATGTTAGTGTTTTTTTGTCCCTCCTGATGACATGGTGGTACTACTAGCCCCTCCCATAATATATCCTGATATACAATGGTGTGGCATGGAAACACACACTACATGATGATGTGGGCAGAAAGAATTGAAGCCTGATCTTGTGGCCGTTGAAGTCGATGATGATGCTCTTGCTATTTTCAGGGGTAAGAATTCAAGCCCTTTATCAGCATGATTTGGGGATGGATATATTACAACAAAGCATTTTTACCCACTCCCCGTGTAGTCTTTTATTGCCACATGATGTGCTGGAGCCCGTATTTGAGACACGTCTCCCTCACCACTGAGGGTGGTGGTGGTGGTGAATTCTAAAAACTTCTGAAAATGACCTGAAATAGCTTTGTCTAAACATAAGACAGTCCTAAATGCTTAAATAACGATAGATGTCCAAACGGGGATAAATGACCCGGTTAATTCTATAAAATCGCAAAGGACTCACAATGCCACAGCTAGCAAAGCCATTGAATGGAATTTTAGATAAAGGGCAACGACCGGCTACAATGAGTAGGGCAGCAACCACTCTTCATATGAAAAACAGGCAGCAGAGCAGCGAGAGGCTGATTTCACTATTGAGTAACTGGTATGAAATAGTCTCAGAAATAACCACAATGCGATCACAATGGAGTAATACTAACTGCAATAAAACTCTCCCTGTCTGACTTCTGTCCTGCAAAAGGCAAAAGCACCAGAATCTCACTGGCTTATGCAGATACAGCACTTCTCATTTTGTTGTTCAGGTGCATATTCTATAGGAAGGAAGCTTATCTGTGTCTAAGTTTTCCCTTTGTAAAACTGGGGTTAAGAGCACTTCCCTATCTCACAGGGAAGGATAAACACATGAAAAGACTGAGGCCATCTGAGTACCCAAGGAAGATAGAGATTTTATATGAAATAACTTGGTATACTGCATATGCGTCTAGATACATAACTGTAGAATGGAAAGAAAAACAATCATTTATGGAAATTTAAAGGCAACCCACATATAAGCTGGCCCCTCGTATACCAGATTGCATTAGAGATAGATAAGTGGGGCCAGGCATAATCAGTTGCAGTGCATCTCATACAATGTATCAGGCATTGGACTCTGAAGCACTTAGTTTTACATCTGAGTAGCAAACTAATGGAAAAACAAGATTTAGAACAGAAGCACTGACAACCTCTTGTCTACACTGGTGTTAGCAGGAGCTGTTATAATCAACAAACAAGGGGAAAATGTGAAAAACGTTTCCAGTATATTTGGAAGGTGCCAATATACCCTATGGCTTGACACAAATTTATCCTTGTTGACAGTAATGGAATGAGATTTTACATTTCTAAGTAGTTGGGATTTTACAAGCCCATTCTCAGGCCTATCCTTCTCTTCCGAAGTTTCAGCATGACAGCTCCGGCTAATTATCTCCAGCCAGCTTCTGCGTAACTTGATATTTTGTTTCAAAACATGTAAAGATCTGGGGAGCGATGTCAGGCAGATGTGGCATAGTGCATATCACGGAGAGCATACTGAGGGGGAACGCGTGAGATTCTGTTAAAAGGCTCAGGAGGCATTTCGCTTTCTAAAGCATTGTAGTTGTAAGCGTAGGCTGGGGTGCTGTGATGAGGGTGCATAGTGCTGCAGTGTGACACGCATCTAAG
The DNA here is from genome assembly GCA_003942145.1 of Platysternon megacephalum. NCBI lineage: Eukaryota > Metazoa > Chordata > Testudines > Platysternidae > Platysternon > Platysternon megacephalum. The sequence goes on from QXTE01000013.1 coordinate 9,787,121, forward strand.
AACCTAGATGGAGACAGATGACCACCTTGGAGATGATTGGCTTGATTCTTTGGTCCAGTAAGTTCCCACTGTGGTGGTTAAGTGAAGTGAACTTAGACTGGCTGAAGATTCCTCATGGAGTGTTTTCTCCTCTGGCTGCTTCCTTCTTCCCTGGGGCGGCGGGGAGGGGGGAATGGATATGTCTGGGCAGGAAGGGGAGGCAGGGAGTAGGTTAGGGTGTAATGGAGCAAGGCTTTGCTGCTATTGATTCTCTACTGGGGGAAGGTCTTTCACCAGCCCTGTAAGTTTAAAGCTGCCTCCCTGAAGTTTATGCTGTGGCCAATCAGCTGAGAATCAAGGAACCGTGTCCAGCTCACTGACAGCCTCCCTTTTCCACTTGGCCCATGGGTTGCTTTGCTCGGCCACAGTCGAGGCCCTGATTCAGCAAAGTACTTAAGCATGTGCTTAACTTTATGCATGTGTTTAAATATTTCACTGTCTAGGAATGGGAAACTCACATGCCTAAAGTCAAATATGTGGTTGACTGTTGTGCTGAAATGAGTTCTTCCTTTTGGAGCACTAAGTACACCTCTACCTCGATATAATGCTGTCCCCGGGAGCCAAAAAATCGTACCGTGTTATAGGCGAAACCGTGTTATATCGAACTTGCTTTGATCCACCGGAGCACGCAGCCCCGCCCCACCCGGAGCACTGCTTTACTGCGTTATATTCAAATTTGTGTTATATCGGGTCGCTTTATATCGGGGTAGAGGTGTAGCAGGTGATTTCTAGATGGGCATTAATGTTAGACGTGGGGGAAACTTTGACTTATACCCTCACCGTTGAAGGAGAAGGGGCAGGATGTTTTGGATTAATACAACAAAATCTTGGGTGAATTCCTGGCCACTTTGAAGTCAATAGGAGTTCTGGTGATGACCCCATCTGCTGGATTTCACCCTTTAACTTGGACTGTTTCCTAGGGCCACTCATCCAGGGCTCATCTAAAACTTGTCTCTTCTTCTTGTCTACTGTCTCAAAGATCTGGCCTTTTCTGTCTGGACTGATTACCACCGCTCTTCTCCAAACCCATATTGTCTCAAGGTTGGGGCTGGGGGTGTCTTTGTTTTATTCCAGGGTGTTGCACAAAGGGGCAACTGATTGTGCCCTGAAAATATTATGGTAATTTAAATAATAAATAATGGGAAGTAAAAGCAGCAAAAGATGGAACTAATTGGGTGAGATTTGCACATACACAACCGGCTCTGCGCTCAACAGCAACTGGAAATGAATTAAAAGCTATTTTCAGTTGACAAAATTGATTAAATATTCAATAGTGCAGCGAGTGATTTAAAGGTAGCCAGTTATGAAGTAAAATTTGTATGTACCCAATTACTTCTTTTTTTAAAAAAAAACAACAACCCCGTCACAAAGCTTGTGATGTATGAGGGTAGATTAAAAAGGTTCTTAGCTTGGGGAGAACATTCTAACTTGCAGAACATCTGCTGGTTTCATGCAAATTGTGTGCCCGAATGACTCACCCAACATGGGGATTGGGATGGGGATTCTTTATTTTGGAATGCGTGTTGAATGCTTCTTTTGCTGTGTGCTGCTAGCCAAGGACTACATGCTCAAATCCCAATGCAGGGCTTCATTAACTGAAAAGGCAGTACGTCTCAGTCTTGTTTAAACAAATTGGATTGCTGTAGTTAGTGGTCCTATGTGTAATCAACAGTACTAAAACAGAAAGTAGAAAGCAGGCACCTTTAAATTTGCTTTCTTTGGACGACAGACTTTTGGGTCAGATTCTGCTGTCAGTTACACAGGTGTAAATATGGTGCAACACCATTTGAAATCAGTTAAGTTTTACTCTGATTGCACTGATTTTCGTTTCAAATGCTTCATATTCATGCTGGTGCATCTGAGCAGACATTTTGTCCCTTTGTTTCCCAGTGTGTTTTTTCACAGCTGAATGTAGGAAGGATGGTCCAGTGGGTCGGACACTAGCCTCAGGCTTGGGAGACTCAGGTTCGATTTCCTGTTCTGCCACAGACTTCCTGTGTTGCCTTGGACAAGTCACTTAGTCTTTCTATGCCTCAGTTTCCTTTCTGTAAAATGGGGCAAGAGCACTCCCCTCCCTCACAGCACTCCTGTGTGGATAAACACACACATTAAAGACTATTTACACAGTACGGCTCACACAGCATGACAGTGGGAGCCATATAAGTGCTAATATTCAGTTAGTGCAAGGGTTAATTTTAATGCTTAAGAAAAGTAAGGAAATACAAGTCAGATAATTGGCTACAATCCACATTGGTAGAAAAGTTGAAAGGAGGGCATTTAAATGGGCACAGTTAGGGCCAACGGGGGGAAGGGAGTGCTACATCCCCATCTGTAGCTCCATATTATGGCATGTGAATGGAGGGAGGCCAAGTCAACCCCCAATTATGTCTTGTTTTAACTTGGCCATTGTGGCAAAACTACCCCCTTCTTGCAATCACTTTCTTCTCTTCGGGTGGTCTAAGCTTTTATGTTGGATTAATGAAAGAGAGTAGTTAGAAGGCAGTTACACTGAAAAGCCATCTCTAATTGCGCTGGTACTAGAAGGCAGTGAGTGTGGGGCGGGGAAGCAAACAGCAAAGAAGGCAAACCAGGGTTAGATACAGGGCATTCCTTGCACATTCAAAACATCCACTCAAGTTACCGAGGGTTTGGTGCAAGGAATGTAGGAACTAGGCGGGACGTGTACAAGTTCTTTTATAGAAAATCTTTAATATAGGAGATGATACTAGAATGTACCAATTAATATTTGTAAGTTCCTGGAAGTTGAGAGTTTTGGAGTTTGTCCCATGATAGAAGGGGGCTAGCAGTGAAGCTTGGATCTGGATCCAAACAAATTTTAAATTTTGGGTGGTTTTGGATCCAGGGTTTTGGCTCTGGCCCACACTGGGGTAATTCCATTGATTCCAGTGAAGCTACTTGAGGTATGAACGAATGAAAGTAACAGAATTTTGGGGGCGGGAGGGGGGGCAGAGAGAGAGAGAGAGAGAGAGAGAGTGAATAAATTCACATGCATGATAACTAATGGGAAATATGCCAATGCCCGGAGTGGATGGCCTTGTGATTTTGGTGATCTGGGCCATTCATGTATATGTTATGTGTTCTGAACCCTTATTTTTAAATGGGACACACTGCCACAGCCTAGTAAATCAAACACAGTCTTAGTTATGGAGTTGCTACTGTTGTCTGCGTAACAGAGCACAAGCATCTACACGTAGCTCAGTACATTTCAGTGCTTCTTTTGCCTTTTAATTATGTTCATTTGTCTGTATTAGCACGGATACTGCTGCTTGTGTGATGCAGTCTACAGATATTTTTCAAAATATAAAGAAAACGCTGACAGAACTGTGCAAAAAAATCTGCTGTCTAATTCAGTCTTAAGAAGTTGTGCAAGCAATAGACATGGGAACAATGAACAATTATGAAATTCTAAAGGAACAGCTAGTTGTAGCCAAGCAACATTTGTTTGAAGGTGGCTCTATTTATTTACCTCTGGCATGAATTACGCAGTGGATTCATACTAAAATGTTTTATATGAATTCATTCAAACTCTCCATTATTTAAAGATGCTTTAAAAAAAACTAACTGCCAATGGAAATGTAGGTCAAAAGCTGCATATCCTATATTTGCTGAAAAAGTTGTGCATTGAACATTTCATGCGTCTGAGTTCATTAAAGCAAGAGCTCTCCTTTGCACCTTTCCTGCATAGTACCTTTCACCTGGGAATTCCAGAGAGAGATTGATTAGCATTAAGGGTCAGGGTTTGCCACCGTTGCTCCCATGGAATAATACTTTACTCTGCAAATAGTCCCATTAAGGCCAAGGGGAAAGGTACTACTCTGTGTGAGTAAGGGTGGTAGAATCTGGCCCCACTGTAGTAAGCCTCAACAAACTTGCGAGGGTAGGGAAGGGAGGTAGGGGGTAATTAGATTCACTCTGGGTCAAAGAACAACCTCAACCAGAATTGTAGAGTTCTGATTTGCAATACATTGCTCTAACCTCTAGACAATACTTCCTCTTTTGGTGGGAAGAGGGGGGTTAGAATGCATTCTTTGTGTTGGCTTTTAGTACATGAAATGCTAAACTTGCCCCTCAAACGATATCACTGTACCACCTCACTGATGAAATGCACGTGTACTGTAGGGGCTTATTTTCTTCTAGACGAATGCCTATGGAGCAGAGAATGACCTCACCACACATTAAGTGGTGGGGGTCGTTGTCTGGCTTGTTGGAAAGGCTGTGTGCCCCTTTAAGGGCTAGAGAGCCAGGGAGTGGCTTTCTGCTGCAGTTGCAGACCAGGTCAGCGTGGGGATGCTGACCCATCCCCCCCAGGGGACTGGAAGTGGTGGTGCTGGGGACTATATAGGTGTATGCTGGTGCAGGAAAAGCCCTTTTTTATCTGGACTGGGTGGAACAGCACCTCTCCTCTGACCCATGGAAATGGTGAAATACCAGGCCCCACTCTGGGCCTGGCACTAATCGCTCCGTTCTCGGGGGGCTGGGAAGGAATTTTTCCCTTGCTGCCAGATTGGCCAAGGCAAGGTGGGTTTTTCCCCCATTTTCTGCACAGCAGGTTCGGGGGAGGCTTCGTTGGGGCGAACATGAAAGGGGAGTTCGGCTATGATGTTGCAACTCAATATGTAAACATGGGGTGGATCTCTGGTGCAGGAACTCCCTAGGGAGGGATACAGTGATCAGATAGAATGGACTGGGAAAGGATTGAAAGGAGGTAGTCTTTAAAGGAGCAGAAACGGGGGGGCTTCAGGGCTTCTCTGACTGGTACAGCAGGGAGCCAACCCTCCCATATTTTATAGCCTCCCTTAACCCTCATTCGGGGTGGGTAGATGCTGAGGTCCCAGCAGCAGGCTGGCTGGAGACCAAGATGGGTAAGGGGGAAGGGCTGACAGAAGCCCCCTGGGTATATATTGAAATGATGATGGAATTATGTGCTCTGTACACTTTTATCTGCTGGGTACTCCCAGGCGTTTAAGAATTAAAGTCATGGCCTAATAAACTACACTCAGTGTCCCCTGTTCATCTTCCAGCATAGCTGCACAATAGGCCATTTCATCTCCAGGATGGCCTCTAGTGGACGGACACTGAGAGTTTTGACAAGGTTTCATGCCTCAGTTGCTGGATCACCCTGATGAGCATGTCGTGTGCAAAGCAGACTGCTGCATGCTCGCCTCTCTACCATCTCCTTGTGGGTGTTTCACTGCTGCCTCTATACTAGAATAGCCAAAACTGAGCTCATCATCTATCCGCCAAAACCTTCTCCTCCCTGAGGCCCCTCTGCCATCAATGCACAAACTGGATATTCTCTTAGATTCCTTTCTCTTCCACCCCGGCTCTTGCTAAGTCCTGCCTCCTTTTCTGTAAAAACCTCCTTTCCACCACGAGAGACAGAACTGTGGTCTGTCTCCTCTCTTTCTCAGCTTGCTCCCTGGCAGCCATGCCTGTCCTTACCCCCTTCTAGTTTATGCAAAATGCCTCTGTTAAAAAATCTCCTCTGACCATATCATCCCGCTCCCACCCAGCTGAAATCCCTTCACTGGCTTGTCCCACTCTTTCTGCATTATGTTTAAGCTCATCCTTTAAACCATCGACAATGCCAGTCCTGCCTTAGATGCTCTCCTCACACTGTACACCCCCCTCAGGCTCCCTTTGCTTCTCCGTATCCTACTTCTAAACGATGCTACAAGCTGCCTAGTAACCTCACATCTCACTGAAGTTGAGGCACTCCACACCGCCCAGCACTGGGCCCTCTCTCATCTTCTCAGCTTCACACTTCCTTTCATGAGACACCTTCTAGGCTTCGAAGTCTCTCATTTCCTTTGTGCCAAGAATTCTCCCTCACCAGCTTCAAATCCCTTTCCTTTTGTGATTCTCTTCTAAGCCAATCTGTTTACTGACAGTGCCCCATGCCTTCTAGCACCTTACCCATCCTCCTCTTTATGGCCTGTGTCTGGAAGTGCTCTAGGTCAGGGTTGCTGTATTATGTGTTCCACATGATATCAAGTAAATTTCCAGGGCTACATAAATGCTAAATAATACAATATGTATTTGACTCAAATATATGTTTCAAATCACACACACAAATCTAGTCTAAAGTCTTCTAAAGCTAGTTTTATTCAAAGCACTGCTATTCTATGTAAAATTGCCAAGAGATAAGACTTCTGCTATTCATTGTTTTTATTTAAGTATGAAATAAAAAATTCAAAGGGAGCCTTTTTGCAAAGATGGCTTTACTTACTCAAGCTAATAACTTTTTTTTCCTGGCCCTTGATATTAATTTAGTTTTCTCCAGATTGCTATCTCGGGATACCAATAGTTGTCTATTTACCTGTAGAACAGGTAAAGCACAGGAAGTTAGCAATGGCAGCTCCCTCAAATGCCCCTACTGATGTGTCTCAAACCAAGATCTCAAGTTAGATGTGGAGATTAAAGCAGCTTAATCTTATTTAACCATTCCATCCACTTCCATTTCAAAATTAAGTTTTGTGACAAAATGAATCTCATTTCATCCGATAACAAATTTCTACTTGAGTTGTTCATTGTGTTTGCAAATGTTCCTACAAAGAAGATTCAGCTTGCATGAATTTCTTGAACACAGCAAGCTGAAATTCAGTATTATGTGTTTGTACTGTGGTAGCCTTTGTCATGGACCAAGACCCCTATTGTGTTAGGCACTGTAAAAACACAGAACAAAAAGACAGCTCCTATCCCAAAGAGTTTACAAGTATTGAATTCCTGGAATTGTTTGCAGACAATTTGCACTGCTTTTCCCCCAGCTCTGTAATATGAATGTCGGAGTTATAACGTGTTGTGAATTGGACACTTAGCCAGAGGGATCTGCTCACAAACTCATTTTACTTAAGCTATTTGAAAAAAGCAGATCTCGTCAGCCTAGACTTGTAAAAAGCTACTTGCCCAGGGTGAGTGAAACCTGGTACTTTTTCCCCCCATTGTGATCATTTTCATGGAAAAGGATGGATGAGCAGAAGCTTTGATTAGGCTGGTAAATTTTCTGGACAATTTTGCAAGCTTTAGTTTATTGTAATATTTCTTTTGCTCATTTTTTTTTAAAACACAGATGCTTCTTGATAGTTCTAATACCCTTCTCTAGGATATAGTATGCCTTCCTTCTAGGACTAAGCAAGTTCGTTGCCTGTCTCTGCTGTTATCAAGATGAATGGCATGTTGATTGACAAGAAAACTAAGATGACTTCTGTTGAAATCTGTTCTACTCTCTGAAACTACTTACATTCATTATCCCCACGAGTAAAAGGTTTACAGTAGTTTATAATTTGGTCTCATTTCTTTCTTCTTGGTATGCTTATTAATCACTTTGTCATAGAGCAGCCAGGAGAACTTTGTTCATTCGGTGTGGTTTGGCCTGAGAGAGCAGTATTTTTAATATTAGGTTTTCTTGGGAAATTAAATAGATATCCTTGAATTTTGGGGACCATAAAAATAGATGAGTGATAGAATAGACCTTGACTAGAAATTAGAAACCTATAAGGTGTTGCAGTTAAAGAATGATGAAAGAAACCTATAGCCATACCACCTCAACATGAGCTCATAAACTAAGCAGGCCTGGGCTAGTCAATACTTGGATGGATAGGCGCTGCTAGGGTGACCAGATGTCCCGATTTTATAGGGACAGTCCCGATTTTTGGGTCTTTTTCTTGTATAGGCTCCTATTACCCCCCACCCCCATCCCGATTTTTCACACTTGCTGTCTGGTCACCCTAGGCGCTGCAGGGCTTAGGGTTGGGGTTAGTGATTCATTCTCCATTGTTAGTATTGAAGCAATGCTCCAGTATGGCACCAGGGGGCGCTGTGTTGATGGAGGTATCCCCTTGGCTGAGAGGTAAAACCAAAGTCCTGATTATTTGGTCATTTAAAGATCCCATGTTACTTTTCACAAGAGTAGAGTAATTCAACCCAGCGTCCTGGCTATATTCCAAGTTCAGTAATTACAACTTGCCTACTCAAGTTCTGCCTGCCATTTCAATCCTGTGTACTGTTCTTCACTTCTTTTTTCCTAAAGTGTTGTGTTTCCATATGCTATTATTGATGATGATAATAATACTTGACATTTTTATATAGCCGTTTTCATCCATAAGATCTCAGAGGGTTTTACAAAATCATGGTATCATTCTCTGGTTTTACAAATTATTATTTTTATGACTTCTGTTCAGTCAAACCCAGAATACATTATGCTGTGTAAACTCAGGAAGGCAAAATCCCTGTTTCCTAAGTGGGGAAAGTGAGGTACAGAGAGGATAAGTGAGTGTCCCAAGGGCATTATCACAGTTAGGAACCGAATGCGGATTTGCTAACTCACAGACTGGTGCATTGGCCACAGAAGCACACTGAAAGCCTTTTAAAGCAGCTGCTACATTTCACCCTGGAAATGGCCACCCTTCAGGGGTAGATGAAATGAACTAGATTGTTCACCCTTCGTACAATTTCTCAGGGACACAACCAGAATTTTCCTAAGGAGGAGGCCAAGGGCTGCTGATTTTTGCGGGTGTCTTCCTTGGGCTGAGCATGTGATGGGGAGGGGGCCTATTGCACAGAGGGAGGTTGTTTTTTCCCCTTCTTGGGACCATCATCTCCTCAACCCCCATCAGCCCTTGGCTCCTCCCACCTTTCCCAGCCTGGGGTGCCCCTGCCTGCATCTCTCCAGCAGGTCTGTGTTGTGGACTCAGCTGCCTTTGTAGATGTGGAGGAACCGCAGCAGCCTGGCCTCTGCAGGATTCCCATACATGATGTCTGTGCCACAGAGCTGCCTAGCCAAGGAAGGGACTGGGGACCACCGGGGTGCGTGTGTGTGTGCTTCTCGGCAAATCCCTGTGGGATGCCAATGGGAGAGGGGTCGGGTTTGGCCCTCTTCATTGTGTGGCCCCAGCAATCACTGTAGAAAGTGGCTTGAGGTCCGACTGGATGAAATGCACAGCAAGAATTTCTGTATCTTCTAAATCTGGGACAGAAACTGCCTCTGTATGTGTTGTGCAAGATGCAACTCTGTTTAATTCAGAAGCTGTCAATGTTGGCAGTAATTTCACAGTATCCTTGAGGAGAGATTTATTGCATTTTCATGTGGATTTACAGTGGTGTATGCAGTAGGTAGTCAGCTTAGACATGCCTTAAAGTGTTGGGTATTTAAAAAAAGTAATTATGTGCAGAATGTAGTTTCTGTAATAGGCTTATGGAGAGTTTGTCGAATTTGCATCTTCAGCATTAATAGGCTGCCCAACGACACGATTGTACAGTAAACAATTCTGAAAGGTTTGCCAGCCCAGGGACACACCTGATTAAAAATACAAGGTGCATGTTGTGATCACTCTGTCCTGACTGGAAGGGGTGTTATTTAGTGACACCTTTCCTTCTAGACAACACGCTGATGAAATGTATCCGTTTGTTTGGTCTTTTAAACTTAGTCCCTTTATAACTTTACATTAGATACAGGACCCGGGGCCATAGGGTGCTATTGACTTTTAAGCGGAACTCCTCGTTGATGTGTTTGCATGTAAAATAGGAGTAGAGATTTCCTTACAAAAGCACCAAAATATTTTAAATGGCAGATATTGGGATTGTACGGGGTTTGTTACTAGTTCTTTGAGGGCCTGATTCTGCTCTCATGTGAACATGCACAGATATTGTGTAACCTCACGAGTCCACAAAGAATATCTCTGTTGGGGTGTTCTGTGTGCATTCCCTTGAGAGTCTGTTAATGCTTTGATGCTCATGTTATACGACACATCTTTCATGGCTGAGAAACCTTATATGTTCTCGTTAAAGGGAATCTCATTGACCGTAATTGAAATCCTGGCAGCACTTCAGTTTCATTAAAGGATAACTAAAAGTGATGCGTTTTTCTTCCTATGAATCAACTGCAGCCCTTCTGTGCTCTAGACATTGTACATATTTTTAATAAAACTAACTTTTGGCTTGCAGCTCTCCTGCGTGTGATGGGGGACTGCATATTTGAGTGTGGCACAGGTCCCCCGGCACAGTGCAAGGACAAGGTGTGGGGGAGAGTGGCGTTAAAGATATATTTAATAAGATAGGAAGGCCTTTAACAACACATGGCAAGGTTGCGGGGGTTGGGGAGTAGGGATTCCTAGATGCTGTTCCCTCTTCTTCAATTGAGATGCTGCAGTTTGCTTAATGTCTTTGTGTCAGAATTTATGCACCTGTAAAAAAGGTGTTTTAATACTTGCCTACTTTGCAGGGTGGTTGGGGAGCTTTTTAAGGGTTATAAAACATTGAGATCCTCAAGGTGTTCTGCAAATGCAAAGGATTGGTATCCTCGTTACTTCACGGGGCAAAATGTGCATCCACTGCCGAAGGGGGCATGATACCTGGGCAGAACGCAAGACCATCCGAGGGGCTGCAGGTGGAGTAGAACACAGAGAGGAGCAACTTTTGTTACAGTTTCTAAAAGGAGCGGGCTGCATTCTCTTCACTGCTTGCCATGCCGCATGGAAATGGCCAGTGTGCTGCCCTCACCCCCATGAAGATGTTTTCTGGCGCTGCTCCTTAGCTCTAATCACCTAACAATAATTCTTAGAGCGGAGCAAAGATCCGAATTTGGGCCAATCAGGAAGAAAAGTTGAAACATTGAAATTGTTCTACAGACAGAAATCCTGAAAAATTGTGATTTGGAAATGGCAAAAGGGTGAGTTTAGCGTCAGTGCACATTGAGCTGCAATTCTGTATGTTGCCACACTGCCTTATGGGAGCTGTGGTTTGGAAACCTGGTGCCTTCCTTCTCCCCCAATAGGCTAGACTACATCTCATATAAGCATGACCACTGGCATCTGTGTCACATCATGGAACACAAAATCCAACCAGGGAGCCTGGCCTATAAGTGGGGGGGCTTGAACTACAACTCCCATAAGGCAATGTGGCACAATAGGGAACTTGCAGTTTAATGTTGAACTGACCTGAAAAGAATGGTTTCATTTTGAGTTTCCTCATAGAAAACGTGATTTTTTTCTGAAACGGCGTTTTCTGTTGAAAAATGATTTTGACAGAAAATTCCCCACCGGCTCTACTGATGATCCAGTTTATGAGCATAGTGCAGGGAATAGACTCTATGCACTCTTTAGCATGAGCCACACTAGAAGGGCCGTTGTTTGGCCCCAAGAGTACAGAAATGTTTACGCTGTGAATTGTGTGTAAATAACACTAGCAAAGTAGAGCTGGGCAAATACTTTGTAACAAATAACATATTAGAAAAATGTTGCCCCTTTCTCAGTTCATGAATTATTTGGGAACAGCTCCTGATTTTCTCAGATTTCTTAGAATTTTTTGGCTGAATAACCTCTGTGAGCAATTCTTGGCTTGTAGTTTGTTTGCTCCAACAAACTGGAAAACTGTGGACTAGTGGGTTATGGATAACCGGGCTTGTAAGTTAGAGAACAGTGCTAGTGGCCCCAGAGGGTTCATGGCTGGATAGTTTACTGTGCACATTCAATGCTTGAACTATTTTGATTGGGCACATGGGTCACGTGGTATGTTCCCTTTCCCTAAGTGGATGGGTCCAACCGGTTAGAATCAGAGTTCCGCCAGGAGAACTCAAGATTGAAAATTTTAAAATTCACTTTCTCTCTGCAGCATTTGCACCAAATTAGCTGTTTCCACGAACATCCTGCCAGTGATTTTGCTTGAAAGAACACTTGCAGAAATTGAACACAAAAGGAGCGTGAACCCAGCTGAAGTGAAGTTGTTTCCCAATTTTAAAGAATATTCTTTTAGATTGTAAGATCTTTGGGGAAGGGACTGTCACTTATTGTATTCTTGTACCGTGCCTAGAACAATGGCTCCCTAACCTCATTGGCCTCCAGATACTACTGCAATATACATCTGAAATACTAATATTCATAGAAAACAGCGACTGTGTTCACTCTGCTCTATACAGCAGCAGATATGTAAGACAGCACAGGTACATTTTATCCTCTCAGATCCATGGTCAGTCATGCTCGATAACGGTGTGAAAATTGGATTTGTCAACTAGTGATCCCTCAGTGATCAATAATTAGTTGTAATTATGCGCTGTTTAAGTGCTCTGGAGAAGGAAGTTTGTGGCTGGAATGGGAAATTAAGAATGGCAGATGTATCAGCCCATTCGACATAGAAGAAACTAATTTAAAGAATTGAAGTTGCACAAGGAAAATAGAGCTAAATTGCTTTTCAAAGCCGCATTATGTCACACAGCTGTAGTCCTGAAGATCAGATGCAGCATTTTAGTCAAGAAGTAGGTTAATATAAGAGTTAATTGGGTTTGCTGACCATAAGCACCATAATTTGAATGATAGAGGAGTTTGCTTTATTTATTAGTCCCCTGGTATATGTTTCCTATTATGGGAATTGTGTAAGCCCCCCCCCCCCCCCCCCCCCCCCCCCCCGNTTTAGCTGTTTCACAACCAAACCCCAACATATATATGTATATGAATAACCTAGCTCACCGTACAGTCCATGAGAAATGAAGTCTCTATTTAAATATGTAATCTTTGATCTAAGCAAATATATTAACTAGGTATGGAAGAGTCACCCAAAGAAAAGCTGGGCACGTACTGTACTGTAACAGAGACGTCCATATGCTTGGTTTGGATTTAGAACTTCTCTCTTTATTTTCTACTAATGATCCTTAAAAAGTGAACAATATAGGCTAGATTTTCAGAGGGCCTGAGATTTATTTCAATGAGAACTGTGGGTACTCAGCACCTCTGATAATCTAGCTCAGGGGTCGGCAACCTTTCAGAAGTGGTGTGCCGAGTCTTCATTTATTCACTCTAATTTAAGGTTTCGCGTGCCAGTAATACATCTTAATGTTTTTAGAAGGTCTCTTTCTCCAAGTCTATAATATATAACTAAACTATTGTTGTATGTAAAGTAAATAAGGTTTTTAAAATGTTTAAGAAGCTTCATTTAAAATTAAATTAAAATGCGGAGTCCCCCGGACCAGTGGCCAGGCCCCAGGCAGTGTGAGTGCCACTGAAAATCAGCTCGCGTGCCGCCTTCGGCACGCGTGCCATAGGTTGCCTACCCCTGATCTAGCTCCTTGGATTTGAATAAAGGACACCCTCTTTGTCTACCACAGGTAGTTCTTCTCAACCAACGAGCTAAAGAGGATATCTGACATCCGATCGGGATAAGTTATTTCTGCTCTCCAGCCATGTCTGATCGTTGTTCTCTTTGCAGTCATTAAAATGACATGAACCATTTAACCTCAGGAAGTGGGAGTGAGAGTAGACCTATTACACAATTATATGTGAGAATGAGCTGATATAATTTATGGTATTTGAGGGACCAGTTGCTTTTTAAGGTTCTTGTATCCTTGTGGTACATGGCTAAGCTTAGCAGATTGTTGTTCACATCTCCATGATGTATCCATAGTAACCTGGCTGGCGTCCAGTGGAAGTGACTGACTTTTGTTTTGAATGAGCCTGTGACACACGGAATTAGAGATGCGTTTTCTGTTAGAAATCCATAGCATGTCCTGCGGTTTTGCCACAGAACAGGAAAGTGCAAGATCTGGGCTCTACTCCTGGCTTCACCACAGATTTCGTGTATGACCTTCAGTGAGTTGTCTAACTTCTCTGTGCCTCAGTTTCACCATCCATAAAATGGGGGGGGGGAGGGGGAGAAGGGAATAACATATTCCTTACTTATGACTATTACTGTTCCTTTCTCTGTAATATTCGAGCCTGACATATGTTCCTACCATCAACTTCAATAGGAGTTGAGGATACTCAGCACCTTCCAGAAAGGAGAAGGCATCTGCATCTATTTGTCTCTGTATCATGAAGAAATAAACATAAAAAAGCAGATCTGTTTGTTGGTGACATTTTCCCCTGTGCTCTCTAAGGAACTAAGACGCGTACAGCAGAGTGGCACAGAAGCATTTTTTAAAAACAATTCTCCATGTTATAGCCAACATGGGAACTTTGCTATGCCATCCTTTCAACAAATGATGAAGAGAACGGCTCTTTAGAGTTTACATAGCATATGGGTAACAACTGGACACTTGCTTAGCCCTATTGGTTTGAGTTGTCTGATTTCCATAGTTGGCAAGCCGCTGGGATTGGCACAGAAGAGTTAATTACAGTGGAATGATGGTGCTCTAAAAGGAGGACTATATAGTAGACGTACATGCTGACTCTGTGGATCAGACCTTATGAGCAGATTTGGCCAGAAAATCTAAGGGAGTAACCAGCTGGGAAGAGGAACTGCACTCCATGTGTGAATCTGTCCAACAGCTGAGCATCTGTACTCTTAAGTTGCCAAGTCTGGAGCAGCAGAAATCTTAAGGCATGGGGCAGAGAAAGAAGAAGCATATTGCACATCTCCAGTAACACTAAAGAGATACACAGGAGGAACTGTCAAGCAATCGAATCCTATTTCTAAGCCATGCTCTGAAGTCCTTAGGAATTTTCCTAAAAGAGGGCTCCCCAGCTCCTATTTTGTTTTAGATCTGACTTACTGTTTTGGAAAGAAGTCTAGATTGTATCTAGAAATGGATCTTTCTGACTTTATGGAAGCCATTTAGGAGTATAATGGAGCAGATAAAGGAAGCTCTGTGTATGTAATAATTCTAAAGCAAGTATTTTAAAGAGACTACATGGATTCAGGTTTGCTTCACATTCCTGGTTCTCAGAGAAGAGGAAGCAAGGGGATAAAATGGCTTGAGAGAATGGATGTGAAACCAAAGGAACCAAATGTTATAGGGCCAATATTATTACCTGATGACTGGCGATTAGGAAATACATAGTGTATTTTTTTGTTTGTTATTGTCATAGGTTTCACCCCCACTCTGAACTTTAGGGTACAGATGTGGGGACCTGCATGAGAACTCCTAAGCTTAATTACCAGCTTAGATCAGTATGCTGCCACCACCCAAATATTTGAGTCATTTGGGAAACTCTGTCTTCTCCCCCAAAATCTTTCCCTCCCAAGTACTATAACCCTTCCCTGGGTAGTCTTGAGAGACTCCTCCACCAATTCCCTGGTGAACACCGATCCAAACCCTTGGATCTTAAAACAAGGAGAAATTAACCATTCCCCTCCTTTCCCCCACCAATTCCTGGTGAGTCCAGATCCAACCCCCTTGGATCTTAAAACAAGGAAAAATCAATCAGGTTCTTAAAAAGAAGACTTTTAATTAAAGAAAAGAAAGGTAAAAGAAAAAAACCTCTGGGAGATAGCATATAAGCTGATCTCACAGACAACAGATTCAAAAACACAGAGGATTTTTCTCTGGGCATAAAAACTTAAAGTACACAAAAGAAAACCCAATTTGATTCCCCCTCTATTGCAAACAGAAGTCACAAAAGGAAATAAACATAAGCTAGTTTATTCCTTCTCTACTACTCACTACCCTGTTTGATTCCTGATTCCTTTTCCTCTCCGGCCAGAACTGAAACTGACCCAAGACAAAGGGAATTTCCCTCCTTCCTTTTGAAACATCTTGTCCCCCCCATTGGTTCCTTTGGTCAGGTGTCAGCTTGGCTAGGTGAACTTCTTAACCCTTTACAGGTAAAAGAGGCATTAACCCTTAACTATCTGTTTATGACAGTTATAAAGGCTTGTGGTAGTATATTGTAAATTATGAAACAATGATAATACCCATGTCCATACATGCATTCTGCTTAGAAATATGCAACCTAGTTACTTATTTAAATAAGCTCACCTCATGCAACTTCCTTTATTTGCTGAAAATATTAGAGGAATAGGATATGTTTGTGTCAAAGTCTAATAGACCTAATGGAACCTAAGAAGTCCGAGGTAGAGTTGATTCAGCAGAGTCAAAGGTAACCTGCAGTAAGCACCATGATTTATATCATGCATTTCTCTACTTTACGGTCTTTGCTCTTATTTTTAGTGAAGGAGATAAGTAAGAAAAACACAAGAAGAGGACAGAGACACAGAATTACTTTGGTAACTCAAACCCTACCACCAAGCTTAGCAGGATGTGAGAAAGCAGCGCTAAGCAATATAAAAATGGCTACTTCTGCCTTACAAAGAAAGCGAGAGATACAGCGGTGGTGAATGGTGCTTTGCACCCCTGTCGCACTTTGCAACCAAGGCTTTATGGACATTCACGAATAAAGCTTCAGTAACCCCAAGGTGGGAGGTTAGTATTTGAGAGACTCTCGTGCGCTACCAAACTTGGTGGTTAGTGCATTGGCCTGGAATGTGGGAGACCCGCTCCCCTGCTCGATTCAGAGCAGAGTTTTTCATCCCAACTCACTTTGAATCAGGCAGAGCTGGTACTTGAAGTTGGGTCTCCCACATCCCAGGCCATTGCTCTAACCACCAGGCTACCTACGCACAAATCAATAAGCTTAGTTTTCAGTCCAAATATGGACTTTTTGGCACAATTTCATTTTTGAGGAAATGTTTGAAAATGTTTCTTTTTGTTCCAGTGAAAACAAATTTTGAAATGTTGAAGGTTGCAGCAAAACAGAATTGTCACCCTCTGGTCAGCGCTAGTATTATCTCCATTTTATAGCTAGGGAAACTGAGGCACACTTGCATCAAGCCTGCGTTCTGTTACTGCACTCCACTACATATCTCCTGCCTCCTAGTCCTGTGTTTTAACTGGCCGTGCTTCTTCTACAGAGGTATAGTACAGTGCACTGACAAAGAAATGTCTCAAACTTTCAAACGGGTTAAACATCTAAAATGGACATTCCACCGTTCGTGCTACAAACTGTCATGGAGAGTATTGTCCTTAGGACATATAGCATATGTGCAGCAAATGAACACTTATATAACCCTATTGGTTTATGCTGTATGATTTCCATTGTTGGCTTGCCATGAGGGTTTGGAACAGAAGAGTTAGGTAATATAAATAGAAAGATGACATCCTCAAAAGAGCACCATCCACTGCATGTTACCGGATGGCCACATGGTTCAGAGCCAATAAGCAAATATAGCCTGGAAAACGAGGGTCTGTTGCAATGTCTACAGTAGCAGCAGGACAGCAGAAGAATTGGCAACATCCACAGAGGTGAACTCTGTTGATCTGGTTCTCCCGTCCATCGCCAATGACTTCAACTAGTGGAGGTTGCCTCTTAGATCAGTGGCAGAAACCTAGGGCTGAATTTAATCTTTGATTATACTTTGGACTTATAGATCACATTTCCTCAGTAGACCTCAGCGCGCTCTACAACAGACGTCAGTATCATTATCGCCATTCATTCCTATCAGCGGAGTTACTGTGAAGATTAATTGGTCCCATAAAGTGCATTGCCCAGAAGGACTCCTTCTGTTTCTTCATAAGGTCTCTTTCAAATGTTCTTTTCCCTCCTTTCAACAATTAACACGAAAAACAACCAAACACAGACATTTTGCATTTTTTAATACCTTACAAGATTTGGATGACAGAGTTTCTCGTGTCATCTTTCCATTGGCTTTTAAATGGGATCCTGGCACACATTTGAAATTACTGTAGTAACGATCAGGGCTAAATCCTGAGGTCCTTACTCAGATGTCACTCAGGGCCAAATTCCATGCAGTCATGCAAAACCCCCATTAAGGATTGATTGAGTCAGGATTGTGAAATTTGACTTCACCGGAAATTGCCTAAGTCAGGACAGAGTAAAAACTGAATGAGGACTTCAGGATTTGTTCCGTAATGAAATGCTATATTTTAATGACTTTCAGGTAGTTTATTAGGTGAAAATAAACTTGGCCAGTTGAAGGGCTGCAGCAAAACAGGGGTTAATGGTGTTATTCTTTGCAGCGGTATTGGGAACCAATGTATATTCAATTAAAAAAAAAGAAAGTACACTGAAGTGCACTTTTAAGCCGATTGATCCCACTGTTCTTTTCATTTCCTATTGTGAATATTCTGTGGAACTGACTGTTTGAAGGTTTCACTCAGTTTAAGAGGAGCCCCACAGTTGTATAATAGGGACACAGAAAGTAAGGCACAGTACATGTTTAAAGAGGAGTGTTTATAGAAACCTGGGAAATTGTGCTTTGACCCAAGCTTTAAGAAAAGCTGCATGTGTTTCGCTCGCTGCAGCTCCCTGAAAGTTCACATGTAGAGAAGCACTTCTCACCACGAACAAACTGCCAAATGCATTTGAAATGAAAGTTTTCTGATTAAAATGGGCAGGTTGCAGCCCCCAGCTGCTGGCAGCCATCTTGTGCAACAATTATAGCCGTTGTGATCCCTGCACAGAAGCTGTTGCTTTAACGACCAGGAGAACTTTAAATACCTAACCCCAGTGGTTAATGGTTTTAAATATTCAAGAGTATTGTTTTTCTTCTGATTAACGCAGGATGGAAACTGGTCTAGAATCAGATTGCCCGTGTCACAGATACAGATATAGAACCAATAGCTTTCAACTTCACTTTGTGAGCTTAGATTGATCTGCACGGAGGGCATTTGAGAGGTCTCTGGCCCTATTTGTAAGCCATATCCTGAAATTCCTACTAAGGGAAAGATCCTGTCACCTCTCCTCTCCTCCCTTCCACATCCCATGGAAAAATCCAGAGGAGGACTGTGGGTGCAGAAAAAAATCACCAGTTCCCTTCCATTGAGGGGTCGTTGGGATTTGCATGGGGTTCTACCATCCAGAATGGACTGATCTTGGAAGGAAGGGTGGTCCAGTGGCCCAATTCCCAGTTCTGCCCCAATGGTTCTGTGTGACCCTGGGCATGTCACTCTAACCCCTCTGTGCCTTAGTTCCTCGTCTGTAAAATGGAAATAATAGCACTTATCTACCCCTTGGGGTGTTGAGGATCAAGACATTAGATTGTGAGTGTGGTAATAGGGGTCATATAAATATCTGAGAGGCAATGGGTCCCATGTCATTGCCCTGGCTTCAGTGTCCTCTGTTCTCGTTCCAGGAACCCCTGCTCAAAGGAGAAGAGATTCTTTATGGCAGGAGGTGCCCTGCCCCAAAGCTAATGCAGCCAGTGAGATCTTCAGGTTTAGACTATAAAATTCGCTAGAATTTCGGAATAGAAACTCAGATAACAGCAAGGTGTAAATTCAGTCTAGTTCCCCTCTAATATGAACCTGTTTAGTGACAGGTCTACACTACGGGGAGGGATCGATCTAAGTTACATGAATAACAGCTGAAGTCGACGTACTTAGATCTACTTACCGCGGTATCTTCACTGTGGTGTGTCGATGGGAGACGCTCTCCCATAGATTCCCCTTGCGCTTCTTGTTGAGGTGGAGTACCGGAGTCAACACTAGAGCGATCGGTGGTCGATTTATCGCGTCTACACTAGACACGATAAATCAACCCCCGCTGGATCGATCACTGCCTGTTGATCCGGCCGGTAGTGTAGACAAGCCCTCTGTCAAGCTCGTCCATTTACTTATTCCAGATAGAGATTTTAATGTGTAACTGTTCCGCTAGTGGCAAGGAGCAGAAGAATTTCCACAGCTCAGTTGCTGGATGGAGTAATTAAACACAGTCTCCATACCAATGTATTCATATTTTTCAGGCTATTCTCACCATTTCAGTAGCTGGAAGGACATTGCAGCTAATGCACTGATAAGCCAGAGCAAAACCACTAACATTTCTGACTGATTTGTTTTTTGTTTGAGTCTCAATGAGAGCTTTTTCCTTCGGTCAGTCACCATTGCAATAATCATTAAAAGCATGGTTTGCAAATGGATGACGTCCTAAGAATTCGATGATTTCTCTGTAATATTTTTGTATATCCCCTGAGAGTATTTTATTCTTGAACAACAGAATACAACGAGAGAGAAAAATGGGGCCATAATTGTGTTCAGCAAATCTCACATTGTTTAAGCAGGTAGCCTCTTGCCTTAAGTCATCCTGAAGGAAGTAGGTTTTTCAGTAAACAAAAGGGAAAATCTGCTGAGTATATTTTTGTTTTTGTTCTAAGACTAACATCCAGCCCCGCGGGCTCACCTGCTAACCTGTCTGACTGATGTAAGAATGATTACCTTTTGCGAAGCTGTAGTGCAAAATAGTTTCTGCAAATGTATTGTACCTTGCTAAATGGTAAGGATTTGCAATCTGCATAGATACAGAGGCTGTTAGGGTGTCTGCCCAGCTCAGGAACTGCCTCCCCCCTCGCTCCCACTGTACTAGAAGGCACGTCGGTACTCCGCATACTATAACAGATGCATCAGAATTACCTAAAGAAAGATAGATGTGTCATTGCTGTACACGGATATTTCCCATTGGTGTCACTGTGAGTTGTTGTGCACAGTGAGATCAGTGGCAGGACGTTTTGGTGAAGGAGCAGTTGAAGTACTCCCCATGCTAAACCCTCTTTGAGCCTTGTCTTACCTAAGAGATGACAAATCTGTTATCCTCTCCAAGAGTTGAGGGCTTCTGGCTGCTAGATCATCAATAATACACAGCCACTTTTCAAATGAAGGTTTCCATTTCTTTCTCACGTCACTTTTTATAGCAGGTTTGGTATCATCACTCAAACTTCAGCTCAACCCCATCCTGGTATGAAAGGCTTTCACACGATATTCCTGTTTCAGAGCTCAGTAGCATCGGCACATTTTGGAGCCAGAAGGAGCACCTCTCTGTGAGGACAGCCAACAGGCGTCTTAACTACATTCTTCCTTAAGTGCCATACCTGATAAAATAGAGACAAGGTGGGTGAGGTAATAGCTTTTATTGGCCCAAATTCTGTTGGTGAAAGAGACAAGCTTCTGAGTTTACACAGAACTCTTCTTCAAGTCTGTCTCTCTCACCAACAGAATTTGGTCCAATAAAAGATATTATCTCCCCAACCTTGTCTCTTTAATATCCTGGGACTGACATAGTTGCAACAACGCTGCATACGTGATAATGGCAGGGGCCCTATTGGTGTGGCCATGTGTTGTTATGATAGAGTGTGGGATAGTGGGACGCTGGTGGCCTGCATTCTATTTCCAGCTTTGCCACTGGCCTGCTGGGTGACCTTGTCCCAGTCACTTTACCTCCCTGGGTCTCAATTTTCCTATTTGTAAACTCACTACAACATAACTTTGAATTAAATATTTTTTTAAAATCCCATGCACTTCTATTGTCTTTTAAAATCTGATCTATTTTTCATTAGCTTTCAAATTCTGTTTTCTGGATGAAGGCACATGAATGTGAGCCACCATTCACCTTTTCATTCTGTAGGCGAGCTCGGTGAACTACAAGCAGTGAATAGTATCTTTGCTGAGTTTAGTCCCCTTTTTCTGTTTGCAAATCACCTGCAAACAGACTTAGATTTTTTTTTTTTTTTGGCAAATTTGGTTGCTATTTGAAATGATTCAACATAGATTATGTGAATTTCTTTCTGTGGGTGCTTGTGAGCTAGTCATTCTGACTATTGTGACTCAAGTATTTGCCATTCGTAATTCAGTATGCATGCTGTGTTTTTGGTCACCTACGTTGTATGGCATTTTTTCTACTCCAGGATTGGATAACTACACTCTCAAAGGGTTTTCAAGCTGGCAATGCAAACTGTCTCAGTGCAATGGCAATATATTTACTTGAATAACTATGATGCTTTTCTCTTTCTGGATACATTATAGTAAACTAAAATTTACTGTGATGAGTGATCATGGACACTGTCTAAAAGGGGGTAGGAGACCTTTTGATTCAAATTCATGCTCTTTATTCAAATTAACTTCTGTTAATTTTTTTGGACAGTATCTGCCCTGCCCTTTTCTGAAGTCACAATTTCTCCCATCTATTTATTTAGTTACAGTTTTCTAAAACATGCCTAATACAGCATCTAGGGGGCACGTACAATATTTAACACAGGAAGTTTTAAAAACAAAATGACAAAACAAGACTCCTTTTGTCTAAAATAAAATTCACATCAACTCTTCCTGCTCCCAGAGAGCAGAGTTGATCACACCCTACTCCAAAGTTCAGCAAACTTCTTTGTCACACCAGGAAGGGAAGTGAATTCGACAGACAAAGGTCACCCACTGAGAATCCTCTTTCCAGAAATTTAAATCTATCACCCATAAGTGTGAGCATCCCCTGCAGTTTTATGCCATCACGGTGGTGATCTATTGCTGGTATCTTACCTTTAATTCCCAATGATCATCGCAAAGTCTTAGGGCTTATCTATACCTACAGCACTGCAGTGATGCAGCTGCACCGATGCACCTGTGCCACTGCAGTGTGTCTGCTCTCCCATCAGCATAATAAAACCACCTCTACGAGAGGTGGTAGCTACGTTAGCGGGAGATGCTCTCCAGCCAACATAGTGCTGTCTGCACTGGCGCTCACGTCGCTCAGGTGGGTGGTTTATTCACACATAAGTGCTGTCGACATAAGCTGTTATGTAGACATAGCCTTAAGGCTTTTTCTCCAAACATGCTGACTAACTCTGTATCTGGCTACATCAGACTAATTTTGCCTGGATTGTCATGCTCAATGCAAGAGCAAGATTGTGGAGGAGGCTGACTTTTCAACCAGTGGCAGGAAATCACATTAAATTCAATGTAATTACATTGTTCTAGAGGTGTGATTGTGTTTCAGCTACCAATCTCCCATTAAATTACTTCCAATCAGTCTCAAGCTGCAGAACAAAATCCTCCTGATGTAGATGTAAAAATGTAATACCTATGAAGAAGTGCATTTTGCATTTATATTTTATCTTCACCTGGTGCTGTATATTACACTCTTCAGTTTCACCCTGTTCCCAAAGCATATATCTCACCTGTTACACTCAGGTGTGTAATGTACATTGACTTCTCTCTTTATCCTGGTCTGCTCTTTGGTACATCAAGTGTGAACCGTTAACAGTTAAATTTGATACATAAGAGATCTTGGATGCATGAAGGCACTTTAAAGAAAGAGCATTTGACATGTGAAGACTGGTAAAAAGTTCCCACTAGCAAGGCAAAGTTCAACCTTCATCTTTATTATACATCTCAGATTGTATTTTCCTTGCTTTTACAGAAATGTGCATGTACATCAGTATCTCTGATCAGAAAGGCTTTAGACAATGGTTTAAAGGTCTGATTTTCAGACAGGCGCTGTTTTTTCAGGCAAAGTTCTGTATCTACCTTTAATTAATTGCAGGCAGATAAGTCAGCAATAAAGACACATCAGTTCAGGAAAGCATTTGAGCATGTGCTTAAATCCAATTAAAGTCAATGGGATTGAATCAATGCTTAAAGTTAAGCATGTGGTTAAGTTCTTTCCTGAATAGGAATGGACGTAAGCACATACGTAAGTGCTCTGTTGAAGTGGTAGCAGGAAATCTAAATGCTAGGTTTAAAAAATGGCCTGTCTTTTAGTACCCTCAAACTGCAGGCGAAAATGACCTGGTGATACAATTTTGCACCAGTGATTATTTACACAGGAAGTTGCTCTTGGGTGCTTGAGTACTTGACTTATGGTGCAGTCAGATAAAGTGTCAGTAATTGCTGGAGGAAATAATTGCAACCAGTTATGTGGGGGTGGGGGAGTTTAGACAGGCTGGCCTGAAAGTTAAGCTCTAAACGTGAACATTTGTGCTGCAATTTGTGGGCGCACAGTGATTTTTGTGGATGCCTGCAAAAATATAGAGCAGGTTTGAAAATTGGGCCATAAATGCATAGTTTCTAATGCAGCTGTTTATTGCCCCTTCTCCGTCTCTTGACTCTTTCATGCTGAATAGGTAGAATTGCCCAGTCATATTTGAGCAGAGGAGGTATCTGTAAAACCAACATTCAATACTTGTTCCCAGTCTCAGTAGCAATTGCCTTCCAAACAGAACTGAAAAGTGCAGGTGATTCCCAGAAAATGGAGAGTTCAAGCCTTGAACAAATTTTTGGTTAGATAAAATCAAGCTCTCCAATCCAGACGAGCTCTTTATTTTTCCAAGCACAGGATAATTTGAAACCTTCCACTTCCTCAAAGAACGAAGATTTTAGGTATACGGCAATCTGGTGTATCTCAGCTTCACGGTCAAAGGGACACTGGCTGTAAAGAGCTCAGGTCATTTCGCCCCTGGTTGCCCTACTTTAGGATTAGGAGTGGGTGGACACATGGCTGCTCCCTGAAGACAGAATGGGGAAGATTTGAGGGGAGGAGCATGGCTAATCTTGCTGTCCCCTTAAAGAAATGGGGAGAGGGAGTCAAATCACCATTCCTTGAAAATATTGGGGAGAGGAAGACTCCAGGACTGGCCTCCCTTAGAACAGGGCTGAGGGTAAATGCTGAGGGAGCTGGGGACTGCTAGGGAAGGCAGGTTCTGCTTCCGTGGCACCGAGGAGTCTCTAAAGAAGCGGGAAAGCTCATGTATTGTATCCACAAGGGCTGGGATGATGAGGTAAGATGGGGAGCTGTCCTACCCCCAGCTAAGAAGAAAGTCTGCTGTTGGGGTTGCTGTCCTCAGACCCTGGGGAGAGGGAGAATCCAAAGAGAAAATCTTCGTTCCCTTCCAGGTTTGGGGCAGAGGAACCATTGAGGGATTCGTCCCTCTCCTCTCCTCTCCCTGTAGCCTGGAGAGGAAGTACGGCTGTTTTTCTACCCACGTATAGCCAGTTATAATTACTTTAGCCTTTAGTTAGTTTAATTGACTCATAAGTGCAGATAGGGATTTGGGTAGAAAATCACTCTTGTGCCTTTTCTTTCCAGTCATGCCATTTTTTTTTTACTGACTCCAGATTTACTAGCAGATGTTAAGAATCCCTAACGCACAGAGATTATTGTGTCCCCAGATGCCAAGTTGTGAGCCCATCACTTGGCACCTCTGAGTCTAGAGCACTGCATGACGCCCCTTGTTGAAATGACTTAACAGCTGAGTTCCTTTATTGGAGATTTGGAATACCCCCTAAGCACCACAGAATCCCTTGTTGAATTAGCTTGTCTTTTCTGTGGTTATACGCCTTGTGTATCAGAAAAATTTCAGTATTCAAGTCTTCTAAACAAGGCTCATTAATTGCAAATTCATGACTAACAGGGTTAGGGACGAGTTAGAATTAAAAAAGCAGCCTGTAGAACAGGAACGGAAAGTGCTTAATGCTCAGTGGGATTCCATATCTTACTGTGAACAGTTCCCACTGCAAATCTCTGATTATACTATAAAGGGTCATAGCCTCTCTATAGCAGGTCGACTCACCCCCACCCTTCCAAAGTGTTTTCAAATGTTTATAACATTAAGTACCGTGTACCCTTTTTTGAAACTCTTTCAGTTTAAAGTACTTGGCAGGCAGTGTCTGAAAATGTGTAGCCTTAATTAAATCTGTATTTTTTTTCTCTCCCCTTTTTGTTTGTGACATTTCACAAAGCTGATTTTTAATCTGTCTTCTGAAGAGGTGTAGCGAATGAAACATAAAGACAAGTCAAGAAAATGGAAGTCTTTTATACCATAGCATACCATACCATGGAAAAGCCAAATGAAACCATGATGGGTGCCACAGTATGCTCTTATTCCTAAAATAATTGTGTGGCATTATTTGTTACTTGTTTTACTGTTGTTCCCAGAGGCCCTAATTAGGATCAGAGCCCCATTGTGCTAGGTACTATATCAACAATACTTTTGATAAAGCATTTGAAAAATCCCTGATTGTTAATAAATGAATGTCCTCTGCTCTCAATTTATGGGAGCAATTTATGTTCACAAATTTACCATAATTCCTTACCTAACAGCCCCCAAGATTCTGTCATCCACACAGTGGGAACAATAGTACTTTAGACAAAACTATAGTGACATAGTGTTAGTAAATGGACATCATACAATGGGGAAGTAAAGGGAGGAGGAGTTGTAGGATAATTTAGTATTAATGACAGGACGGAGAACTGAAGATGGAAAGCAACAGATAATAGACAGAACCTAATTCACAGGGGTCGGAAGCAGAGTGACAGAAGGACCCTTGCAAACGTGGTTAAGATTGCCTTGAATACCAATAGCTACTTTTCTTTGAGGATCTCAAGATGCTCTGCAAACCTAAGTGGGCCAGTTCTGCAGCCCTTACTCACACTAACTAGCATTTACTCACATGAGTAGGTGCTCAGCATCTCTAGGTCATACCATTATTGTCCCCTAAGTTTTGCGTTGTTTGTTTGACTTCAATGGGACCTGTTCTCTGTTGCTCCTGTTCTGTCCCTCCTCCAGCTGGTATAGGAGTTTGGGGCAGGTGTGTAGGGGAGGCTGGCTGGATGTTAATTCTTGGGCCTTATTGTGAGTGGTCCAAATAAATGGCTTCACTTGTTCAGGGCTCAGCCTTTCTCAAGAGCTGGCCCTGTATCATCATCAAGCCATACCGATCTCTCTTTGCTTTATGCTGGCAGTACCCATCAGAGTCCAACAAGAGTAATGGGGGCAAACGACCTAATTAGTTTTAAGATGGAACTTGATAAATTTCCAAATGGATTATATGATGGGTTTCCTACAAAACCCAGGAGGTCCCTTCTAATCCTGTGTTCCTATGGACCAGCATCCAGGGCTTCAGTTCAGATTAGAAATCTGGGACTGGATTTGGGCTCCAGAAAGTGCTTTACTTTGTCCTCGAGCCCGAAGGACAGTACGCTTGCTAGTTACTTTTTAGTCTCTTTCATTGCTTTGCCTGCTACCTGTCTGTGTCTGCTGCACCTGTCTTCACCCTGGAAGCACAACAGAAAACATGAGCACTTAATTTTAAAAGGGCTATAAGGATAAAAGCAGCCTTGCAAACTTTTTAATTGCCCAGGGCGAGTAATTTCTCTTGACAGGTAAGGAAAAATTTTTGATTAGTGTCTTTCATTTTCATTGACTCTCATGGTAACTGGAAAGTGATTTTGGGCTGTGACTGGTAAATTTTCCTGACAGTTTTGCTAGGCTGGATTAAACACACTGAGCTGATGCAGCGTTGTGAGCAGGCAGTTTCAGGTGGCTGGATCATTTTCACTTTCTGCCCATATAATACTCCTGGGGGAATTCTGCACCACTGTGCATGTGCAGAATTTATGTCCCGTGCAGATTTCTTTGCTTCACCACAGAAAAATGACCCTCTGATGGGGAAGCAAAAGGAAGCCAAAAGAGTGGTCACATGCCCCTCCCAGAGCAACTGGCAGAGAGGTAAATCACTGGGGGGGGGGGGGGGGGGGGGGGGGGGGGCGGGCTGGGGATGCCCCAGCTGGTGACTCCTACCCTGCACCGGGCCCAGCTACTAGTCTCAGCAGGGCTGGGGGAGGATGGGACTTCCTCTTCCCCTGCAAGGAGCAGCCAGGGCCAGGTCAGACCCACTCCCAAAAACCTCCCCTGGTCCCTTTGCTCCTCAGCTGCAGGGGGGAGGGGTCACAGTACAGGGAGCTGCTCCCCTGGCCTGCCATACATGCATCTGAAGCCCCCTAGACCGAGATCCCCCTCCTGAGCTTCAACCCCTGCACCCAACCCCCCCTCCACTTCCCCCGTACCCAATCTCCCACCCCATCAAACCCCACCCCCTGCATCTGGACCCCCACTCCAGCACCCAGATCCTCCCTGCTGAGCCCCAAACACCTTCACCTGGACCCCGCTGCAGAGTCCCATTACCCCTGCACCCGGAACCCCACAATGAGTCCCTGTGCACCCAGATCCCCCTCTCACCCAGACCCCCCACTGAGCTGCCCGCACACAAATTTCCCCACACAGAGCCCTCTCACCCACACCAAGCCCCTCCACACTTGGATCCTGCCGGGCTGAACCTGCCTGCCTCACACTTGGTGCTCCTGGTGTGGAGGGGCAGGGCCCTGGGGTGTTTCTGGGGCAGGCCTGGCCCTTGCAATGTGTCAGGGTCAGGTGCAGCCTCACCGCCAAGTCCGTGTCCCAAGGTGGGAGGGGATCTGCGGGGTGATCTCTCACCTCTGTGCAGCCAGTCGCCTGTGCTCTCCATTGCCATGGGGGAGCCTCCACATTTATTTATTGACAAATGAAATTTGCACAATTTTAAAATACTGTGCACAGAATTTTAATTTTTTTGGCACAGAATTCCCTCAGGATTAATATAAGAAGGTAGATCTATTAGGCAGGCAGCAGCTTTCAGAATGTTGCTTTGCTAAATAAGTGGCGCAAGAACAGGAAGGCGGGGGTTTTGTGGTCTCAGCATCGGAAGCAGAAGATGAGAAAGCTGCAGGGAAGAAATGGCCTCAACATCTTTTTTGGTTTAGAAACCTTGCAGGTAAATTGAGGGAGATCCCCAATCCCAGTACCTGACCATCTACACTGATCATCTGTGGAACATTCTCTGAACTGGACGGGAGGACCAAGCCCACATCTTCTGCAGAATCTTCTCAGCAAAGCTGACAAAGGAACAAAGATTGGAATCTGGGCTCAGCAAATCCTCATGAAACTGTCAAGACCACAAGGGATTAAAGGACCGGTGTAGAAATGTCAAGCTGTCCACAGGGATCCTTGAGGAGAGAAGCACCCCACAAGCCCCGCCTGTGGAGACAGACCTGGAGCATTCAAAGGGACCATGGATCTCTGGGCTGGAATCCAAAGGACATTTTTCTAGTGAGCTACAGGACGTGATCCAAGGTGCAGGACTTGTAGGTTGATATAATTGTTGTGAAGTACTTATTCGGTGAGAGAATCTTTCTGTAGTTGCAGACAACACTTTCTAAAGTCTCATAGTAAAGAAAACAGACAGTAAAAAAAGCTGGGATAGGCTATTCTGCCAAGAGGGCTGAAATCCCTTGGAAATCATACATTACTAGCTCACTTAGTGGTTATTGGTGCATCTACTTTATGCCTAAAGTATAAATCACATACTCATACTGGTTACTAAGGTTTTCACCGGAAGCCAAAAATACGTTTTTTATTTTTATTTTTTGTATACGGTATGGGTGGTGTCTTTTCAGAAAAAGTCTAGGTCTGAGCTACATTGGAAATTGAATTCCATCTTGTTGAGAGAAAGGGAGATTACTTCCTGAGCTTGGCTGATTCACCGTCCTAGCACTTATGCCTCAAGGTAAAGGTACAGACCAAGATGATTGATAGGTAAACACAATAGGACTGCTGTGACGTGTTGACAAGCGTGTAAGGAATGGTATTTTTATTTTTTGACAGTGAAGGGGAAACAGCCTTACTGGTAATATCAAGCCATGCACTGTGCCACCCCCGCTTGCGTTGCATAGTCTGTGGTGCCCTATGTCCTTTCTTTAGTCAAACAAAGGAAATGCCCATGAAATAATCCAATTAAAAACAACATCTGGTTCAGACAAACTGCTAGTGTCCCTTTAAAACAGGAAAGGGTTTTCACTGCGGTGACCCCAACTCAGCAATGGTTTTTCATTTTTTCCTCCAGCTGCCTGTTTTCTCTGAAGTGCCTTTCCATTTCCTTGGTTCTTTTCTTTCTCTCCTTCAGATATTGTAGTTACTGTTTCTATTTAACAACCCTTCCTCTTTTTTTTTTTTTTTTGGTCCTTTAGTCTGATATGCTGAGCAGCGATGTAAAAATACATGAAACGTGCACTAAGGACCATTGGAAACAGGCAACGGATTGTCTCATGCACTTTACCATTAATATATTCTATTGCGGTTTCTCGTACAATTCTTAAAAAACATCCTTTAAAGACCACCTCTCGTAAATGACCTCGTGTTTCTCTTATCCCTTGAGAGGTTGCTTAAAACAGGTTACATTGTAATTACATTGTGTTGTACACTAATTGAGAGAGCATGCTTCAAACAGTCAGAATAATACAGCAAACATAAAGGCATGTGCTGGTACCCTCTAGGTAACTCAAACCATCCTATTCTGTTGTCACCGTTTAGAAACCCCATGGTTGACCCTTTTGTAAGTAGTGGAAAAGGTAAATTGAGATTCTCTTTCCAAAGATACCATCTAATATAAATGTAATATATACACATAATGCAAAGGCCCCACCATTGTAGTTTTTGCTAGAACTGGTTGGAAAGTGGATTTTCCATTCGGGGGGAGGGGGAGTTCATCCCAAATTGGGACAAAAATCCAACATTTCAAAATTTTTCATGCAATGAAATTCTGGAAAAAAAATATTTTCAGTTCAATCAAAATGTTTCAGTTTGAAGTGGATGCTTTTTATTTATTTACTTTTTTAACATCAAAAAAAGTAAATTTCTAAATGAAAAATCTAAACGTTTCATTCTGAAAAATGTCAGAACGAAATGTGTTGACACTTTCAAAATGTTTATCTAATTTTTATCAAATTCAATTCCACTTTGTAAAACAAAACAAAACAAAAACAAAACATGGTTTAGTTAAAAACAGCTTTTCTCAATGGAAAACTGTTCTGATTAAAATTTTCCAACTAGCTGTGGTTTTAACATCATAGCTGTATTAACGCTATCTGCATTATATCCCTTTAAATTCCTAGCCTTGAAGCGCATGTACAAGTGAACTGCAGAGGTGAGCAAATTTGAATTTCTGCTGCAGTACGAAGACAGGCATCATTGTGCTGCTGTACTAAAGAAAGGACTGAATTATTCCAAAATGTTCCATTCACTCAGTGAAATAAATAAATGGAATGATTTCAAAATGACACACAGGGCTCCCTTTGTAAGGTGCTACATGGAACACAGGCAGTGTAGCCTAGTGGATAGGGCATTGGGCTCAGACTCAGGAAACTCTGCCACTGCTTTGCTGTGTGACCTTGGGCAAATAACTTTCCTCCCTGAGCCTCAGCTCACACATTTTTAAAATGGGGATAAAGATACTGACCTCCTTTGTGAAATGCTTTAAGATCTACTGATGCTATCTGATTGATAAGTAATACTATAAAATATTATATAAACCCCGATAGGGCAATTATTAGCTATGTTAATGTCAATTATAATTAATACACTTCTTCCTTTATAACATGGACATTTAATAAGCAAATATTGTTCCTTAAGGGCAAGAAAATTTAAAGAAAGAGCACCAAAAATATTCTGAGCACCAAAAAAATCAAATTTTGACAGAGAGAAACTGCAGTACTAAGTTTAATCAGTGAACAAAAATCTCCCATTTTTAATTTTCCTTAAATTCTAAGCATCCATGTGTGATCTTTTTACTAGGGAAAGTTTGACAGAGAAAGATGAACAGTTTTGCTTTTTTGGAAGTACCTAAGCAACAGCAACAATGACCTTCACAGTTTTTTATTTATAAAGTTGGAAAAATAACACCTTTAATAAGACTTTTTTGGTCTCCTACTAGGCCTGACATGTATTCAGGCTGCAAAAATCTTTTCAAGTTTGATTTCTGAAGGGAACATCTTCTGTAGAAAAGGAACCAGTAGGCATCTTTGTCTTTGCACAAGGAAACCTATGGCTTACTTTGATATATGGCTTTCAGAGATGTGTTTCTACACGATAGCAGGAACCCCAGGTTCAAATACTTTGGGCACCTTCAGATTTGATAATGCATTCTGCTACTGTACTTCTGGGCTTTAAGAAACAGTTTCATCTACTGCAGCATTACAACGGTTTGAAGGTAAAGGACATAGATTGAGTATTTCAGATCCTTCGGAGAAAGGTTGGAGAGACTGCAGGCTTTGATTTTTATTCTGTAGACCTGTGGTATTGACAGTCACTCCAGCATTTTGTACAGAGAAGCTACACCATTGAGTGTTTTGTGGGAGCAGATAGGAATAAGAGGGCATATACTTGAAGTCTTCAAGATGCTTAAGAGAACTATGGGAGCAGATGCTGATAAACTCCTCGAAAAACGATAAACAACATGTAGTGCCTCTGGTACCTGGACTAAAAATGAAATAGGAAAGTAAATTAAATCTTTCTTCTTCTTTTCTTGTGTTTTTCTTTTATTTAAAAAAAAAAAAAAAAAAGAGAGAGAGAGAGAGATGCAGCCTGGTGAACTTGTTCAACAAATGTATTCATGGTGACAAGAAGAAAATGTCAGGATAAGTTCTGAGCAAGAAAAATACGATGACTAGTTTGCACAAACAAGCTTTAAGACCAGGAGCTGGGCTCAGGTGGCTCCTTTTGACCCATACATTCTCTACAATACCAATAGTTAATTAGTTAATATCTGTACAGTGCCTTGAACATGTAAAATCCTGGGAAAATGCTAGGAATGATGATTTATTTATTTGTAGAGAATGAACAGTGTTTCATACATTTTTCAGTCAGGTAAAAGACAAGAGGCCTGATTCTCTTACTCTGGTAAAAATCAGGAATCAATGACAGCTAGTGTAGGCGAGAGCAGAGTCAAGCCTGTGCTGCCAATGTGAAGAGTTTGCAGCGTAGGTAATAGCGCACAGAACAATCCTGATACATTTATTCATAATCTAATTAAAGTAATTTGTATGTTTAAGGACCAGCAATGTTTCCTGGTGGATTGCAAATTAGAAAATCTGGAGTAGGTATTTTAGCATCTTTTTTGATGAAACTAACTGCTAAAGGACTCTTAAATCCATGGTTGTTAGACTCATTTGGAGATTATAGAAATATACTGAAGTCCAATGTAAACTTTTAACTGAACAAAAGTACAGCTTCTCTGCTATACTAATAAAATGTAGCACTTTTTCTCCATAGATCTCGAGGTGGGTAAACCGTCCCGTCCCCATTTTGAACTGAGACATGGACAGGTTAAGTGGTTAACAGCCTGTGCAGTGAGTCTGTCAGGAGAAAGGGCACACAGCTAGCCTGCTTACCTGCTAGCTTAGCCCCCAGGCAGTCTGACGAGTGCAGCTGGCCCCCCAGTTGAGCCACCTGATTGGCCAAAGTGCCCAGTTGGCTAACAGGACTAGCGGATGTGCTCTTAAGACCAGCGGCAGCAGAAGGTGCTGGCTGTTCAAAGCATTTGCCTCCGGCTGCGCTAGCTTCTGCTCTTGTCTTTTTCCAGCCCCAGTCCTGCCTTTTCCCAGCATTGTTCCAACCCTGCTCCTGCCTTCCCTGACTCCACGAAATCTGGTTCTGACCCTCAGCTCTGATTCCTGGTTCTCACTTCAGCTTGACCCTTGACTTTGGCATTTGGCTTCTAACCCCAGCTCTGACCTTTGGCTCTGATTCTTGGTTCTGACTCTGTTTTGATCCTTGGCTCTTGCATCTGGCCTCTGACTCTGGTTTTGACCCTCACCTCCATTTCCCTGCTTTGGATGCCTGCTCCAACAATTACACTGGACGTCTGCTCTGACCACTAAGCCACACTGCCCACATCCCAATCTCTAACAGTGTCAAGGGAATATGACCCAAGTTTCCTGACTCCCAGTCCAGAACCCAGTGACCTGCCTCCATTTAAAAATGCAAAGTTCCATTATAGATACTTTCCCTTGGTTAACCCTGGTGTTTTAAAAAATGTGAATTTTGCATTTCTGTCACAAAAAGCTCTGTTGAGAGTAGTTCTGAATTTTCACCCTGGATCAATGTAGTAAAGACTTGCAAAAATATCAGCTTTTTGATAAGAATAGTCACAAATAAAAATTAGTAGCTCTACCTTCAAGCTGTTCAGGATGTTTCTTTTATCTTTGTTGGTTTCTTCAATTCATTTACCTGTCTGATTTAGATATAGAGCTGGCCAAAAATAGTATTTCCATTCTGCAGGAAATTTCAGGATTTCGTTTTGTCCTGAATCAGGACAAAAAGTCAAAATCTTGGAATTTCTCATAAGTGAAACACTTTGTTTTGATAGTCAAAAAGTTTCATTTGACATCATTCTTTCAACTTTTATATTGTAAATTATAAAAGTCAAAATGAAGCAGTTTGATAAATTCCCATTAACTTTTAATGAAATTGATATGTTCCCACAAAACATTTTGCTTTTGTGGAATCATCATTTTCTGATGGCAAATTGTCCTGTCAGAAAATTTTCAAACAGGTCTACTTAGAGGCTTTGTCAGGTAGTGTTAGAATGCTTGAAGTAGTTAAAATTGTCTCTGTTGATATTGTCTATGCAGCCTTATATCTAGAAAATGTTTCTGAGATACCACTCCCTCAGAGATCTTAGTGTATCTCCTTGCCTCACTTCTCACTCTCTCATGTCCATTGGACATATGTTTCATAGAAGCAAAATGTAGCTTTAATATTGAGCGGGTCAGGTCAACTGAAGTCAATGAAATGATGACAATTTATACCAGTTAAGGATCTGACCTCGAATGTTTAGAAGTTCTGATGAAAAATGGGGGGTGATAGAAATTCCACAGTACTTCATTTACGAAATTGTCCATGTATTTTGACCAGCTCTACAGCTGATTGGAAACATTTTGGGGAAAAAAAGGAAGCAGGGAAATTTTGAGAAAATATTCATAGGTTTTTCTCCCTGTTTTTCAACCGGCCCTATTTTGATCTTTATTCTGCTGAAGCCTTAAATGGAGTCTCTATAGAATTGCAAGCAATCATACTAAAGGGTAGGTTGTATTAATTTGTCTTCTCTAAGAGTTAATTTATCACATGGACAGTACTTTCAAAATCCAAATTAAAATGCTGTTTACTCTTTTCATTCTTCAAAATCCAATATGTTTGTGAACTTAATACTTAGCAGATTTTGAAACATTTGGTGGGCTGAAAAAAAGAATGATAGCTTTACCTCTCTGAGTAGAAGAATGATAATTGTATCACTTGGGTTCTTTAGCATTCTATTCTCTCACATACATTCTGCCAACAGTTTTGTTAGTTCATGATCCATTGACCTCTTTTCATCTATTAGCCACTATGTTTATTGAGCAATTTTGTTTCCTGTTCTGTGTTGTGCTGTTTGGTTTACCTCTTTTGTTTTGCCTTTCCTACCTAATGTTTTGGCATAGAGATATTCCAGTACAACACAATAATAGCTGCTTTCATACAACCTGCATCACCTAATGTTTGTCAGAACAGCTACAAGAGGTTATATAAAAATGGCAGATGCGGAGAGAAATGAAGAAGTATACAGGAGGGAGGAAAGACCTGTTTTCAGATGCAGTTTGAAAGGTGATCGAGAGCTGAGGAGATGAGATACGGGTCCATGAGTTCCACTTGCATCAGCACTGATGAGAATACTGGGACAGAGAGAGAGCCAGAGGAATGCAGAGAGACACAAATAGGCAGGAGTTAATCCATGGAACTGGAGCCTGAAATGAATGGGAAGTCAGTCAAGTTGTTTCTAGGATGGAGGGGACTTGATGGTAGAACTTCAGGTAAAACTCCTGTTCTCTTTGCAACATGCTGTCTCTGTCTATAGTTACTGATCTCCCTTCATCATCCCTAAGGGCAAACATCTGCTTTGGTCCCATTGTCAATTGTCAGTTACTTTGCTGATAACACCTGTTTCTACTAGGAATATCTCAAGATCTTGTTGAGGGTTTCTTCCTGTGGTCCTTACTCAAACCCCGTTCCCAGGGGTTTTGTTTAATGCATTGCAATCACTCTCTGCTCCATGTTGCCATCTGCCTACCATCTCTCTTTCTCCTTTTGGATTTGTAGGCTTGTTGTTTTACTTACATGATTAAAAAAAAAACCCATCCTATTTGTGCTTCTACCATCATACTCTTTCTTGGGCAGGATTCACTTTGCCCCAGAGGCTTCATATCATATTTTACATGTGTTTCAAATAACGTTTTAACAATTCAATATTAATTTCAATAGAAGCATGTGCAGCTGCTATTGTATTGCTATTTTTAGGAGGCTTTGGTAGAGAACCAATTTCAGTGTAAGTCTGTGATGAGCTCATTACAATATAAAAATGAAATAATCACTAAGATGATGAGGATTTAGGGCCTGATCCTGAGACTTGCTGAGCATCCCAAGGGCTGAGCGCACTCAGTACCTTGCAGGAAGTGCTCAGCAGTTCATAGGCTTGGGTCCTTAATTATTATTTTTTTTGCCTAGGTAAGTAATATCTCCTTTTTCCAATGCAACAGTTAGGTAGGGCTGATTTCTGTCGGTTTCTTGGCTTAGGTAAGTACCTAGACTGCTAGCCACTGCAAGTGTAACCCCATTTTGTAAATTTCTTTTTGCTCCCGCAGTGGAACATTCTATGGAAGCTTATTATTATATCTGTTGTTATTATGTAACCAAGGATGAATTCAATTCAGACCGTGTTGTACTTTTCCATAATAGCAGGGGAAAAATAAATTACCGTCTCAGAGCTATTTTAGAAATCTTCCTTTCTAATCAGTTTAAGCGAGTTCCATCTGCTCTAAGCATATTCCTGGTATAGGTTTCTAAATATCTTTTCATTCTGTTTCTATTTTAAATGTATTTTTGCTGAGGTTGTACATCACAATTATAGCTGCTTGAGAGCTACTGCCTGTGTATAGCAAACAGACATTTACCTTTCAGGTTTCCCATTTAATTGCATGGGAAGCAGTGGAAGTATCACTGTATCACGTCCTTTCAGTGGTCAGCAATTAAATTCCTTAAGTTCTCTTCCCCAACACGAATGATTCCTTGCAGCTTCTCTCCTTTTGTTCTTATAATAGCTGAGAGAAAAGGTTCCGAGCTGTTGAATTCATAGGGCCACATGCTTTTAGGATGGGACTGTATTTTAAAGTAACAAGGAGTCCGGTAGCACCTTAAAGACTAACAAATGTATTTGGGCATAAGCTTTCGTGGGTAAAAAACCCACTTCTTCAGATGCATGGAGTGAAAATTACAGATGCAGGCATTATTATACTGACACATGAAGAGAAGGGAGTTACCTTACAAGTGGAGAACCAGTGTTGACAGGGCCAATTCAATCAGGGTGGATGTAGTCCACTCCCAATAATTGATGAGGAGGTGTCAATACCAGGAGAGGGAAAGTTGCTTTTGTAGTGAGCCAGCCACTCCCAGTCCCTATTCAAGCCCAAATTAATGGTGTTAAATTTGCAAATGAATTTTAGTTCTGCAGTTTCTATTTGAAGTCTGTTTTTGAAGGTTTTTTTGTTCAAGTATAGCTACTTTTAAATCTGTTATAGAATGTCCAGGGAGATTGAAGTGTTCTCCTACTGGCTTCTGTATGTTGTCATTCCTGATATCAGATTTGTGTCCATTTATTCTTTTACGTAGAGACTGTCCGAAACAGAACACCACTGGCCATCACATACAGCTCCCAGCTAAAACCTCTCTAGCACATCATCAACGATCTACAACCTATCCTAGAAAATGATCCCTCACTCTCACAGACCTTGGGAGGCAGGCCAGTCCTTGCTTACAGACCGCCCCCCAACCTGAAGCAAATTCTCACCAGCAACTACACACACCACAGAAACACTAACCCAGGAACCAATCCCTGTAACAAACCTCGTTGCCTACTCTGTCCCCATATCTACTCGAGTGACACCATCATAGGACCCAACCACATCAGCCACACCATCAGGGCTCATTCACCTGCACATCTACTAATGTGATATATGCCATCATGTGCCAGCAATGCCCCTCTGCCATGTACATTGGCCAAACTGGACAGTCTCTACGTAAAAGAATAAATGGACACTACTAGTCCACTGTGTAACCATTACACTTCTACCAGTCTGCCCTCTGCTGTTATTTCCATTGCTCTATTCTAATTCTTCTGGAAAAAACTAAAAAAATTTTGAGGGAGCCTCAACCAGAAGTGCACAGCACCAACACTCCTAAGTTCTGGAAAAGTTTGGATCCACTTCAGAACCATAGGTCTCAGGTCCATCAATGGGAGGTGTCAGCAAGGTCAGCTGCTTTTAATTTACTTTAACGGGGTATATGTGGTTTGATCGTTACACTTCCTCAAGGGAAAGTTTGCAGTACCTGTCCTGTGGCTATGTGGTGTTCAGCCTCCAATTCTAGTTCTGGTGCCTGTCATGAGAACTAAATTCAGTGGAGAAAAGGATATACACGGTGGATGCTAAACATACCACATCCTGGATTGCACCTTGTTGGGGGTACATGGTAACCAACTTTTTAGAGAGCCCCCTCTATTGGATGACAGTATCTATCATTCTTAGGTACTTCACGGCCTCCGTTACAGAGTACAGGTCTGTCTCATCTTACGCGGGGGTTCTGTTCCGCGGTCAGCGCCTAAAGCGAAAACCGCGTATAGTCAAAATTACATCGAGTGTAATGGCGGGCGGAATCGCCTGCACTACAGAAACAGTATTTAAATTGTTATTTTTCTCTTTTTTTTTTGTTTTTTTCTTGTTTTTGCCGACCGCATAAAGCTGAAATCGCACATGTTAAATGCGCCTAAGATGCGACAGACCTGTATCTAAGTAACTCACAATGTCTGTATTAGAGCAGGTTGAAAAAATTTCAACATAATAATTTTCCCTCCCAGGGTGCTGTTTTGTCAATAGTGAAATGTTTGTGGGATCATGCTGATTTTGGTGAAAATTTGGATGGATTTTTAAAAAAAATATTCTGACCACAATGAAATATTTTTGTTTAGATTTTTATCATTTCATTCCAACTTTATCTTCTCATTTTGATTTTTAATGTTTTAACTTTTAAAATACTTTAATTGAAATATTATATTTAATATCATATATCCTGTTTTAACGTGAAAAATGAATTGCTTTGATAAGGTCATTTCAGTGTTTCCAAAACAAAATATTTTGGAATTTTCATTCCACAGTAAATTTCAAAATGTTGACTTCTGTCCTGATTTGGGATGAAAGGAAATTCCAAAAAGGCCAGAATTTCCCCATGGACAGAATTTCTATTTTCTGGCCAATTCTGGTATTTATCCTCACAACACCCTTGTGGTGTAAGGAACTGATACCATCCCTGTTTTACAGGTCGGGGATTGAGGCCCAAAGAGACTAAGTGACTTGGCCAAGGTCACACCAGGGTCTCTGCCATAGCAAGGAATGGAGCCTAGGATTTCTTGAGCCTGATACTAGCAGCTTAACCACTGGATTGTTGTTCAAGTCAGTAATGTCCGCTTTGGAAGGAATTGCCCATTCTTTTTCATATTCAGCTCCACCAAGTCTCACAATGGGTTTTCCATGTCCATGGAGCTATGAGACTCTGTCTGAGGGATGAGAGGATCAAAATGTTCATCTGCAGACTTGTTTAATTTGAATATCTTGCTTTTCCAAGTGAGAAGCTGAATTCAATTTCCTCCCTCTCCCACCCTTCCTGGCTCTCACGACATCCAAAAAGAGCAAATGACATCTTGCAGCATTCTGAAACATTTTGGAGAGAGTAAGAGGGAGAAAGAAAGTATGAGACGTTCCCCTGATCCTAACCCAATAAGACAGCAGAAACACAGGAAATAAAATCTGCAGGAGCAGTCAACAAGGCAGCCCTGCCAAAAACCAGAAGGCCTCCTGTTAAGGGACAATACCCTAAGGGGGAGAAGCAAATGGTGAGCCAACGGGACAGAGTCATCCGGGAGTTTCATCTGCCGTCCAGATGGTCAAAAAATAGCTCATAGCTGTACTCAGACACAAGAGTAGTAGGTGGCATTGCCTCCTGGCTTACAGGACTCTAGGCACCAGCAGTTGGTTCAGGCGGAAGAGTGTGTCAGCGTTGCTGGGCGCAATCTATTTGGGAGAGCTAGAAAAGCGAGAACAGGATGTGGGGGTAGCACTATATGCCAACAGTATTTACGGGAGATGGATCTGAACTATATGCACCCAGACTTTGGTCAAGTTTGGATCTGGAAACCCCTAGTATGTGGTTCTCTCTCTCTCCTCACCAAAGAGTCTGATTCCCCCTCAGGAGATTCTTCCCTTTCCCTCTTATTCCTCTGCAGAGTCGGTTCTTCCCACATCCCGCAGACTCCACTCCTTTCTGTCTTGTTCCCTGCTGGCATCTTATCTCCCTCCCTCCTGCACATCTTTCCCCCTCAGCATTCTCCCCCAGGGTCTTTTACTCCAACTCCCTTCTCCATGACTAACCCTGATATACCAAAGGTCTCTCCTCCCCCATGGTTCTGTCCGCCTCTTGGTGTCACTCATCCCCTGCTTCCATGACTCCCCCTGTATGCTGCCCTCTTTCTGCTTCCCAGCATCTCTCGCTCCCTTTCCCTCCGTGGCTTCTCTTGGTGTCTCGGCCTCATTCCCCTCCTTGGCGCTCTCTGTCCTTCTTAGCCATCAAAGAGCCTTCCACGCTGATGACTGCTCCTCCAACAGAGGATTAACTTGGGGCTGTGGGAGAGATGGAGGGGCATTTGAGGCTGCTGCATCCACACCAGCATCCTCTGATCCCCTCAGCATGCAGCAGTGGGATACCTGGTGGGGGAAGATGCAGAGAAGTAGGCAGGGTGCATGGAGTGGGGGGACACCTGCAACACAAAACCCCACATGGGTAAAGGCGAATCTGCAGCCCCGCACTCTGGGGAAGCTGTGAGTGTGGAGGAGCTGTCTCCTGCATCACTGGGATATAGGATACGCCAATCAAAACAGATTCAGCTTTGAGTGCAAGAAAGTGAACACTAAGGAGTTAAGAAATCTAGTGAAACGGTTATATAAGAGGAAGCATTAAAATCAGATGTGTGGAGGAAGTCTGGTGAATCGAAAAAGATACAGGACCAAATCCTGCTGTCCTTCCTCCTTTGCATGACCTCTCTCCCCCCCCCCCCCCAGTCTCAGTAATCAGACAAGGACCTGATTCTCTTCTCATTTCCATAGGTGTAAATCAGGAAGTCAATGGAGTCACAGTGCTATAAGTGAGAGGAGGATTCGTCTCAGTATAATTCATGCAAAGTAAACTAAAATTCCTCTGAAAAAGGGGGACAAGAAAGGGGCATTTTGGCTCGGTGAGAGGCTGCTCAGAGATCTGGAGAAGCACAAGGGAAACAAATCTGGCCAGATGCCTTTCCTGTTGGAATTCTTTTGCCTTCAGAGGAGTTGTACTGGGCACGGATTTGGCCTGTCCCACTGGTGAAGGCTTGCAAGGGAAAAGATAAGAGTATCATAAAAGCAGAATGAGTTAAAACGATCTCCAGGGAAGCGGCCTCCACTGGATCTTGAAGCCCCTTTGATCCAAAATCATGAACTCTGTTAGTGCTTAAAGGAGATTCGTAAATAGCTTTCAGTGTAGTGCTAGCACTAACAGGCCACCAGGCATCCAGGGGGTGGGGGCAAACCCACCACAATTCACTGTTAAGTAACATTTCAAGCCTCAGCAATGCTGTTTCATCCCACCATAAGACTTAGAGGTCCCTTTTGGCATTACTTATAATTCATTAAGTCCGGTAGCAGTGCTTTCAGCCGAAGTATACTCCGAGCACGTCTGCAGTGCTCCCATGGAAATCCCTGGATTGTTTTGCAGAACTTGAACAGTACAAATGAAGTCCCTGCTGTTACAATGGAGTTTATTTTCCATTCTTTGGCAATCCCTTTGTAGCACGGAACGGCAGCACAAATTCCTTTTTTTTTGCGGCAATCACGCAAAAAGGCAAAAAAAAGAAAAGGCTGTATCAACCGCTGGACTGACTGTAGAGTCATTGTCCTCTGCATGTGCTGAAGAAAACAAAGATTTTTCCGTTTTGCTTATTTCGGCAACAAATAGAACGGGGCAATGCTTTTTGTGATCATATAATCCACTAGGTTTGCTAGATCTAAATACAACTCTTGGCATTGTTTTCATTCCGCTATCCACTCGCTGTGACAAGGCAATAAAAGACATGCCTCCCCCTCTTCCCTATGTGGTGCTCTTTGACCACTTGAGCACGTTCCTTGTGGTAGGTCTCCCTTGTACGTATAAGCAGCTTACTCCGAGAGCTTGACAAACATAAGGATCTATTTATACCACATCGCTATGGTTCTCATTGTTAAACTAAAGTATAAATACAACAAATTAAATCAATGTATGCTTAGTCACATCTGTTTCATTTATGTCCAACTGGTGCCACTGAGGCAGAAAGTGCTCTTATTCTTGCCACATTGTTCAAGCTGAAAATTAACTGGCTTTGCGCATAATGAAACTCATACTTGTGTCAAAGAATTGGGTCACTTCTATTGTTTTAAGGCAGAGTGACTTACAGGTCCCATGTATCAGTCTATTATAGATGCAAGGGGGAACATTTCCTATTTTATTTCCCCTGTTTACCTCGCCGGGTTTATTTTCATGGTGTTTCTAACTAAAACCATCTCTGTTGTTCCCCAACAGAATTAAGGCAGCACCAGGTGTGAAGATAATGGCCATC
Organism: Platysternon megacephalum; assembly: GCA_003942145.1. NCBI lineage: Eukaryota > Metazoa > Chordata > Testudines > Platysternidae > Platysternon > Platysternon megacephalum. The sequence goes on from QXTE01000013.1 coordinate 9,829,068, forward strand.
AGAGTCAGTGATGCAGACCAATGGGGAATTCAAGAGGAAGTAGACAATGGAGGGATGCAGACCACTGCCTCTGTTGTTTGTGTGCGTAATGATCCAAATATAGAGAGCAGGTAAGACATCCAAGCTATTCCACGTGTCACCATAGATGTGATGTCTAGCAAGAAAAATAATAGTACCTTTTATAAACGATGCTGCTTTTGAAAGCACTGCTGTCCTTTCACCACCCTCCTAAGTTCAAAAGCCTTGTGAAAGCTATAACATGATTCCATGTTATAGCTTTAGTTTTTTTTTTCAGTGCTTCATAAGTGAATAACCTAATTATACTTGATACAGCAGAAATTACCTCTCTCCTATTGTCTGTCACCTTGGGGGGATGGTAGGAATAAATGCCTGCTGAAATAAAGCCAACAGCAAGAAGTGGATTAAAATGTGAGAAATACTACGAATAATTTAATGGCATATAGGACAGTGCTCTCACTTTTATTTGAAAAGCTATAAAAGTAATAGAAGTATCATTCGTTACCACCGCAACATACCTATGGATGTCTCAGACTTCTCATGAATGCCATATATATTTATGATGATGATGCTCTAACAAACTATATCCAAAGATATGAAAAGTAATGGAAATTTAAATTGTTAGTCAAAATTATGTATTTTATAATACAAGCAATTGCTCTTGCAACTACACTATATTTAGAGTACACAAAGCATATATTTAGCCCCAAATTGTATTGTAGCTAGTCAGAAAACTGTGTCAGACTAAATTCGAGAATCCTCCTTCTGCATCTGTCCTTCTCTGAAGATTCTTTTAGGGAAGAAAAGCAGATGATAGTGTCTGTTCAGACCCAGGGAAATTATTATTGAATGTTTAGATTTCAGATTCAATTTTTCGCTAGTTTCACATTCCATTTCTCATGCTATATTTGAGGAACAAACACTGCAGGGACATATTTAAACAAAAAGTTGTCAATGAGTTTTCTAGTGGAAAATTTCAATTGAATATTTCTATCCATACTGGGTTTCTTTAACTTCTTCTCCCCTATTTAGCCTTCTCCACTCACTCCCCCTCGTACCCCCCCCCAAAAAAAGTGGCAAACCCAAATGTTGGGGTCTGATTTATCTGGTTCCCATCTTGGAGGTTGAAGGGAAATTCTAGCTTTTCTTTATAATTTGCTGCTGCTCATTTTCATCATAACAATTATCATTACTATTCTTAGAGCTCACCTGTTTCTAACACAGGGGATGGGCACTGTATAATTTGTTTCTGATTCAGTTCTTTTTCAATAAGACTCCTTGTGTTTTCTGTGGCTAAAGCTACACACTAGCTTTCTTTTAAAGCTTTGCAAGGGCTGTCTGCCAGTGCAGGGTGTTTGACTGGGAGGAGAACCACCACTGTTATACTGGAGTTAGTTGCCACATGCAGACTTGGACTATGAAAACTCCAATGATTAAATTCAATCAAGGTTTCTTTGAATGAACCCAGATTGCCAATCAAGAGGCTTGCTCAATATTGACCTCAGATAAATGTTAGTTTAGATTTTCCATTACAATAGCTGTGACCTATGTTCCATTTAGAGCAATAAAAATTCATCATATTAAAAGGGAAATGCTGAGGTTCAAGGAAATCTTAATATACCGTAATTCTTTGCTGAAGAAGAATCTATTTAATTGAACTGAAGTTACTAATTTTTGTTTTTGTAAAGCAAAAACTAGGGAGAACACTGGAAGTTTTTGCCTTGTACATGTTTCACTAATCCATGAAATTATACCTGTCACAGTAACTTAGTTTTTATTAACACTGTTTTTTACTTTGTGTTGAACTGTTAAATTATACAAAAGCAACAAATCTCAAGTTAATTAATACTTTGACCCTTTCCTTTGTGAGATTAGTTTTAATATTTCTGGATTAATTAAAGTATGCAAATAGAAACTGCTGAAAGATCGGTTCCAGATTTGCAAATATTGTAGCGCTTAGAGTAAATATTTAACTTTGATCTTTATTTTAATTTGCTTTTTTTTTTTGGCCTTGACACACTTTCTTTTGAACAATGTGTAAAGTTCATATAAGGATTCTGCTATTTTGTTTGTTGGTTCATTTAAATCAATAGGGGCCCAAATCCTGCTCCTATTTCAGTCAATATGGCAAAATTGCCATCGGGACTGATTCTGCATCCCTTGCTTCTGTTAGTAACTTCAAGTAGCTTCATTGAAGTCGACTGGAGTTTTGCCTGAGTAAGATGTCACAAGATCATGCTCCTTAATTGTATAGCAGAAGGACAGACTGTAAATGTTGATAAATAATTTTTCCCTTGAGGGACTCAGCCAGTTCCCACAGAAGTCAGTGAGCTCAATTTTATGCCACTGACTTCCCTGGAGGGAAACCATTATAAAGCTGGAGTAACCCAGTGAATTGAGTCTACTGCTTTTAGTGGAAGCATGTCATCCTGGAGGAGGAACTTGTTCTGTTTGCTAATATTTGCAGTATATACTTCTGCTTTACAATTAAAGGGAATGATCCTGCAATCCTCACTCCAGTGGACTTCAATGGAACTGTTTGGATGAGTAAGAGCGACTCATATAAGAGAGAGTTGCAGGAACGGGCATTCTGTTGAAATGTCCCTGACTACTTTTGGATGCCCTTACCTTACTGAGGCCTGTTTTCCACTATGTAGGCATCAGCTGCTATTGCTTTCCCCAATGCTTGGCTCTGATAAGAGTCACGAAGGACCTTGGAGTCAGACTTTGACTACAAGAAGAACAGTGGCTTTAGACTGCAACACATTCATAATCCAGTTTCTATTCCTTTTAGCTGGCATTATCTTTCAGAGCCCTTTCAAATTTGCTTACTTTTCTAATCTTTCTCCTTCTCCTCTCTGCGGTATTATCCTTTATCATGAGTTTTTCATCTCCATTTTTCACATTTGTGCATGCAAATTGAGTGTTTGTTAAAATATTTTAAATTAAGACCTTTCCTCCTTTCATGCCAAGTGCATCATGCCTTTTCTCTACAACACTTCAAAAAAAAATCCTTATCACAATGGCTCAGGCGGTTTACATTATATTCTATTAAAAATCCATTTTGTCTAGAGCTGTCACCATTCATAGATTAAAGCTTTCCGGAGTGTGTTTTGTTAGGAATACATTCATAAATTCACCTCTTTAGAACTCCAACACATCCCATAAGCTTGTATTTCAAATCTTTCGATAACACACTTTAACAAAGAGCATAAAAGGGAGCAATTATTTGTATTTATTTATATATATTCACAGACACACTGTGTATGTACACACCTATTCTATATAGGTTCTTATACCACCCTCACCACCGTAGTGTCTGAGCATCTTCCAATAGAGCATTAAGAAACATGACTAGCATCTGTCATTTGTTCTCTCTCTCATCCCTCCGCAGGGGCAGAACTCTGTGGTAGTATATTGTTTTGGTAGTGCTGTGGGGTTTTTTTAAATGCCCATGCCACTCTGTTAATATTAGCGAAGGCAAGGTCTCAGAAGTGTGCTGGGCACTTGAAGCAGAAGGTGATGAAGTCTGTGATGATCCTTAGTTCCTGTGGAGTCTGGCACCAGCCCCTGAGAAAACTGTTTCCTGCACAGATGAGCTTTGCCCTTATTGTGAATACAGGTGTGCACACCTACGCTATTCAGGAGTTATTTAATAAGCATGCCTTGTCACTTCCGAGAGGGAACTGTTTATATTTCAACCAGCTCCTGAGAGGTCAAAGCAAAGGAAACCTGAAAAGGAGAAACTAGGAAGGAAGACATGAAAAGATTATATATTGGACAGATCTTTAAACACAGCAGCTACTTAACAAAACACGCTGGTGCTGGATGTAGTAAAAACGGATAGAACGTTGTTCTAATTTTTTTTAATCTATTAGGCAAATAAAAATCCTGCTGTCATTCATGAGGATGCAGTTTCTACTCCAAACACATACGCCACTAGATTATACATATGCGCGGAGCCAGAGTCTCCCTTTTCATGGGAAAAAATTATCATTGTGTGTGGGCCTGATCCTGTGAAGGGCTGAGTGCTGCTTGTGAGGTTTTGTGCACTCTTATCTCCTGTTGACCTCACTGGGAACTGAGAGTCCTCAGCATCCTATTTACAGTCCTTACCTTTTTTTGCAGGATTAGGTCCTTTGTCGTCTAGGAGCGTGTGGTTTAATACATAAAGCGGTAGCAAGAAATTCCTTTTGAAAATAGGTCGAATGCCAGTAATTGGGAGACTGCCAGTCACACTAGTGCTTAATAATGTCGTGAGAGCTGATCCTGTGCCCACTAAAGTCAATGGACTTTTTCCTTTGAATTCAGTGGGAGCAGGATTGGGCCTTACAACTCCATTGTTCCTTTCTTCACAAAGAATCTGAAAGCACCACTGGAATGCAGCTACCTCTGGTTGGCATGTAACTGTTGCATAGCAGCCTGTGGCGCAGTAGGGTCGGGGAGCAAAAGGTGAAAGACATCTGGGCAAACACCTACTTTGGGGAAAGTGCTGTGGGAACTTGGGGCCTAATTCTGCAAGATGCTGAGCACCATCCCTCCCACTGAAGTCAATGGGAAATGAGCACTCAGCATCTTGCAGGACTGGGTTATTTAAAGTCACTGTAGAACAGGACATGGATTTTTGAAGGTCTCATCTGAAACACTTCCCAGTACAGGACATTTTTTCATGGTGCTCAATTTCTCTCCCCTGGAAGGTGGCGGGGTTCAGTTAACCCTCCTGGGATTTGAATCTATGGTTTGGTGCTGACTAAGCATCCCAAATGAGATGCTTAGACCAGCAAGTGGGTGTATATTTAGTATGGGCCAACTTCTTTACTCAGAAAAAACTCTGCCATTGAATTCTCTGGCACAATTGCCTGAAGGAGGAGTGTGCGATCTGACTCTAAGTCTGTGATGAACTAGCACTTTAATCAGAATGGTTATATTTATGCTAACTAGCAACATTAATTAAACTGATCCTTCCCTGCACTGCTGAGTATAGTATTATTGACACCAAACAAATTATTTTCACTTAGGGGATTATTTCCTCTCCAGGTCTGTAATACTGCTTCCGTCCATTAGGTTATCTACCACCGTATAAATCAAACTTACATTAAGGTAAGTCAAACTACAGAAAAGCAGGGGGATGGTGGGGAGGAGGCGGGAAGAAATCTATAGCGATATCGTTTAATTTTCATCAAGAAATATTTATTCTGTCACTTGAAAGTTTTTTTCATCTGATAGAGGCTAGCCCAACTGCACATAATTTGAAGAAATTGGTCTTTAAACTTGGATAAAAGTTATCTTTCCATATTTTGCATGGGAGAAATAAATATATTCTACCCCTTTTGAAAACATTTTCCATTTAACTCGAGCTACCTAAATAGCCACACACAGCAAATCAGTCGTGATAATATGTATCTTTAAACCAAAGACTACGTTAGAAGTGGTGTGAGTGTGTGTGCAAATAGATTCTTTTATTTTGAAGAGATTTTTCTGTACTTGGGAGTATCACTAGAACTAGTAACATCACTCAAAAGGAAGGAACATTTTAAGTGTGACTGCCTGTCTCTGTGTGTTATATATGCACATTCATACAACGTGTGCATATTTATTGCATATGTATTAAATGTATGTACATATTATTTGAGCTGACACAAAATACTGAACAAAACCACTGTTTCTTCTTTTCTTTTTCCTGGCAGTTCCTGCCTCAAAAATCAGAGCCTGGGTTCTCTTTTGCTACACTCATCTTTGTGAACAGGGCTGTGATGATCTCTATCCACTTTATTCTGGGAAACGTTATTTTTCCCACTAGATATTGCCAGTCCCACTCAATATCAGAAGGTAATAAACAAATGCTCACCCTGTAGCTGGAATGGTTCTGCTTTGAGGCCAGTGCCAATACTGTTCTGTGTATTGGCCACTATGCGGCACACTCTCGGCGACAGGATTATGACTGAAAAAAGCCACAGAGTCCTGTGGCACCTTATAGACTAACGGACGTATTGGAGCATAAGCTTTCGTGGGTGAATACCCACTTCGTCGGATGCATGTAGTGGAAATTTCCAGAGGCAGGTATAAATATGCAGGCAAGAATCAGTCTAGAGATAACGAGGTTAGTTCAATCAGGGAGGGTGAGGTCCTCTTCTAGCAGTTGAGGTGTGAACACCAAGGGAGGCGAAACTGCTTTTGTAGTTGGCCAGCCATTCACAGTCTTTGTTCAATCCTGAGCTGATGGTGTCAAATTTACTTTAGCCCTGTGACAGTGTTCCTGAACCTCATTGAACCACACGTGTCTTTCTGCTGTAGCCCCCCAGCCAACTGGGCTTGATTCTGCACGATTCCTGCCCTCACGCTGGAGCAAGTCCATTAGAAACCTGGCCTATGTGAGAACAGATCCAGGCCTTGGTTTTTCACATGCCTTGTTCATTAATTAAAAACGGAACCTCACCCAGTCATCTGACCTGTCACTGAATATCAATGACAAATCAGGTGTTTGGGTCATTGGTGCTTGTTAAAGTTGTGTGTGTGTGTGTGTGTGTGACAGCTAGATATTGAAGCTAACAGGCAGTTATTGTAAATGGGAGAAATCACACGTTTGTGGTGCTGCTGTTGTTTCACTTAATCTTTTTGCTGACTCCAGTGTTTGGAGCTGTGTTGATACTCAAGAAATAGCAGGCCAGGTAGGTACTGTGCTACTACTTATGAGACCTACACATAATTTGAAATACCCAAGCTTTCAGGCCCCAAAGGTCCCTTGTTGCAGGGTTGGCAGTTCAGACGGAGATCAGATGGCCTGGTACTCAGGTGTTGAGCCCCAACAATTTCCTTTGCGGTCATCTTAGGAAAGTCACACTGGAGTGAATGCGAATGAAAATTAAACATGTACTTAACTTTACACACAAAATTAAGTGCTGTCTTGAATAGGGATGGGCTTAAGCAGATGCTCACGTGCTTTCCTGAATCAGGGCCTAAGATTGTAGGCTATTTGGGACCTGGCCTATCTCTTACCATATGTTTGTACAGCACAACACTGATCTTGAATGCGGGTTGGTTGCTATTGTGTCATACACATGGCACACACAGGCGTGTGCTGTTAACTAAACCCATGTAAGACTCTGGGACATGCACCACAGCTCTCTAAGGACACGGTTTACTGCAAAAGAAGCTTGCTAGGCCTCAAGCATATAAGAGCGACACCTGGCTGACAGAAGCTCAGTTTCACCTGTTGCTTCGACACAAAGCAGCAGTAACTCCTAGAGAGAGGCAAAACGTGTTGTGGCTTATTTCAAGCCCATGCACATGCTGTGGGCTGGAGTCTGGCTTAGAAGCCATTAGGTTGAAATATTACTAAGGGGAGAGAGTGAAAAAATGAGCAGATGGGACAAAGAGGAAAAACATCGATGGAACTATAGGGTGAAAAATAGAGCAGAATGAAAACTGAATGGAGCGGGGCTGGAGAGAGCAATTCTAGTGGGAAAATAGAGAGGGCTAACTTCTGTTGAGAGTGTAAGCTCAGCTTGCATCAATTTACAAGTGACCCCTGAATTTGGCCCAATGGATGTAAAGCAACCATCTGTGCTCACCAGCCTTGTGCAGAGGCTTTTCTATCCCTGTCAGAGAAGCCCTGGCTTTTCTTCAGCTGGAAAAACAGGTTTGTTCCGCATAGAAAGATGACTCAATTTAAAAAGAGAGTCTCAAGCTACAGAAAACATGTTGTCAGCTCAAACAGGTTTGCAAGCCTTGTGAAGGCAAACGGTAGCTTTGGTTTATTTTATGGCTGCGTGTGGGCTGAAATGGAGCGTTTGTGCAGTGGGCTTCTGTGTGCCTTGTGACTCAGATGGCACTGGGGTGGGGGGGAGGCCGAGTGTGGACTAAACTTGGATTTGCACAGGTCCTGTGGTCCCACCATCCAATTGGCAACGTGCTATTGCCACTACCTCACTTCACAGGGGGAAAGGTAACTACCATTGCTCCGGCCCTGAGTTTTGTTGGGAGGGGATTATTTGGATTCTATTCTAGTCTATACAGGTTCTTCTACTGCGCTAATCGCCATAGCATCTGAGCGCCTTCCAGTGCTTTCTTAAGCAATGGGTCTAAAATCTGTTACGTGTTTGTTCTCCCCAGGAGAATCGGACGTGCAGTAGAGTGCTTTGCAAATTGTGTGTGTGTGTGTCTGCGTGCGCACACACACACACATGTGCACACACACACACACATACATACATGCGCACACACACACACACACACAGAGCACTATATGTTTGTTAGAGAAGGCAAGGTTAAAGAAATGCCTCTCGCACTTAGAGTGGAAGGTTATGAGATTTGTGATAGTGCACAGGTCCCAGGGGAGTTCATTCCACAGTCTTCAGCTGGCCCCTAAGAAATCTGTCTCCTGATTCACTGGTGAAGTGGATTTTGCTCTTAATACACCAGACTTTAGGGCAGTAACCTCGATTATGAATAATGGAATTTATTCCAATAAATAACATTGTACAAAGAGTGCTCCACAAAAGCACATATTTTCAGTCTTGAATGATATTATTCACAAAGAAGACATGCATTTGAAGGACATGAACTAAGCTTTGTTTTTTACATACATGGATTAATCTTGCTGCTTTTATGTATAAAAGAGCCCCAAACCTTTACAGAACAATGTTCCTGTAAAATAAAAACTTTAATGACCTCTTGCAGTTCCTTAGCGCATGTAGGGAAAAAAATAGACAAATAAATAGCAATGTGAAGGATCACTTGGTGTAGAGAACTATGGTGCTGGGATCAAATGATACCTGGGACTATATAGTCTCTGGAATGGTTTTCATTCGAGGCCAGGAACAATGAAATTGTCTGTCCATCTCCTGTTGGGAATCTAATAGCCAGGTAACCACATGAATTCTCCACTAGCCCGCCAGTCATTTTAGTCTGTCGTTTCCTCCTCTTATTTAGTTAGGCTGACTGCTGCTTCAGTAAAATATCAAGTAGCTATGGGTCATTGGGATTACTGGCTGGTAGCTTCGATAATTACTTTTTGGCCCTGGTTCACCAGTCCAGGAACTTAGCAACGTAGTGACCCTTGTCACTCTGTTTGTGCTGTTCTGGTTTGGTACCTTATTATGACTGAGGAAAGTGTTTTATGAACTAATAAAGCATTCCTGGTTGGAAAGAGAGAGATACCCCATGAACAGTGCAGCAGGGAACCAGCTCAAGGTAAATGTCCTGTGGTCTTGTTAAACTTTGGAAAAGTTTGCAGCTTTCCACTGGAAAACTAGAGGGTTTGCCCATATTCAGCAAGCAGTGATTGCTGCTGAAGCTATAGAGTAGGGAGATGCAAAGCAAACTGGCATTGCAAACTTTTCATGTAGAGTGGTTAAAAACATGGGATCCGTGTAGTGCATACTCCTGCGAGAGAGGTTGGAGAGCCCTTAGTGAGTCCAAGTGAGACTGAGGGGCAGACAAGATGCTTGGGTCAAGCAAGGCTAAGAAGTGGTTGGTCCCATCTCACAGTCCCAATATAGATGGGAGGAGACTTCACACAGGCAGGAGGGGAAGATGCACATATCATCTGAGAGTGAACACTCAAGAATTGCTGGATTGCTTGGCTCACTGATAATCACCGAGGTCAAAATTAGATTCTCAGATCCATACAGTTGATTCTGATTCTAATATTCTGCTCTCTGTGGGCCTGATTCATCTTTGATTTCTGTGGGGGTTGGATCAGGCTCTATGTGAGCTGAAATTCCATTGACATCAAAGTGAGGTCTGTGCTCACAGGTGGAGAATACTTTCTGAAAAATTATTTATATTTATATAATCGGGGTGCAAAATTTGCAAATCAGGTTTTTCATTCTTATCTTGTCCTTCCTTTCTACATTGGCAGTTTTAATGAGCACAAATCATTGTAGCCACAACCGAGTTTGTTTAGCTGGCCAACTATGTGGGTTACTAAATATCTAAATGACCTTAATTCCACCAGCAAATAATTGCAGGTGGAAAGTTGCAAAATGCAGTTATTTGCACCTGTAATTCCCTGAGTCAAAATGGGAGGTCAGGTTTCTAAAATTTGGCCTCTCCTGTATATCTGACTACTTTGTTCTGAATATAACTTAGGTCGGTAAGCCAAACATAGCAGCAAAGCTGGCCTTCACAACTGAGGCACGCAGGACCTGTCCCCAATTCAAAGAAAGGTCTCACATTGACTTCAGTGGGCTTTGGATCAGGCTAAAATGAGCTATCTTGGATGTCATTTGTTTGGAGAATTGGGTCAATCATTCCTCAATGGGTCTCGTTTTCAATTTGACCCAATTAGCTTCATTTTTGGTAACTCACATCAATATTTTAACATTCACACATTGGAATAACAGTTGGCAAAATTTAATTTCAGGTTGGGGAATAAGATGGGGAAAGATGAGTGGGGATTTCAAATGCACACTGAAGAGTGAATGACTGTTGAGATAGTTGTTCATCCACTGGAGACTGCATGTTCTTCTCTGCTGGATGCCAAATGGCATGATGATGAGTTCAGGAGTCACCAGAAGCCTCTGAGCCTACAACAGTCTACTGCCTTTCTTTTGAAGCAATGCTTTTTTAATAGCCGTGTGCACGATCACACATGTGATTCACTGCAGAAGGTCTGCAAAATTTCAAAGGCTTTACGGACATAGCTGTGTGGCAGTGGTGTACGCTTCAGTTGCCTTTAAGTGATGTCTTGCAATTGAATGGTATATTCCGAGTAAGAATAGGTGCTGAAATTACTATCTTCATAACAGGTGTTCTTGCTAAAGGAGTGAGAGAGAGAATGAAAATAGAGAGGGTTGTGTGTGTGTGTGTGCACTGTCGCAAGGAGAATAGGAAGGAAACAAATTGAAGTAAACCTCATGGAGTTTCTAGAAAGGCTTTTTTATTCCAGATGATCAAGCTGTTAATTCAACTAAGGAGCAAAGACTCCCCTAGGAATACCCTACATACTAATATAGTCACAGTTCAAACTCTGTAGCCCTGTCCCTTCTGTTTTGGGCCACTTGGACCTTCTTTCAGAATAGCTTCCTTAATTAGGACATCACCTACGCACATGTTTAATTGTAAGCATCTGCTGAAGTCCTATTTACATCTGTTGTAATGATAAGGAAGGTACTCAGAGTTAGCTATGTGAATCTTAGTAAAGGCAGCACCATGCTGACAATAGAAATCGTGACAGTAAGCCATGTTAGGGATAACTAGATGGATTTAGTCTGTTACACCTGAAAATATTGTAGAAGTCAGAAATTAACCTCTTGAACAATACTGAAAGTTTATGAGTAAATTGAAATTTTTTGCAAAGGATTTTTTTGTTTGTTTGTTTTTTTGGCAATCCCATACAAAGGGATTTAAGGATACGGAGGCCAGAACTGTTTTTTCTTATATTAAGAGAGGAGTGATTTAACACAAACTGAAATTGGGACGCCTGTGTTTTAGGAAACTGTGAGGCCCATCTTATTGATTTATGATTTGTAACCCAGCCAATTGGAAGGTCTGGCACACATTTGAATTCCATTACAGATGCATTGACTTGCTTACTTAACAATCAGTGCATTAAAGTACAAAAGCCAATAACTAGTTTATTAGGCATTTAGCCAAAATTTAAGCCCATTTTATTGTCTGGAGGTGTGATAGTTAGACTGGCAAGCATTATGTTTTTTACTTTTTGATTTATTTGAATCCTCAGTGCTAGATACGTTATAAACCAACTTAGCAGTAACTTTACACAAATTAATTTTTGCTTGTGTTAGAATTCCTCCTCCTCCCCAGCTTAAAGGGTTTGATTGAGAAGCCATTGATATAACGGGTATAAAATAAAAATCAAATTGAAATGAGCTGTTAGGAGGTTCTGTGTGCATGCGTGTTTAAACATCTGTGTGTTGTTTTGAGGATATTTTGTTGGAATAAGACTAAGGGCAAATCCAATGCTAATTTTGTAAACTGTGGGGCAGGTGCTGTCTTTTTGTTCTGTTTGTACAGCACCTAGCACAGTGGGGGTCCTGGACCATGACTTGGACTCCTAGGAGCTACTGGAAGATAAATAATAAAAAAAAATGGAAGTCAGTGACAAAGTTCTCAATGACTTTGGTGGAGCAGGATCAGGGTGCAGAAGGGTTAGCTTCCTTTCTGCTGGTGCAAGGGAGATAGAGGTGCACGCAGTGTGATTGGCAGCAGCAGTTCATTACAGGGACAATTCCACAATCCATCAGTGCTTATTCATGGGAGTGGTCCCATGGGCTTCCCTGGAGCTGTTTGCGTAAATACTGCTTGTTGTAAGAGTTGCAGGATTTGGCCCATAAGGAGTGAAGAGTTATGGGAACAAATTGTGCCTGCTAAAGAACTTCACTCTGATATGTCTAGCTAAAAATGTAGGCCACCAGGTATATTTCTTGAACATGTGACCTGTGGGAACTTGCACACAGGGACTTAAAGGCTAACATTCAGGGCTTGTCTACATTACCCGCTGGAACGATGGGCAGTGATTGATCCAATGGGGGTCGATTTATCGTGTCTAGTCTAGACGCGATAAATCAACTGCCGAGCTCTCTCCCGTCGACTTCGGTACTCCACCAGGGCGAGAGGCGCAGGCAGAGTCGACGGGAGAGTGTCAGCCGTAGACTTACCACAGTGAAGACACCACGGTAAGTAGATCTAAGTACGTCGTAACTTAGATCAGTTTCCCCCCCGCCCCCTGTAGACCAGGCCTAAGTTCGTTCTTTCTGTACAGTTTGGTCTGGGTGGCTTTTCCCATGATACCTGTTAAGGAGCTCGCTTTGAAATATTGCAGTCCTTAAGGCAACAAGCAAGCTTACCTTAAAAGTGACTGAAAAGAGCTTGACTCTTGGATATGCCTTTTTTGTGTGTTTAAATAAGCAAGTCTTGGTTCACTTCAAAGTTTTGGGGCCTGTTGGGCCCAAAAGTTTTTGTAACAAACGTAGTCTCAGAATTTTACAGAGTAAGGTCCTCTTAGAAGACAGCTTTGTTGTTAGGGGTCTCTCTCTTGTGTGTCGTCTAAAAATCCTGTGCTGAAATTCCCAAATGTAAAAACCCAAAACCACTCAACAAATGCCAGCAACATCACCAGCCTAACATGAATGAGTCTTGAATCAGTTGCTGAATCGCTTGAGTTTGACACATTTTAGCTCCTTAGGTAACTGACTGTTTTGTTTATGCATGTGCTCAGTGCTGTACAAGCTGCAAAGAAAGACATGGTCCCTGCCCAGAGAAGTTTTCAGTCTGCACATTTAAACTCAAGAAATTCTCCAACTTAACAGTGAATGGAGAGTAAAGATGTTTGGTCTCAAGGTACCTCGTTTTCAACTTCTTTTAGGTAATTTTTTTCTAGGCTGATTTCATGGATACATAACCGGGGTTTCATTTAGTCAGATAAGCACTCATCTTAATGGTGTACCATTTAATTTCTTTAGTGTCAAGAGGAGGAAATAAGTTATTCCTCTCTTTAAAAGAGTGATTTAAGTAGGGAATAATGAATGCAAAATGCTGTAGTTAAAAATCAGCAGATAAACTGATGGATCATCTGTCACTCTCGAGCCTTGCTATAACGGGAAGGGAGATAATCATTTAAAAAAATAAAAATGGTAATGATGAATTTAGTGTATGTTGGCCGTGAATCACTTAATAATGAAAACTCTTATTTCTCAATTTATCAAGTGCTCAACACATACACACCCCGCTGACCAAACATATTGTAGGAGCAAGAAGTTATTTTCAAGGGTCTTTTAAAGGACTGAGCACATAAGAGGAGATATTTTGCAGCTTTTAGGCCTGAATTTTCCGTTGGATTACACCAATATTTATATTAGTAGGTCTCCATTAAATTCAGTGAAAGGGCAGAGTTATTGCAATCATGCAAGAGTTTCACATCGCAAAAGAAATTATGCTACGAGATGAAAGGCTTTCATAGACACTAGCATAAAACTGGACTTAACACAGCAGAGAATTGGGCCTTTTGTGTTTTGGTAAACTACCGCTGCCTGCTTTTATCCAGTTAGAAAAGTCATCATTTGAAGGGAGTTATCGACAGAGTTATATGGGATACAGCAACTTTTCTCTATACTTAGAAAAGGCATTAGCTGTGCGGTAACTGGTGACTATGGGTGACTGTTGCCTTTATTAACTTACAAAGAGTTGCTGCCAATACATTATTTTTTCTTTCATATAAACATATTTTAACTGTAACAAAAAGCAAATGAAGAATTAAAAAAAAATTACTATAAATTACTATCCAAAGCTTAATGCAATCCAGTTTTTAAAAAATTAAATAAACTTTTCCTGGGATTTCCAGAAATGTACACTAGGAAAGGGAGTCTCTGTTAAAATCAAACTTACTGGAAAAGTCTTTACATATCTGCCACATATCAAACATACTGATCCCATTTATTATTAGCAATAATTTTCTCAAAATTAATTGTTTGTTCATCGTTTATATTGTGGTAGCACCAAGAGGTCTCTGCCAGGTCTGGGACTGTGTTTGTGCAATGCCCAGTATACAGGCAAGATTCTTCAGAAGGGCTCAGAACCTACAACTGGGGTCAGGTTTTCAAACGATCTCATCACGGGCCTGATCCAAAGCCCGCTGAAGTCAGTGGGTGTCTTTTCACTGACTTCTGTGCCTTTAGATCCACCCCTAAGTGAGGTTGTGAGCTTGTTTGAAAGAGCTGGTGTATCTAGGTTCTTATACCATGCCCATCGCTGTGCTACGCTGACTTGAACACCAATCTTCACTATTAATTAACAACGTTGTAGAAGGGAGAGTTTCAAGTCCATACTGCTGTATGCTTTCCAGCTTATCAAAGATATAGATCCGTTGTGTCTGTAGCTTTATAAAGTGGTGCATTCATCAGGGGTAACATCGGTCCTTGGCCTTTGCAATAAGTGTCAATGTAAATGTGTTTACCTTACCTCTTGTCTATAACAGTTCCACCCCGCAGCACTTCCTCCCTGTGATCCCACATTCCACAGGCTATTCACTGTTGATGGCCAAAGGTCGATGAAAGCCGTTCCCCTTCTGGCCTGATTTCTTTTGCAATGTGAAACAGAGGTGGTCACTCTTGCATGATTGCAATAACTCTGCCCTTTCATTTTACATCGTTACAACAGCTGAACAAAACGGGTCAAACCCTTGGCTGCAGCTCCCCATCCTTGTTATGTCAGTGCACAATTAGCTAAACTTTTCCTTTCTAATTACTTGTGTTTCACATTATGTTGTTGCCCCAAGCCAGGTGAGCAAAGGCACTTTACAGAAAGGCTGTGATGAAAAATGAGACATGAATATGTTATCAGAAGCCAAAATTACAGGCTTTGTTTTCTGTTGACTTGGCACTTATTCCTCATGAGACCGTTTTAAAATGCTGCAACGCGCACCATTTTTTGTATCTCACAGAACACATCTTCCTTTGATCTTTTTAAATTAACAATAAATATCATAAATAGCAGGAGAGCTGGGTGGACAGGAGAGAGATTTGTGTGAACCGTTCGAGTGGAAAATATCATTGATCACCCATGGCAGAATTTGGAGGAATAGTTGTGCTTTTGTCTCTTGTAATTCAGTGAATTTGTAAGGTTTTTAGTTTGGCAGTAGGTTAGTCTCTTGCATTTCATTTATTTGATGAAGGGAATGGCTGCTGGACTATTTCCTCCCCGTCTCCTACGAACTCCAGCAGAGATCCACAGAACTTATGTGGTGATGTGAACTGTAATTCTGTTTCAGCCATGATTATATGTCAGTCTGCAATACACTGTAAGTGGCACTTTTGGATTCCTGCTGTGAGTGGTTGATTAGATTCTGGTAGCTTTTAGTCCTGTACATAAGATTTTTTTAATTTAACTTTTTTTTTTTTTACAAAGCAGAGAAAAGCACACGAGTTATGGGGATTTTTTTTATTTTGTTTTTTTGCTAACAGCACTTGCTTAAATACAGAAATAAAATGTATTCGGAGAGACTGAGTTTCCATCAGAAGTCTTCCCACCTGTCTCAAACAAACAAGTAAATAAATAAATGTAAAGACTCATATTGGCCTCAGAATTGGTAGGGTAGGTCAGGTCTGAGGCCAAGATAGAATTTCCTTACAAAACATGACTCATAAATTGCATTTGGAACTCTCTATAATAAAATGAACTGTAACTGCAAGTGTATCTGTAGCCAGGCTTGTTACATTTTTCATTGTCAGCACAAGCTTTCTCCTCCAAATATCCTATTGAACCAAAGAAAGAAACTCTGCTCTCTGTTAATGCTGATGTCTATAATTCATCCCATTCATTTTCTGTACTGTTATTTTCTTAGTGTGCTTCTCAAACTTATATGGTGCAGCAGAACTTAATTGCTCAGGTCTGATGCACTTTTTTCTTTTCTATTCTTGGCAGAAGTGTAGGCTGCTTAAGCCATTCTGTGGGAGATGCCTTCTGGAACATGCAACGTGCCACATTTTTGGGATATGGCAGGGTTAGGGCTTAATTCAGGAAGATCCTTTTAATTAGTTTTGGACACTTTCTTTAAAGCTGCCAATTAGACTGTCAACTCTGAGCAGCTTTTGCAAGCAGAGAACATTTATTTCTGTAGGCCTGATGAGTAGCCCCACTGGGTTTTGTGGGATTACTTGGGTGAGTAAGAGATTGACTGCTGGACCCCAGTGAGTGCCGGCAGGGTTCACATGCCTGCAGAATTGTGTATGATAGCTGAATGCAAAGTTAGTCACTGTATATTATTATTAATTTAATAGATTAAGGTCAGAAGAGACCATTAGATCATGTTCTCTCTCTGTGTGTGTGTATATATATATATCTTCCTACTGTATTTTCCACTGCATGCATCTGATGAAGTGGGTTTTAGCCCACGAAAGCTTATGCCCAAATAAATTTGTTAGTCTCTAAGGTGCCACAAGTACTCCTCGTTCTTTTTGCTGATACAGATTAACATGGCTGCCACTCTGAAACCTGTAACCATGGAGTGCACGCTCATTCTACCAGGAGCATGATGAGGTTGTAGTTAACACACCATTAACATGTACACTATCAGTTCTGTGGATCCCTGCACTGTTAATTAGTATTTCTGTGGTTTACACTAATCACTTGAACTGGGAATCGGGCCAAAACGAACAGAAGAGACTTCTAGTGCAATAAATTGTTTTAATGTTGCGGTCTGCTCTTATGCATGGGTTCAGTGTATCTGAAGGCATGGTTGGAATAGTCTCATTTTTCATCATTAAATATTCAAATCAGGCCTTTGCGGTCCCAGATGAAGCTACTCATCTCTTGACGTGATGCTAGCAATATGCTATCAAGAATAAAAAGCCACTAAAACTCTATTTCACCAATAAAATTAATATTTCTTTGTAATTTACCCTAAACCTGGAGCAAATTCTGGCCATGTGTTAAGCTCCCATAACTCCCATTTGCTTGTCTCATTTATTATTTATAGAATGCTTTAGGGTTCACGGCACTTTGGAAACATATATAAAAGATTGACAAGTCCCTGCCCCAATGAGCTTGAAAGTTCTGCAAGCTTAGCAGCAGTCAGAATTTGGTCCTATGTGAATTTTGCTTTTAAGCCCATTGCATAAAGTCTGCTGCTACCACAAGAAATGGCATTTCATTGCTAGTTATAAATGTGTAGTCTTTCATGCTTGTTGAAGAGGCCAGACTGGCAGCATGAGAGGCTGGAATCCTCTCTCCACTGAACATGGGATAGAATAGTGACAGTGTGAAATATCCCATGTTGCCCTGAGAATGTGCCTAAACCCTAACCTGGAAAGACCACATCTAGCTGTGAGTCTCCATGGCCCACACAATCCTTCTCTAGAGAGACTGCCAACGAGGGAGCCGTGTAGTGCTTAATGTTGTGGTATGTTTTATGATGTGGACATATCCTCTATGAGATGGAGAAGATCAATAACTCATTTCACATAGGGAACTGAATACTGTTCAGATGGTAATGACTCTTGGCCACCATAGGCCTAAGCTAGATTTGAACTGGCGACCTAGATTAATGAAAAGTGTCATATCCCATTATCAGTTTCCCAGAACAGACCTTTAAGTAGATATTTAGAGGTACCTTTTTAGCAATGCTCTCTCTAGATCTTCATACAGGTCAGCCAGTTAATTCTTCATGTGATGTATAGAAAATCATTTCTTTAAAGTTTAAGGGGCTAGGTATGTAAGGGTGTGAGAAACACCCTGTACTTACATGTACCTCTTTTCTGCAGAATACGTACATCTGTTAGTCTCTCTTTTTATCAAAAAAGCACCTTTTCCCAAAATTTATGTGGAAATAATTGGACTTGCTTATTATAAATATTTGGGTTGTAGTTTTGCTACCTCTGGTACATTTTTGCATGTAATATTAGACCTGCAAAGTTTCACTTACAGTAAAATGTGGGTAAATTTCCACTTGCACATAGGCAAATTAAGGATTTCAAACCAGTTGTATAAGACAAAAATACATCAATAACCTGCCCAAATAATTTAGCAGAATTATATATATAAACATAAAATTAAAAGCAATTTTCTGAGCCTCATGATTACATTGATTTTTTGTTTGCAGCACACCTGCTTGTACTGACTTAGTTTACTACATAAATGATGAAATACGATATGTCCCACAGCATAATGTGACATATGCAAATGAATATGATGGATCACAAAATTTCCGAGCAGCAATATTTGGAAAGATACTGCTTTTCATATCAATATGTTTTGAAAGTGTATTTTATTAAATATGGATCAAGGTCCATTATTTACAACTGGGATTTTTAAAGGAACTTAAGTGAGGCCCTCAAATCCCATTGACATTCAATGGGCGTTAGTTACTTCACTTCCTTAGGCTGCTTTGAAAATCCCGGCCTACATTTTTCTGGGCAATAAGCCAGTAGAATTACTCTGAGAGGCCAAGTCTTGTTTCCACCGAAGTCAACGGCAAAACTCCCCTTAGTTTCAATGAGAACTGGAACAAGCCTTTCTGCCATAGAACAGGTATATTTCTATAGGACACGACGGGAGTGGGTGCTGTTTTGTTTGTAGTCGTCGGTTGTCATAAGGAACTCTGATGCTCACCAGGTCAAAGCTGTCTAGGGTTTGGCAGGCACCCCACCTTTCTCTTTGTATAGAAATGCAGCAGCAATCTTGATGCATCTACTATTCAGAGATTTAGCAAATAGTTTCAAAGAGAGAATCCTTCACTTTAAGACTTCAGGGGTGAGATACCATTCAAAATCCACCTGTCATTCTGCAAGTGAAGTGCTTACACCAGTGCTAATAATTTCATATGTATCAGTTCTTATATTTGGCTGTATAGCACCTTCCTCTGATTTTGATTGTCTGTTGTTATCTCTTTGATTGAAGTAAGTATTGATCTTGTTATCTAGGGGCCTGAGTCTGGAGTTAGGCAAAACTTACCTTGGCCCATATTCTGAAAATCCCTTCTTGGCTATCAGTCTGTCCTTATTCAGGAGATACTCCTGTTCACTTCCAATATGATTGTGATGGGGGGATGCAGGCCCTGATCCTAGTCTGGCGCGAGAGAATTGTAATCCTTTGGTCCTAGGAAGGGTTGCAGTCAGTGTGAAGAGACTCAAGAGGGGTAATGTGACTGAGAGGGATGTGTCTGTGAGAACTGTACTAAGCAGTACTCCAAGCTGAGTCTGAGGGGGGACGGATGTGTCAGGGACTGAGTAAGACCTGATGCGGTTGTAATCTATAGAGAAGGATAACTGCCTGGAGAAAGGGCAGCAGTCCAGGGTCTGGAGTGAGATTTAGGAAAGCCTTTTAGACTGGAGGGAGGACCCTGACAGCAAGACTAGTGAGAGACCTTACCAGGAAGAGAGGGAGAGGTCCTGGGGAAGGGCCAAAAAGGACTTGGGGAGCCGGGTTGCAAGGTGAACACTTTTTGTTGCTCTATATTATAAACCAGGGGCTGGAAGCTGAGACTTTCATTTGGAACACCTGTTGTGTGGTGTTTGCTTGACCAAATAAGGGAAACTGAGGCAGTGTGGCATACCAGACAGAAGTGATACAGTGAACTGATCACTTCGATTGAGGAGGTCTGTTCTTCCTAATCAGGCATGATATTATTAGCATGAGTTCAGTGGGGTCTTTGCCTGAATAAGGACTGAGTAAAAAATGCACAAGACTTGACTCCACGTGATCACTAAAATGGCATTTATTCGCTCCCTGGAGCAGCAGGGAGCCGGCGACTCTAAATCACACACTTCTTGGCAGGCTGCTTTAGGGACAGTGCAGCAGTGTGCTCAGGCCCAGTGTAATTTTGAATTCTAGCCCATACTGGGTCAGAGCAATTGTCCATCTAGTCCAGTATCCTGTCACTGACAGTGGCCAGTGCCCTTCACAACATCCCATGGCAATAATTTCCACAGGTTGACTGTGCGTTGTGTGAAGAAGTATTTCCTTTTGTTTGTTTTAAACCTGCTGCCTATTAATTTAATTGGGTGACCCCTAGTTCTTGTGCTATGTGAAGGAGTAAATAACCCTTTTCCATTCACTTTCTGCATACGATTCATGATTTTATAGACCTCTGTCATATCCCTCCACTTATTTCTTTTTTCAAAACTGAACAATCACAGTCTTTTAAAAGTCTCCTCACATGAAAGCTGTTCCATATCTCTAATAATTTTTGTTGCCCTTCTCTGGGCCTTTTCCAATTCTAATATATCTTTTTTGCAGAGATGGGACAACCAGAACTGCATGCAATATTCAAGGTATGGGTATACCATGAATTTATATAGTGGAATTATGATATTTTCTGTTTTATTATCTGCCCTTTTCTTAACGATTCCTGATTCTGTTCACTTTTTTTGACTGCCACTGCACATTGAGTGGATGTTTTCGGAGAACTATCCCCAGTGACTCCAAGATTTCTTTCTTGAGTGGTAACTGCTCATTTAGACCCCATCATTTTGTATATATAGTTGGGATTGTGTTTCCCAATGTGCATTACTTTGTGCTTATCAACATGGAATTTCATCTGCCATTTTGTTGCCCAGTCACTCAGTTTAGTGAAATCCCTTTTAAACTCTTTGCAGCCAACTTTGGATTTACCAAACTTGAGTAATTTTGTATCATCTGCAAATTTTGAAGCCTCGCTGTTCACCCCTTTTTTCAGATAATTACTGATTACGTTGAACAGCACAAGTCCTAGTACAGATCTTTGGGGGGCCCTGCTATTTCATAGAATCATAGAATCATAGAATATCAGGGTTGGAAGAGACCTCAGGAGGTCATCTAGTCCAACCCCCTGCTCAAAGCAGGACCTAATCCCAACTAAATCATCACAGCCAGGGCTTTGTCAAGCCTGACCTTAAAAACCTCTAAGGAAGGAGATTCCACCACCTCCCTAGGTAACCCATTCCAGTGCTTCACCACCCTCCTAGTGAAAAAGTTTTTCCTAATATCCAATCTAAACCTCCCCCACTGCAACTTGAGACCATTACTCCTTGTTCTGTCATCTGGTACCACTGTGAACAGTCTAGATCCATCCTCTTTGGAACCCCCTTTCAAGTAGTTGAAAGCGGCTATCAAATCCCCCCTCATTCTTCTCTTCTGCAGACTAAATAATCCCAGTTCCCTCAGCTTCTCCTCATAAGTCATGTGCTCCAGCCCCCTAATCATTTTTGTTGCCCTCTGCTGGACTCTTTCCAATTTTTCCACATCCTTCTTGTAGTGTGGGGCCCAAAACTGGACACAGTACTCCAGATGAGGCCTCACCAATGCCGAATAGAGGGGAATGATCACGTCCCTCGATCTGCTGGCAATGCTCCTACTTATACAACCCAAAATGCTGTTAGCCTTCTTGCCAACAAGGGCACACTGTTGGCTCATATGCAGCTTTTTGTCCACTGTAAGCCGTAGGTCCTTTTCTGCAGAACTGCTGCCTAGCCGCTCAGTCCCTAGACTGTCGCAGTGCGTGGGATTTCTTTTGGCCCAATCCTCTAATTTGTCTAGGTCCCTCTGTATCCTATCCCTACCCTCCAGCGTATCTACCACTCCTCCCAGTTTAGTGTCATCTGCAAACTTGCTGAGGGTGCAGTCCACGCCATCCTCCAGATCGTTAATGAAGATATTGAACAAAACCGGCCCCAGGACTGACCCTTGGGTCACTCCGCTTGATACCGGCTGCCAACTAGACATGGAGCCATTGATCACTACCCGTTGAGCCCAACGATCTAGCCAGCTTTCTATCCACCTTATAGTCCATTCATCCAGCCCATACTTCTTTAACTTGCTGGCAAGAATACTGTGGGAGACCATATCAAAAGCTTTGCTAAAGTCAAGGAATAACACGTCCACTGCTTTCCCCTCATCCACAGAGCCAGTTATCTCATCATAGAAGGCAATTAGGTTAGTTAGGCATGACTTGCCCTTGGTGAATCCATGCTGACTGTTCCTGATCACTTTACTCTCCTCTAAGTGCTTCAGAATTGATTCCTTGAGGACCCGCTCCATGATTTTTCCAGGGACTGAGGTGAGGCTGACTGGCCTGTAGTTCCCTGGATCCTCCTCCTTGCCTTTTTTAAAGATGGGCACTACAGTAACCTTTTTCTAGTAATCCGGGACCTCCCCCGATCGCCATGATTTTTCAAAGATAATGGCCAATGGCTCTGCAATCACATCTGCCAACTCCTTTAGCACCCTCAGATGCAGGGCATCCGGCCCCATGGACTTGTGCTTGTCCAGCTTTTCTAAATAGTCCTGAACCACTTGTATCTCCACAGAGGGCTGGTCACCTCCTCCCCATACTGTGCCAACTCTTTGTTTCCTATCTTTTAACCACTCACTGATCCATGAGAGGACTTTCCCTCTTATCACATGATTGCTTAGTTTGCTTAAGAGTCTTTGGTGAGGGACCTTGTCAAAGGCTTTCGGAAAGTCCAAGTACACGTTATCAACATGATCACCCTTGTCTTCATGCTTGTTGGTACCCTCAAAGAATTCTAATAGATTGGTGAGGCACGATTTCCCTTTACAAAAGCTGCGTTGATTCTTCTGCAACATATGTTTATCTATGAGTCTGATAACTGTGTTCTTTACTATAGGTTCAATCAATTTGCCTGCTACTGGATTTCCATCTTTGTAATTGCCAGGATCACCTTTGGAGCCGTTTTTAAAAATAGGCGATAATAACAGTACATTTTGGCATTTTGGGCAGCACAAGTCAGGCAAACAAAACCAACTCCCCCCCCCCCCCCCCCCCCCCCCCCCCCCCCCCCCCCCCCCCCCNTTCTCCTCTTAGAATATGTGAGCAAATCTGAATGGTGCTGTCTTGGTTTATGTAATAATAAGGGCAGTGCAAGCTTCTCCTCTCTCTCCTACCTAAGAATCTCATTCTTGATGTGTATCAACTCAGTGAATCTAATCCTAGTTCTCTCTCTCTTGTTCAGAGGTTGCCAGTCATGCTGAACCATATCAGGTCATGTGATGGATTTGTGATATGCACAAATGTTTTACAAGCTAAGCTTTAAACTATGGGGATCACAGGAACTGAGCCACAGAACACTGCTGGAGGGAGTTAATATCCTGACTGAGTGCATTGCCCAGAGGGACCATTTTATATATAACAGTCTAGTAGAGAGAGTCATACCATGCGGCTGAGAGACATGGAACAAAAAAGACTAATGTGCACAGTGTTAAATGGTATCTTGGGTTTTGTTGGGTCCTTATTCCTAAAACGCGACAAAGTGGCGACAAGGATAAACCTTGTCAGCTGAAAGAGCTGCTGGGAATAACTGAGCGTATGTAGTGACTAAAACAAATCAAACTTTGAAATCCTCCCTTCCCAAGGAAAGTGCAGAGGAATTTAACTAGATTGGACAACTATATTTGCAGAAAAATTGCAGCGTTTGTTTGGGAAAGGGGAAAAAAGACTGTACAATTAGATATTCCCTACTAGGTCAGATCATTGTTCTATCCAGTTTGGTGTGCTGCCTCCAGCAGTAGCTAAATAAGTTATGCTATAGAAAAAACATCCTTCCTAACAGCTGCAGGTGTCCATCTTATGCCCTGAAACACAAAGCTTGGCTAACCTTATTTTCTTAGCTTGCATAGCTACAAAATGTTGGTAGAGGTAATGACACGATCAAGTCCTCTCAAAACCGGCTGACTTGGTGATCTCTCATTCCAGGTTGACTACATGATGTTTCCTCTGACTATATTTGTTCTACTCAGGCTGACCTTTAATTGTATTTAGGTTGCCCTACATTTAAGTTATTCACGGAGTGGGTCCATATGAGACAGGCCATGTCTATACGCACAGCGCTGCAGCTGGGGAAGACATTCTATGCTGATGGGAGAGAGCTCTCCCCTCATCGGCACTATAAAACCACCCCTGCGAGCTGCAGAAGCTCTGTTGGCGAGAGAAGCTCTCCCACTGACAGCACTGTGCACATGAGAGCTTATGTCAGTGTAACTTATGTTGTGCAGGGGAGTGTTTTTTTCACACCCCGGAGTGATATAAGTTATGCCGACATAGGTTGTAGTGTAGGCACAGCCTTATTCGGTGAGAAAGACTGGTCCAGTGGTTAGCATGCTAGCCTGTAACTCAGGAGACTGCGGTTCAATTCATGCTTTCCTATAGACTCCATTTGTGGCCTTGAATAAGTCACTTCGCCCTCTGTGCCTCAGTTCCCCATCTGCTCAATGGGCATAATAGCATTTGGCTAGCTCATGAGGTGTTGTGAGGCTAACCACACTAAACATTTTTATGTGCTCAGATACTATGCTAATGGAGACCATATAAATACCTAAGATCCCATTGTCAACACCCATTGACTTCATTGTGAGTTGGAGCGGGTCCTAGTGAATAGAGACTGGCAAACCAGTTCACACACAATAAGCATTGATTTGAATTTCCTACCAAAGCTCAGACTGAGTCTAAAGTGAATCGTATCGGGGATCCTTAGAAAGAAGAGATAAGCATGAGATGACTTTGCCCCTTAGTCAGTGATTATTTATTTCCCGACATAGTCTCTTGCTGGTATGCACTGTAAGCCTCCCGAGCTGCACATCTGCTCATTAATTGGAGGTACTTATAAGAATACCCCTCAGTCCTCTGCTGTAGCTGTGTCAGGCTGTTCAGCGCATGGTCACTCGGTGAAATCCTCTTTTTGCTTTTCCTCTGGAGGCCCCTACTGGATAACGACTACATTGCTTGGGGCACCGGAGCAGCTGCGTGGAATGGATCCTTTATCTGGGGTAGGGCAGTGCTCCATTACTAAATCAACAGCAGTGAATGGAACAGAAAACTGGAATGAAGGTGAACTTTATCTTCCTTTGAGTTACCTCTCCATTGTTGTGAACAGGGCAGTGCTGCAGATATCCCTCAATGGTAGGGCCACTGCTCTTACATGATGAAACTTATCAAAAGCTTTTGGAAAATGATGCTCACTCTCAGCTTTATCTACTATTTTATTAACCTTTTGAGAGAACTCCAGCAGCTAAGTGAGAGTTTTTCCTTGCAGGCACTCTGCTGCCTTGACGCTATCACGTTACACGGTACTTATCTGAAAACACGACTAGACTGTCCTCAATTAGATTCTAAGTCAGGTTCCCAGGAACAGAGGGAAGGCTCTTGGGTGTGGAGTTCTCCGGATCTCCTTATAGACTGGAATGGCAGCCCAAGACCCTCCACATCCATTGTGTGGGGGCGCTGCTTGGAGGTGTTATGCAGGTAACCCTGCACAGTCCCCCCCAAAACAGTCCCCTGGTTTGAAGAGCTGCCTGCTGCCCTATGAGTGAATTTCCTCCAAATCAGGATTTCTAGTCTTTAAAAGGATACTTGTTTCGCTAGGATGCACCCGAGCATTCCTCTACTTCACCACACCTTAATAAATCTCCTTCTCGGACAAACCATTTGTACTGCTCTAGCTGTGTTCTTAAGCAGCTCGCTGACAGGGTTCTGGGTCTCATTTTCACTTTGTTCTTCAGTCTGATTTTTAACTATTTTCCTTCGCAAAATCATTCCTCTATAGGGTTCCACGCCACTGTGTGGCCACCAGGATGGCAATCTCTTTTATGCAAATAAACCTAATTGTGCAGTGGTCACTGATACTCAGTGGTGGTAACATCCTCCCCTCCTGTATTAAGGCCTGTGTATTCTAGAAGACTGAGTGGAGAGTCACCTCTTTCAGATTATAAATGCTAATAAAATCTGCTTCAAAACCCCAGTGCTTTACAGTATTAATGAACGGTGGGCCTAATTCTCTCCTGCCTTGTGCGGTGTGTAGGCATTTACACCTGTGCAAAGGAGGAGTGGTGTCGGAGTACGAGAAGTAAGGCAGCAGAAATTTAAGCCTTGCCTTGTTGTGATATTCTTCTCTTTATTATGGGCTGTTAAAATCCGCCATTACTGCTGTTATACCCCCAGATTGTGCAGATCTTTCAATCTTCTTCTTTAACATCTGAACATGCTCCCAAAATTGCGTTGTATGGTGCCTCACAGGGACAATGACACAGTCTGTACCCTGAGTCCACTCAGTTGAATATGGCATAGAACAATGCAGGGAAAGAAGGCACCAGAGAAATAGGCAGCAGGAGCTGAGCCTTTCTCTTTTCCTTATTTATGAGTTTAAAGAAATGTGGGAAGTTGAGGGTTAGTGGAGAAGTCATTGCTTATCCGCATTCTGATCTGGGGTCCTGCAAAGAATTCTTAATATACTACGGATATGTCTCTACCCTTGCTAGCCAAACCGCTGCTAACCAGCAGTCACCTAGGCCCTGGAACTATCATTTCTTAATATGTAGTTTTTCTTATATAGAATTTGATGCGCAGTTCTATGAGATAGGATAGCTCTGTCACAGTGACCAGGGTGACCAGATTTTATCGGGACCGTCCCGATATTTCGGTCTCTGTCCCGCGTCCCGACCCGATATCCGCAGGACTCGCTCGTTTTATTTTTTGCTCAGCCGGGACTCGCTCAGCTTTTTTTTTTGCTCAGCTCTCCCCCCACCACAATGTGTCCCGATATTTTCTTCCCCTCATCTGGTCACCCTGGTCACCATCTGGTCAGCCTCTGTGCATTAATCTCCCTTTCCTCTCCTGGCTTTCTTAAGCTCATGGGCATGATCCCATCAAGTCAATGGGAATTCTGTGAGTAGAATGCCTGCAGACTCAGGTTAATTTATAACAGAACAGCACAAACTGCCTACAAAAAATCCAGAGGAAAATTAAAACGCCTAGCCGAGTCCCCGACGTTGTCTACCTGGGGATCATTTGGAAGCTTGTGAAGGAAACCTTACATGATGGTTTTCGTTTGCTTGGTCTCTGAGTCCACACAAAGCTATCAAAATAAGACCATAAAAGGAGCCACTGAGTTTGGTATGTGTGTATGTTTGGAAAAAGCCAAAGCAATAAGATTTAAAACAGACTCCTTTTTGAAGTTATAGCGCCTAACACGAAGCCCAGGCCAATGGATGGAAGTCTGTTTTCATTTGTGGCTGCAGAAATCATGAGACCGATTCATGCTATTACAGTGATACACGGTGCTGTCAGTGTAATGGACTTGGGTACTTGGCATATACAGTAGGCGTGTGAAAACCAAGGGTGTAGTCTGCAGGCCTCTAGGGCCATATTTTGGCTTGGGGATTTTTTTTTAATATGTCTAAGATAAAGACCACTGAGTTTTTGTTATTAAGGCGAGAGCTTTTCATCCTGCCCTATTACCTCTGTCATGCCATATATGACAGTATATATCCCCCAAGGCAAGGCTCTTCCCTTCTTCACACTACAGTATTGTTTGTGAGCTTTCTGCTGCCTTGCAGTTTTCCTCTTGCTGATACCCAAGCAGGTTCCCACTGCAGGAAACAAATGGAAATTAAAAAGGAGGATGGAGTAGACATCATCAGATAATGACTCCCATTTCAGTTCCTTAGGAAAGGACCTTAACTATAAAGGCATTATTGGACACCGCTATTAAGGAAACTGAATCAAGGAAGTCAGATATAGACAAGGCTCCAAGGACTACGTTTATAATCCACCGAAGACGATTTCTTTTATTGGCAGCAACATTTTAAAACATCATTTAAAGACAAGTTTGAAGGGATCAGCTCTTTTGTACGATTGGTTAATGAAGTCTAAGGACTCATCTCCTGTGGTATCTACTGAAGAGCCAGGAAAAGTGTGTTTTCATTATCTAAACATTGTAATCCAGCCGGCTCGCTTAATTCTACTTTTACGAGAGGGGAAAAATGATAAAAATGCAGCTACCTGTTAAAAATGATCAAGATGAGGGATTGCTGCCTATAAAGCTTTATAAGACGCATTCTCTTACACACCTGTCTTTCTTTTACTAACTGTAATGAAATCAGAAATGGCCAGTAAAAAAGAAATATCTGCTCTAATGAGGCAATCTGACTTATAAGGCCCCATAATGTTAAATATTTGAATAATCAAATTGAAGACTTGTCTGGGGAGGGGAACATTTTGTGGAAACATAATGCTAGAACAGAGTCGAGTGACATGGAAGAGCTGCAAGTAATGGAACACATGAAAAAGCAAGTTACAGACAAGGCAGGACTAGACTATGTCTGGAAGAGCATACCTGGACACTCTATAGCTTGTTCTGCTTTCAGAGTGGAGGGAGGATACTGCGGCATCAAATCCCGAGGAGGAGGAGATACTCCCCACCCTAAAGGTTTTGGGGTAGGAACATATTATGAGGGTTAAAGACAGAACTAGGTCTACATTATGAATCAGAGCAGACTTGGTCCATTTGTATCTATGCAACGTGGACTAATGTTCATCTCATCAGAGGCCTGATCCAAAACCCAGTGACGCCATTGGAAAAAATTCCCATTGACTTCACTGGGTTTTTGGATCAGGCTCCAGATGAGAGAAGTCTGAGATCCACCATGTTGACACAGGCCCTAATTCAGGAAAGCATTTAAGTATGTGCTCAATTTTAAGCACGTGCTAAAGTCACATTGACATCAGGGGGCATGTGGGTTGGAGCACCTTGAATCAGGGCCATGATGGGGATAGTTTTGCTATGACACCATGAAAACACAGTATAAGGAATATTGGGATGTGCTTTTGCCAGAGGTGGGAGTGGCTGTGACTGACATTTGTTAGTGATTTATCTTGCAATGGGCGCATTGTATAAACATCAAGATACAAAATTAAAATACATTTTTGAAATCAATGATAATGAGGCAGAGCTAAGGCCACAATCTTCCATGAATGACGTTAGGATTCTAGGGACATTGATTTTGATATTGTAAAGTTTTGTGTCAATTTTTATTATTTTTTAAAATTTATTTTATGGTACTAGAGCTGCAGCCATGATATTCCAAGCCATTGTATCTATTATATGTAGATGAGGGAGGTCCTAGAAACAATGTAGAAAGTCCTGACTAGTTAAAGGATTTTGACATTAATTAGCCATACAGTAACAATGACAATATTTACTTTAAATCATGACACACTATGAAGTTGGCTTATTCAGGTAGCAATTCATTTGAAGCTAAATAAAATGCCACTTAAATAACAATGGTCATTTAGTAATCATAAGATATTGGTAATAATTCTGTGTATTCAGTAAATTACATGCTCAAAAGTGTAACCAAACAAATTATAGCATACATCTGGTCTTATGCCCCCTCATATTCAAGCATTTCTCCTTGGTTAAGGAATGAAAATAATTTTAAAATAGGGGAGGAAGAGTTTCCCAGGGTCAAATTTTGAACCAGACTATCAATAACAACAGAAAAAACTTAAATTGGAAGGAGTTAGTTGGCTGCACAATACGGTGTTAGAAGGACTTGTTGATAATTAGCTACACAGAGTTGAGTTGTGCTAACTGTAGGAAAACATGACTTTTTACGTGATGCCCTTTGACTTGAATGCTGGGAAGTGTATTCGCATACAGTTTAAATTATTGAATGTTGAGGGTCAGTTATTTTCTCTAGGCAAGAAAACGCTGAAGGTCTGGGCCCTGGGCTTATATTAGAACATCAACCTCAAATTTTATTTCCAAGGGAAAAAGGGGTTGGAATTACATAATATATAATAAAGAAATCTTACAGTTTAGCACTTTTCATTTTAAAGGATCCCAAAGTACCTTACAAACTCTGGACTACGTTCCCTACTCTGATCCACATGGTGGACCTCATCAGTTTTAGCTTGTTCTCCACACATACTCTGAACTCTGTTGATTTACTGTGCAGATTGGAGAGGAAAAGTCAGTCCTATATCTGTTGGGTCTGTGTCTTTGTATACCATGTAGTACTGAGTACACTGTAGATACCTAAGGTTTTTTTCTCAGTTACACCAGAGCAGTGTAAAGAGGCCTTCTACCACCTGAGAATTCAGGCTTTAGTAAATAACATAGGGTATGTCTTCACTACCGGCCGGATTGGCGGGCAGCGATCGATCCAGTAGGGATCTATTTATTGCATCTAGTCTAGACACGATAAATTGATCCCTGAGCGCTCTCCCGTCAACTCCTGAGAGGCACAGGCAGAGTCGATGGGGGAGCGGCAGCAGCCGACTCACTGTAATGAAGACACCGCGGTAAGTAGATCTAAGTACGTCGACTTCAGCTACGTTATTCACATAGCTGAAGTTGCGTAACTTAGATAGATTTTCCTCCCCACCCCCAGTGTAGAACAGGCCATACAGACATCACTTCACCCACTGCTGAAATGTGCTCTGAGCCATGTTGGAACGTAACAACTCTATAACAACACACAGGAATATCATTCATAATTTAGGATGGGAAATAAAGCAGAATATAGTGGGCCAGATCCTCAGCTAGTGTAAATCAGCATAACTCCATTGAAGCCAAAACTGTGCTGATTTCTGTTCTCTTCCATATCGGTTCTTATATTGCACTCATCACTGTAGTATCTGAGCGCCTGATTTACACCAGCTCAGGATCTGGCCCTATATTCCAACTCCCAGTGCATCTACGTTTGACTCATAGTTTTGTATGAAACATATAATTTTTAAAATACAAAGCAGAAGCCCAATTTTTCAGAGCTGCCCATGTGAACGTCAGTTGGGAGGAAGTAAAATGTAATCTCTTCTAGTGGGCCCAAAGACATTAGTCATTGATCAAAATGTTAGTAAATAGAAGGAGAAAACAAATGGGCAGGAGAAAAGTGCATTTCTCTTTTAAGCCTGCTGGCACCGTGCCTGGGTTGCCTATATTCTGCCACTTTGATCGACCATGGTTGTCACGTAGCTCTCGTCTTGCCAACGGAGTGACTCAGGGTGGGCCCCCACTGCAATCACAGGTGTGACTGAGACAAATCTAGACATACCAAAGCTAGCTTTGATCTAGCTAGCTCAAATAACAATAGCAACGAAGCCCTGGTGGCAGCATGGGGCAGCCAAGGGCCTTGGGTGGGCTTGTACATCCTTTGCTTCACTGCTATTTGTTATTCGACATGTGATGCAGTCAGACCTCTGATTGCAGTGTAGACATACCCTACACATATTAAGATGCTCAGTGTTTGACCATGGGGCTTTTCTCTCTGGATTGAGTCTGGGCATACAGAGCAGTTATCTGCCCTCCCCTTTTCTTGACTGCAGAGGCGGTGGGAGGGGCAAAAGAGAGAACAAACACTGCCCTAATTCTCCAGCAAAGACAGGTATCCTCTTTTAGCCATAAGGGGTACGTGAAAACCAGACACATGCAGCCACCTCCTTGTGGCCAAGGCCAGTATTTTCAAACTTCAATGGCTCAAGTTAGGCACCTAAATCTATATTTAATCATATTTAAGCACCTACATAAAACATGTGGCCTGATTTTCAGAGATGAGGGAGCTGTGTTCCTCAGCATCCCTGAAAATAACCAGGTTGCTGTTATATAGGTGCTGTACAGTAGACCTTCAAGTTTGAAAATCTTGGCCTAAATAAATGTATAGGAACCCAGAGTCATTGATGGGTGGGATAAATGGCATGGGATCTTGGTCACTTTTTTGGGGTGATAAATATATTTTTGCCTATTTTATATTGTTTCCATGTAATCCATGAACCTGAGAATCTTTCCTATCTGAATTTGAAATTATTCTGACATGGTGCACCCTCCCCTTCTCCACTTATGATTATGATTTCTTTGAGATATATACTGCATTGAAATGTCACTGTATATTTGTAGGGAAACAACAATGAAACTAACAGTCCACAATCTTAAATCCCAGATCTGTTAACATTTGCACATTGGAAATGAGAAGGCGCTCTCTCACCTTGGCCATTGAAGTATTTCTCTTTCTGTCGTGGAAACTTTTGCAATGCAAAACTAAACTAGGCAGGCGGTTATGGGCAGGATACCTAAAAACTGACTGTTTCCAAAGGCTTTTCTGTCAGTAAGTGTAATGCATGTACACAGAAAACAGCCCTTGCTGCCTGGGAGCCCTAGGGCCTGGACTTCTCTGCACATGAATAGAACACTAGTAGAACATTGTTCATCAAGGCAGCAGCTCTGCTGGAAGAAACCGTAGCCTTACTGTGCTGGCATTTTCGTGTCTAGACAAAAATGTCAAAGGGCAGGTAGAAAGTGAAGTCAGGCCACCTTGCTGTTTCACTTTCAGATAACAAGCCAATTTTCCCACTGTGCCTATTTATGGCCTTAGCCATATGCTCTAACATGTTGATGGCTGATTTAAAAATATATATATTGGAATGATTTATATTTATGATCTGGAATGTGCGGTGTGTTAATATAGTCGTTGTGATGTTCATTCCTGGACAGCAGCAAGCAGACACTGTAAATACAAGCCAGTAGGTATGTGGCACATATAAAATGGAGTTTTAGAAATGACAGCAACAGTATCTGCCTGATGCTGCAAATTAACAATAAACCTCAAGGGCATGGTGTAATTATTTACTTTGCTAAATAACACAGAGGAGCTATGGTTTAATTATAGTAGTTTAGCTATGAAATAGAATTGCAACGATTTTAGCTTCAGTGCATTGCATTAATGAGCCTTGCTAACAGTTACTTGTAATATTGGATAATGTTTCTTTTGTTTTAAATCATCTTTTTTAAATGAGTTGCGTGCAGATGAGAAGGAACCTTTCCAAAATATCTCGATGAAATATTTTTGTTTCCAAAAGACACAAACCAACAAGGCACTTGATAGTACAATTATACTCTATAAAGCCAGATGTGTTTGGCTCAGCTCTTCTGTCACTGACACCCCTTGCGTGCTGGCTTTTGATGTGATTTAATCAGGAAAGGCATGTAACTGAGAATCTTTATCCAGACGATTAAAAATCTGTATATTTCTACCTGATCACATGCAATCTCAAACTCCATTCCACTTAAACTGGAGGGAGGGGTGGAAAGGAGAGGGTGGGGGAAGAGCAGGGCCGGCTCTAGGCACCAGCAAACCAAGCAGCTGCTTGGGGCAGCACATTTGCAGAGGGCGGCATTCGGGCCATCCTTGTTTGTTTGTTTTTTTAACTCACTTCTTCCCCTCTCACAACCCTGCAGAAGCGGAGCCACGGAGCAGCTGGGGATCCAGCATGGGAGCTGAGAATCCCACGGGACCCTGGGAGCTGTAGTTCCTTGGCTAGCTCCCTGCCTAGAGAGCCAGCCCTGGAGCAGGGAAAGAACTACATTTCCCAGCAATCCCTTGGCCGCTATCAACAGGAAAGGGAGGGGGAAGGAGTGACGTAGCTGAGTCATGCTGTAGCTTGCTGTGAGTTGAAAGGGGTGGCCCTGTGAATGGGGAACAAGTGTGCCCAGCCCAAGGGGTAGGCGGCTTTGGTGCAGAGATCCCCTTCAGAAGACTTCCCCAGACTGGATTAGGGATACTGGTGTAACCTCACCTTGCAGCCCCCAAAGAAGGAACTGGGTGGACTAAATGGACAATGTACCTCTGTATCTGAAGCCTAGCAAGGGAGGTACGTGGATCCCACTAGAATTTAAAATGAAAACTGAAAGAGGGGAAGCTCTACTAGAGGACTTGGGCAGCTTTAGATACAGTACCAGGCACGTAGGAGGATTTCCACTTCTGAACCATGGAAGCAGAAATTGGCTTTTCCTTTCTAGATTTAGCTAATATTCAGAAAGGGAATCTAGCACCTGCCCTCCAGATTTGAACACCCTCAAAATTCAGGAGTGCTCACGCTCAATTTGGGCAGCTGTTACTTCATTTCTCCCAAATCAAATATACTGATCCACTGTAACTTGCTGTAGATAAAGTAGGATAAAATTGAGCAAGAAACGCTTCCCAGTGGTTATTAGGACTGGAATTGCTATTTTCAACAGCCATTGCTTTTTTTTTTTTTAGTTTTATTTGTTTAAAAGGAAGACAGTGATATTGCATTGGCAAATTCCCCATAGAAACAAAGAGTGGAGCAAAAGAATAATAAAGGCACCTCAACTGTTCCTCATTTATGTAGGACTGTCTTATAATATGCATCCAGATATCCTCCAATCACACAAGCTGAAAATTGTTTCACTTTACTGCAGTTCTGTAACTATATGGGAACCAATCCTGTCTGTGTTCTGTGCACATCCAAAATTCCTGCTGAATGACCCGCCCTGGGAGCGAGTTACCAGTGACCCAGGGCTGGGACAGCAGGAGGGTGCAGGTTGGGGGGGAGAGCCCAGGGCTGGGGCAGCAGGGGGGTGGGTGGGTAGGTGAGGGGGGAGCCCAGCGCTGGGGCGGCAGGGGGTGTGGGTGGGTAGGTGAGGGGGGAGCCCAGCGCTGGGGCGGCAGGGGGTGTGGGTGGGAGCCCAGGGCTGGGGTGGGGGGCAGCCAAAAATGTTTTTGCTTGGGGCAGCAAAAAACCTAGAGCCGGCCCTGGGGAAGAGGAGGAGTAACAATGCACACAAATGTTTTTTCTGAAAATGTAGCTAGTCCTGGTTTTTATGATGATATGGTACAAGACAACTTTAAGGTCCAGGCCTATCTTCAAAGCGAGCCATGGTTTTGTAGTGTGTCTCAGGCAAAATGCATCTCCTTACTGCTACTCCTGCCCGCTCTCCACTGGTCTCCCTACATTTAACCTCTTCCCCTGCTTGTCTAGCCAACATGCTGTTGCTAAAATCATCCCCGTCTCCCAGTTCTGACCACCTTATGCCCCTCCTTGGACGCTGTTCTCCCATTGAAGGTACAAGAAACTTCCATTTGAGATAATGGCAGTTAGTTGCATCTTGTGGCAAGAGAACTCCTACAACCATTTGTACTGTCACTGGCTACTGTATTCTTGAATTCTTTCATTGTCTTCTCTGCTCTTTCCTTACTAACATGAAGCTCTTTCCACCTTGTCATGGGTTCTGTATACCCCAGCCAAAGGGTTAACAAAGCAACTGCCTGCCTGCTCAGCCAGAACTGATTGGCAGCCCAACAGCGGCTGTGAGGATAAAAGGGCTGCAAGCAGACGAGTGCAGAGAGAGGATCCCTCCAGCAGACTGGTGAGAAGCTGCCAGACAAACCAGTCCACCAAAGAGGGAGAAGCAGGGCAAGGAGCTGGGGAAAACTACAGAGGTAGGCAGTAGCTCAGGGAACAGCACGGGACTGAGGAGGACTGGTTTTGGCTGTTCCAAACAAGGACCTTTAGCTGGAACCCAAAGGAGTGGGCAGCCCTGGGTTCCCTTACCTGCCCCAGGCACAGGCTGATTAGCCCCTACTGGAGTCAGGGGAGCTTCTACTTCCTTGTTATCCTAAAGGAGCCAAAGACTACTGAGGACCTGGCCAGGAGGGGTCAGTCCTTGACAAGGACTTGATAACTGCGGAGTTGGGTGTGACAGTGTAGCATTTACAGACCCCCATAGTACACCCCCTCATACTTACAACTCAAAGTACAACTTACAACTTTAAATTCATACCGTTAGTTGATTTGGGTTAATTTTCCTGAGCGTCCCCATGTAGAATGCTGAGCATTTTACAGTGAACTG
Organism: Platysternon megacephalum; assembly: GCA_003942145.1. Classification (NCBI taxonomy): domain Eukaryota; kingdom Metazoa; phylum Chordata; order Testudines; family Platysternidae; genus Platysternon; species Platysternon megacephalum. The sequence goes on from QXTE01000013.1 coordinate 9,864,962, forward strand.
TATTAGAGAAGTATGGGTAAGCATGGAACCTGTGTTAGTTTATATGATTCACACCTCACTGGGTGGATCATTTAATTCTAGTTTCAGCTACAGACCTAAACTATGCACATGAACTCGATGCTTAAGCAGAATATGATCTCTCCTGTCTTACATCTCGGAAAAGGCTTCAGGGCTGGCCTTAGGGAAAATAGCACCCTGGGCGAACTTGAATTTTGGTGCCCCTGGCCCGCGTGGGTGTGGTGCTCCCCATTGCCCCTGGCCCCCATGGGCTCCCCAGGCTCCCCACCCTCCCTTCACCCCAAAGGTCTGCTCCCCCTCCTCCACCCCCTAATCCCTGCACCCACTTCACTCCACCCCGTCTTGTACCTCTAATCCATGCACCCCCTTCACTCCTAACCTCTGCACCCATGTGGGGAAACTGACCTGGATGCACGAAGCAGCTGGCATTGCTCGCTCCCCCCCCCCCCCCCCCCCCCCCCCCCCCCCCCCCCCCCCCCCCCNCTAGGGGGCCTGTGAGGGGGGAGCGAGGAACAACATCAGGGCTCCCTGCATCCAGGTCACTTTCCCCACCTCGGATGCCTAAGGAGAGGCCAGGAGAGCAGCAGCTTCCGATGCTTCACAGCACATCCCAGGTGGGGAAAGTGACCTGGATGCAGGAAGCCCTGGTGTGTGTGTTTGGGGGACTGTGTGAGGGTGGGTAAAAATAGCTAACAAAAGCCAGAGCTGCCAAAACACCAGCCCTGTGCTGCTCCTAGTAAAAGGGAACCATCACACTGTCTCATCCTTCACATTTCTCATATGAACTACCAGGGCTTGAATTAAATTTTTGTATGAAATTGGGGCGAATTTAAAAACTGTTTAAAGTTTTAAAAATAAAAAATATGAAAAACTTTAATAAATTTTATTTATAGTGTCATTATTCATACTAGTCTTGCTGGTCCTTCCCCCCAGGCAGAGAGGCACAGAGACTAAGATCAGGACCAACTGTGCTCCCAAAAGACCAGGTCAACCCTCCAAATTGGACCTGACCCACATCCATCCCCAGACCAAACCCCCTGAACTGACCCAGACCCACATCCCTCCCCAGACTGAACCCCCTGAACTGGACGTGTGACCCACATCCCTCCCTAGACCAGGGGCACTGGTGGGATGGTGAAGGGGGAACTGGGTCTCCCCCAGGCGTGCTGGTGGGGGGATGGGATGAAGGGACTCCGTTGCTCCACAGGACCCGGGCCGAGGGGGCTTACCTGGAGCAAGGAGCACCCACTGGTCGGGGTGTCTGTCCACTGGGTACTGGAGCCACCTCCTGCCCAGCATGGTCCGGGACCCCCACGCTCCCTGGCCTCTGCATTCGAATAATGGCAGGGCCGGGGTGGGCACACGGGGTGTGTGTAGGGGGCAGCTGCATGCGCAGCACCCTCCCACCAGTGCTGCCCCAGGCCCGGCAGGGGCCCGAGAGCCCAGGGAGGAGGTGCCACAGGGGAGCCCAGCTGTCCACAGTGCATGGCAGCCAAAAACCTCCGGGCCTACCACCGAGCCTCCCGCTCCCCAGCTTGCACCACCAAGTGGTACGAGCCTCTGCGAGAGGAGATGGGGTCGGAGCAGAGCTGCAGCGGCTGAGGGCTTCTCTCCACCCACGTCACTGCAGGAGCCCATAGCTGGTGGCCGGCTGGCCGAGAGGAGCAAGGGGGAGGGGGCAGGGAGAAGGCAGCCCTGTGCCCTCCGGCTGAGAGGAGCCGTGGGGGGGAGAGGCTGGGCTGGGGGGAGAGGAACCCGCAGCGTGCAAGTGGAGCTCTGGGCAGGGTCAGTGCACAGCGCCCTCTTTGGCCGGCCACCCTGGGCAACCACCCCAAAGGCCGGCCCAGAAAGGCGTATCCTAAGAAAGGTGGTAAGAAACACGAAGTGCTTAGTGTGACGAAGAGCAATGTACTTTCCATGAACATGGAAAATCAGTTTGTACACAGCTACTGCAGTTTAGATCCAGGCAGGTGTCTTTTAATGGGAACTGGCAGTTCTTCATACAGACTGCTTCCCTGAGATGAGTAAACTGGAGTCTGAATGAGTTCTCCCCTGCCATCTATGGATGAACTGGGGGAAAAGACTTCAGGAGCAGACCATATTTGCACAGACACACCTATTTTGCCTAGGTGATTTGCAGACAGACCTGTTTCGGTAGCGACACTTCCTCTGTGGGTCAATAATGAATTAAGATGTTGGGGGAGGTGCTGTAATGTTGGAGGATCTGCTCTTAGATGAGAGGTAACACCAGGGTCTTGACTATTTACATTTATAAGCGGTTTGAAGGTAGTTTTCTCAAGAATAGAGACATTAGCCTCTGAGTCCTGCCTACTGAAATTCCCACCCCATTTCACTTACCGTATATAAAGTTATCAGTTGTTCAAAGTGAGAAAGTTACTTTTTGCTTCAAAATGCGAGGAGAATGTGAGAAGCTCCATTTGTTCCAAATGTTGTGCTCATGAAACTTGGCATGGTAGAGCAGCCATCTTTAAAACTATTGTACAGTGTGGGCTGAGATGGAAGAGAGGGAAATTCATCATGCTGCTGCTGCTTTTAATCCCATTCTGCTTTCCCAAATTTTTTCCCCTCAAAGTTAACTCAGTGGGTGCTCACTAGAGCTGCGTGGCTAACTGGTTTTTTGGTTTGAATTTGAAAAATAGGAAAAAATGTTTCAGGTTGAATAAAACATTTTATTTTATTTCATTTAGGATTTTTTTTACTCTTTTTGGTTTTGGTTTGTGTTTTTTATTTTTTTTTATTTAAATCTAGGTAAAATTTTTTATACGAAATGTCATTTCAAAATAAATAGTCAAAATGCTTTGTTTCAAAAATGTCAATGAAACGTTTTGTGCAGTGTTCACAGTGTTCACTCTATATCTGACCTATCAGTCCTCATCCTCAAAGGAAAACTGCACAACACATTCAAAAGACGGCCCTGGGAACTTAAATTCATAACTTTGCTAGACACTAAAAATCATGTTCTTAATAAAGACACGTGGATATATGGCATATAACAACAATCTGTAACCCACTAACCCTCTTTTTGGACGTTAATGGGCTGCTTCACCTTGAATGATCCCTTAGAATGATCATGTAGAATATGTGCTAACTATTTATGTCAAACTATCTGTTCGATCTTGTATTTAGCTGTGACACTCTGAGTATCTTTCTGTGTAGCTCAAAAGCTTGTTTCTCTCACCAATAGAAGTTGGTCCAATAAAAGATATTACCTCACCCACCTTATCTCTAATAAAACGTTTTGACTTTTTTGGATCCCCCCCCTTTTTGGGGTGGGGTGGGTGGGAGAAGCAAAACTGTTTGTCAAATGTGACCCAAATTTGCGAAGAGCTTTCGTTGACCTGAAACTGCATTTTTTTGGCAAATGAACTATGTTGCTTATCTCTAGTGCTCAAACACATGTAGCTTATTAGTCTGTTTATTGGCCCACGAGTCTGTTTTGCGATGAATTGCTTTACCTAGATGGCTCCTCAAGTCACCAAGAGAACAGCAGTTAAGAAAGAGAGAGGCCCATGGGTTGTGTACAAAAGAGCTTCAGCCAGGCAGGCAGACCACTAGAACACAGCATAGCTCAATACCAAATACAGGGCAACAGCAGGATTGAAAACACAGGCAGCATTTATATGAGAAAGTACATGTAAAATTGCAGACATGGAACAGACTCTTCAGCAACAGAAGCAGATAAGCCAGACTGTTTCCCACCAGGGCCCCACAGTGTATTCAGAGCATTACCCATTCTTGTGATCTATACACTGCACATCGAGAGTCACAGAAGTGGTGATCCTTAAAATATAGAAGTATAATAAACTCAGACAGCAGCAGCGGAGTTAGGGGCCTCTTGCCATGATCACCTTCCTTCCAACTGTTATAAATCTGTAACCAGAGCATTGTTGAGCTGCCCAGGACACTCAAAGATATTCATATGCTGGATTGAACATGTGCTCTGAGTATACTCCACAGAGGCTGGCAAAATGCTTACTAATCTATACAACCATTTGTGTTGCCGCTGACTACTATATTCTGCTCAAATGTAAACCCCAAACTGAATTATTTGAACGATCTGAAGATTTTTGGATTGCCGTCTTACAAGCATAGCTCATGAGATTTCAGTGGTGTTGAATGTTAATTCAAATCCTAGCCATGATTTGGCCTTGAACCACCACTTCAGCTCTTCTATAGACATAAGCACGTGTGTGTAATACATTAGTAGTGCGTGGAGAGTACTGGTTGGGACTAAGATGAAAAGTGCTGCATTATATAGTGTATAATATTGTGCTCTGCTGACCAGTGTGTATGTATTTTTGCCCTCTGCTGGATGGAATCAGAACTGCCCAAGTCTGTGTCATAGGCTCTACACAGCTAGTAGCTAGTGGGGCTTCTTCAGTAGGTCAGTTGATATGGGCCTGTGCTTTAGGAGCCCCCCCCCCAAAAAAGATATAATTTTTGTCCCTGCTTTTGCTGTGAAGTTCCGAGTGGCTGTGCTGTGCGGCAGAGTTACTAACATGAAGTTCTTTTTGGCCATGGATTTGTTACACTCTCTTTATCATCAGTGACTTACTCTTTCCAATAGAGAGAGCAGAGGTTTTGTTCTTGACATTTTTTTCCAGAGGCCATAAGGACTTCTTGGCTTTGAGTTGAAGCCCAGGACATGATGGTGCAAACAAACAAACTTTGCATATGGGCCGCTGTTAGGTTGCTGCCACTAATGTCTGCTCATCTGTAAGAGAGAATCTGTTTTAAAGCAGGTATGGAATAGTAAGTTAGGAAATACAGCTGGTCAAAGACAAGCTTAAACTTTAGAAGCTCCATAGGATGGCAGGGAGGGAGAGCAGAGGGTGGCTGGGGAAAGAAAAGGACGGGGCTCGCTGAAAGGCTGGTGTTAGGATAAAATCTTCCTCTGGATGCATTCAGGCTACAATGGTAGGTGTGGGGGGAAGATATTGGTCACTGTGCATTTTCACTTCTGCTAGGCTACTTATCATTCTATGAGGAAAGATTAATTGTTTAATTGTTATGTGTCGTTTCCTCCAGTCATATATGAGTGGCTCGAATCTCATTTACACGACGACTCCTTTGCACCACTCCGATAGGGTAAAAGGGCCTTCATGTAAATGAGAATCAGCCCCACGATCTTAAAAAAAAAGTAATCCCCAAGCCAAAATGAGGCTTAGAATCTATTGCTCTATAGGCATTTGAAGTGGTCTCGATATTTGCCAGACTGACCGTTAGGTTTTCCCTATTATCCCAGGTTCTTGGAAATGATGTACGTGCCTCAGATCCACGGGGGACATTCATTTGAGTTTAACAAGAGCAACACATGGGTACGGGCTTAGAGAATCAGGCATCTTGCCTGTATGTGTCTATATGGGATGTACCAACCCTGCACTGGGCAAGCGCAGGGGCTAACCAGTCACTTTAGGCCCAAGAGGCCATGCCCCCCTCGCCTCTGCTGTGCATGCTATAGGTGGAGGGAGCAGATAAAAGAAAGCTGGTTAGCTCAGTCTGGGCTGTCTGAGGAGGGGGATGGACATGTGCTGCTTGCTCCTGCTGAAGAATGGTCAGCCCTCCAGAATGCTGAAGTGGGTATCCCTGATGACGCTACGGAGAATGCACCGGGTGCGGAGACTGACGGAGATGCCAAGCCGCGGCCCAGAGAAGACAGGCCCGAAGTGGATTTAAGCGTAGGAAATGACCTAGGGAATGTATTGGGAGCCGATATTTGAATCCTGAACAGGGAGGTTGTTGGCTTCACGAGGCTCTGGGTTGGAACCCAGTGGGATAGGGTGGGCCCGGGTTCCCCTACATTCCACTGCACACTGGAAGGTGAGCATTACTGCTGGAGACCCTACAGACTGTTCGTTGGCTCTGCCCCACCCAGAAGGCTGGAGTCTCTGATTGTGTTTGTCTGGCCCAGTTAAGAGTCAACAACTGTGTGACGGGGTGTATCAACCCCACACTGGGCAAGCAGGGGTGCCTCCCCCCACCGAATGGGCAGAGTCCTGTGATAGTGCCCTTGATAAAACAGAGTTGGTGGGGTGATCCAGTTCCGATGAAATAACAACAAATCTGACTCTGGAACTTTCATCTCAATCCTGAACGTGACCTGAAAACTTGTGGATGTTCAGAGATTTTTAAGATAGCTTTTAAAATAAATTGCTATTGGCACTTCCGGGTTCCAGTTGGAGGCCTAGACAGGGAAAAGTCCAAATGCAAGGAGAGAGGTGATTCTGAGACTCTTTCTAGTCTGATTGGAAGGAGGAACCACACCTCATAGCAGAGACTTCAAAATTGGTTTTGTAGGCCGATGGTAAGGCTCAGATATTGAGGTGACTGTTTAAGAAGTGACTACTACTATTTGCATGTAAAATTACCTTTCCTGTGGCAATCACAGCATTCCTATATTCATCATGTACTTGGAGCATGGAGTACAGTGAGTACCACGTTGATATGTTGCAAATAACCTGGCAGTTGTAAATTGGCTCTCAGATACCATGTTGATGAGCACCATAGAAATGCCTACATGTAAATAAATGGGCAAACAAATCCAGAGCCTGCCAAATGCAACATCCCAACCACTTGAGCTTTGGCCATCACTAGACAGAACACTAGACAATGCCCAACGTAAGTTCATACTGAAACATTCTGCTGAATTTTAAACAAAAGCAATTCTTTCAGACCATGGCTCCTGTTTAAGGAAAGGTAGAATTAACTCTTCTGTTACATATGTTAATGAATCAAAAAGAGTTAGGAACAGGGAGGGGCAACACAGTTGTTTGATTTTAATGAAGCAATTTTTTTTTGGCATTTTGTTCTGTTGAGAGAAATGTCCCATTAAGCTTCATCCAATGAAAACTCTGATAAATTGTCTTTTCAAGCACCCTGTAATAGAAAAATGAACTAATTTAATTTTGGTAGCTAAACAAAATGGACTATTTTCTTTTGTTAGAAATGAAAGGGAATAAGATCTAATATCACTGCAGTTATTTGTATTTCTGATATGTAAATTAAAAGCATTCAGTGAATAGCAAGATGATCCATAGTTTCTCTAGACAGAGTAAAAAATGTGAACCAGTTTTTTTAATATGGAAAACTGATATAATTAGAAGGCTGTTAACATTTTTTTCAGCTGTGTGAAATGAACAAGCCACGGGAGACCAGTTCTTCGTAATAATTAAAGTTCAGGAATAGCTTTATAATATGTTTCAGATTTGATAGATATCTTTTTAATTTACAGTAAACATCTGCTTATTTAAAAAAAAAATAGAACTAGGGTGATGATTCTGTTTGCTTCAGATTCTCCAAAGTCTGTTATTTGCCCAGGACATACATTAGGCATCTTACTAATGAAGGGGAACATATGGGTTGCCACTTCACATGCAGGAAGACCAAACAAACACAACAGTTTCTCTCCAGTCCTGGATGTGCACTGAGCGTAGCCCCTGGATACCGGTGGATTACATCAGTTTTAAAAACTCAGAATGCAGTTCTTGCAATAAAGTTTGATGAAGCATTTAGGACAAGCTAATGGTAAAGAAATGATAGGCCTTTTGGAATTTCATCACTTTTAATATGGCCATTATTTCCATGATGATGTTTGGGTAGCGTATGGTGAAACAATTAAGAATCCTTGCCCCCAAAGTGCTGAGAGGCTAAGGTCTTGGTCCTGCAAGGGGCCAAGCACTCTGGCCCTGATCCAGCAAAACACTAAAGTGCAGGCTTAACTTCAAGTATGTGAGTAGTTCCATTTCAAACAATGGGACTGCTCTTTGTCATGGGCTGGCCGGCCCTTGAAGGCAAGCCAGACTCAGCCTTGCCTGTGACCCACCAGCTAGCCCATAGTTGATGGTGACTTGGCAACTTAAGGATCATTTGTGATGCCAGCCAGGAAAGGGTTAGGAAAAGGCTGTATAATGAGGGGTGAGTCTGCGGAGAAGGCAGGACTCTCCTGCAGGTAGGAGAACCCACAGGGAGCAGCACAGGCTCCTGTGGGGGAAGCCCTGAGCTAGGACCCACAATGAGCTGGGAAATCCTTTGAGGCAGCTGCCAGAATCCCTGGGGAAGGGAGGCAGTAAGAGGCAATTCTGCTAAAACCAGAAGCAACTGAGGAAGAACCTGAGAGAGGTTGAAGACTGATATGTTCAGCAGAGAAAGGAGGAGCTGGAAGGCTCTAGGGAGGAGCCAGAGGCCTGGGAATCAAAGGAAGGCCTTGTGAAACACCAGATGCTGGGAAGGTAGGAAGTGGCCCAGAGAAGCAGCAGCATGTCTGATGAAGAAGACCTAGCTGATTACTGCAGGGTCCCTGGGCTGGAGCACCATAGAAGCGGGTGGGCCCTACCAACCCCCGAGGAAGGGGCATGCAAGCCCAACTGAAGGAATATTGAGCCCAGGGTGGGGCTGAAGACTGACCTCAAAGGTTGGGCCGAGGAATAACCCAATGGAGGGGCGCTGATGGCTCCTTTGTGTTTGCACTTTGAGTTGGACGTTTTGTCACCCCACCAGGGGACTGAACTTTGTGACTTGGCCAGTGGGCTGAGCCACAAACGATCTGGTGAGAGGCAGCCTGCCAGATGATGGCCCCTTGCAACATCACACCCTGGGACAGATCCATGCTATGGCTAGTGAGTGCACTACCGTACACACACAAACTTTGGGGAGCATGGCCATTGCAAAACTCTTGCAGAGGGAGCCAGTCTAGTTCCCTTTTGTAGTGGCTGTCTCTGCTCGCTGGTGTGCTGGGGGTAGGGCCATGGTTTTGGCCTGCCCTGCTCTTTTCCTACCCACTTAGGGGAGGCTAGTGTAGGCCATGGCATTAGCCTTGAGCAGTCCTTATGCTCAGGGAAGTGCCAGGATCATGTCATCCTATACCCCTGGGATGAGTGTGCAAGGTGCCCAACTCCCATTGACTTGAGCTTGAGCTGGGAGCGTGCGTGGCTGCCCTTTGTGCCCGTGAAAATATCCCCCCAAAATGTCTTCCACCCTCTCTTGCAACCTGTGCAGGGCTGGGCACTGCCTTTCCTGGAATGTAACATGATCTTCCTAGCTGGCATGCTGGCAGTTCTGATAGTGAAATGTGTCTCTGTGTAGTGCCTTTAGGAACACGGTCGGCAAGATTATTCTTCTTTTGTAAGATAGGTTGCTTTTTCCAAGGCCCTAACTATTAAATCTATCTTCACTCTCATTTTGTTGGCTTACTGAGCCATTTCTTTCCATATTCAATCCTAAACCCCCGCTTGATATATCTACAAGTTTACCTAAATCGTTGTCATGTGGATGATTTCGGGCGGACAAATAATTCAGTGCATATGAGTGTCTTCTACAATAAATAAAAAACACATCACAGATTCATAGGCACCATGGGATCTGTGTAGCAATTCCACTGCTGTTTTATTCAGATGGCCTGGAAACGCAGTATAGTTGTGTCACATATTGCAAGTTCCTGACATTTCAACGCAGACTGATTTTCCACTTTACTTATAATGGAGAATGGGACATTCATTGTATTATTAAAAAAAAAAAAATCCAATGGAATCTACTTTAACTTATAGCTATCATGCTCTATCCATGCCCACAGCAGACTTTAAGTAGCATTAGTTATGTCATGCAGACATTGCAGGAAGCCAAACATGCTGTACAAAGGCTTCCTCTACAGGTCTGCATCGCAGCTTTGGGTACAGTGTCTTGGTCCTGAAACATTGACATTCAATTTATTTTTGCTTTCAATCAGCATTTTCAACATACACATCCAGGTCAAGAATCCTATTTTCTTGATAATGCCCAGGGACATACATGGCAGATCTAGAAGCATGTGTTACGGATTACATAAATGGAATCGAAGGGCAATCTTTCTTTGTGTCACTGACCACACTTTCTAGACATGAGTTACCACATAGAGATTCTTTATGAGCTATATCTCAATAGCATCTTTTTTGCCCTCTTGTAGATTGCAGAGGAAAGAACAGCATAGATAGGTCATAAATAAGAGATATAAGTTAGTGCCACCTAGAAAATGAGCAGCTGGGGAAGTGTAAATTGAGGAGCCAAGGCTCGTATGACCAGTAAATAGGGCGCTTATCTGATTTATTTGTGGATCACAAATAAGATGACGATTTGGATCCTTCCAAGTTAGTCAAGCTTTATTTTCCTGCCCTGATGATGATGATGATGATTTATTACTATTATTTTTAGTTCCTCTAGGAGGAAGTTAATGCACTGGACTAGCATTCAAGAGATCTGGGTTTAATTCCTGGCTCTGGCACAGATTTCAATGTGACCTTGGATCTGCCACTTTTGTACTGTTCCTCAAGTTCCCATCTATAGAAAGGGGGATAATCGCCTTTCCCTATACAGAGGGGGGTATTGTGAGAATACCGGAAGTGATGGTTGTGAGGTACCAAATAAGCACTACTCTTGGAGAAGATTGTTGCAAGCAGAAGCTAACTGCAGTGTTAGAAGCACAATAAAGATAATGGATTTCAAGACAGACTAGCAAACTCAGGGAGTTGGTAGGTAAGATCCCATGGGACGCAAGTTAAAGGGGGAAAAACAGTTTAAGAGAGTGGGCAGTTTTTCAAAGAGACATTATTAAAGGCATAAGAACAAATTATCCCACTGCATAGGAAAGATATGAAGTATGGCAAGAGACCACCCTGGCTTAACCTGGAGATCTTCAATGATCTGAAACTCAAAAACGTGGAAACTAGGTCAAATTACAAAGGATGAATAGAAACAAATAACACAAGTATGTAGGGACAAAATTGGAAAGGCCAAGGCACAAAATGAGATTAAACCAGCTAGGGACATAAAGGGTAACAACATTTTACAAATACATTGGAAACAAGAGGAAGGATGGGGTAGGTCTCTTCCTCAATGGGGGCGAGGCGGGGGAACAATAACAAAAAATGTGGAAATGTCAGAAGTGCTAAGTGACCTTTTTGTTTGTTTTCACCAAAAAGTTTAGTAGCAAGTTTAGTAGGACATCTAACTCAATGAATGCCAGTGAAAATGAGGTAGGATCAGAGGCTAAAATAGGGAAAGAACAAGGTAAAAATTACTTAAACAAGTTACAGAGAGTCCTGTGGCACCTTTAAGACTAACAGATGTATTGGAGCATAAGCTTTCGTGGGTGAATACCCACTTCGTCAGACGCATGTGGGTATTCACCCACGAAAGCTTATGCTCCAATACATCTGTTAGTCTTAAAGGTGCCACAGGACTCTCTGTTGCTTTTTACAGATCCAGACTAACACGGCTACCCCTCTGATTCTTAAACAAGTTAGATGTCTTCAGGTCACCAGGGTCTGATGAAATACATCCTGGAATACTGAAGGAGCCATTAGTGATTATCTTTGAAAAGTCATGGAAGACAGGTGAGATTCCAGAAGACTGGAAAAGGGCAAATATAGTGCCTAGCTATAAAAAGGGGAATAAGGGCAACCTGGGGAATTATAGACCAGTCATCTTAACTTCAGTACCCGGAAAGATAATGGAACAAATAATTAAGCAATCAATTCGCAGATACCTAGAAGATAAGGTGATAAGTAACAGTCCGCATGGATTTGTCAAGAAGAAATTATGTCAAACCAACCTAATAGCTTTCTTTGACAGGGGTAACAAGCCTTGTGGATGGGGGGAACGGTAGATGTAGTATATCTTGACTTTAATAAGGCTTTTGATACTGTCTCACCTGATGTTCTCATAAACAAACTAGGAAAATACAACTTGGATGGAGCTACTATAAGGTGGGTGTATAGCTGGTTGGAAAACCATTCCCAGAGAGTAGTTATCAGTGGTTCACGGTCAAGCTGGAAGGGCATAACAAGTGGGGTCCTGCAGGGATCAGTTCTGGGTCCAGTTCTGTTCAATATCTTCATCAGTGATTTAGATAATGGCACAGAGAGTACACTTATAAAGTTTGTGGATGATACCAAGTTGGGAGAGGTTGCAAGTGCTTTGGAGGATAGGATTAAAATTCAAAATTATCTGGGCAAACTGGAGAAATGGTCTAAAGTCAATAGGATGAAATTCAATAAGGACCGATGTAAAGTACTCCACTTAGGAAGGAACAATCAGTGGCACACATACAAAATATGAAATGACTACCTATGAAGGAGCACTGTGGAAAGAGATTTAGGGATCATAGTGGATCACAAGCTAAATATGATTCAACCAGTGTATTAGCAGGAGTGTTCCAAGCAAGACACAAGAACTAATTCTTCCACTCTACTCTGCGCTGATTAGGCCTCAACAGAGTATTGTGCCCAGTTCTGGGTTCAACATTTCAGGAAAGGTGTGGACAAATTGGAGAAAGCCCAGAGAAGAGCAACAAAAATGATTAAAGGTCTAGAAAACATGACCTATGAGGGAAGACTGAAAAAATTGGGTTTGTTTAGTCTGGAAAAGAGAAGACTCAGGGGACATGATATCAGTTTTCAAGTACATAAAAGATTGTTACAAGGAGGAAGGAGGTAAATTGTTCTCGTTAACCTCTGAGGATGGGCCAAGAAGCAATGGGCTTAAATTGCTGCAAGGGCAGTTTAGGTCAGACATTAGGAAAAACTTCCTAGCTGTTAGGGTAGTTCAGCACTGGAACAAATTACCTACGGAGGTTATGGAGTCTCTGTCATTGAGATGATCCCTGTTAGGGATGGTCTAGATAATACTTAGTCCTGCCATGAGTGCAGGCACTGGATTAGGAGACATCAGGGGGCCCCTTCCAGTCCTACGATTCTATGATTCTAAGTACTCATCCTGAATAACGTCAAAGCAAGAGAGCAAGATGAGCCTGATTTACAGCAATATTACAAAGTAAGAGCGTTCTCCCCTATTCTAGAATAACTGGCATAGGAGAGGGTCAACATTGTAAGTTTCACCTACTTATTCTTCTACTGTGAAAGAGCGCTGGGCTTGCCTCCACCATGGAAGAAGCCAGCCAGCCAGCTGCGCCTACACTACAAGTGAAGGGTGTGATTCCCAGCTCATGTATACGTACTCACGCTAGCTTTTATTGAGCAATGTAGACATAGTAGCATAGGCAACGGCATCATGGCTTAGCCATGTCGAGTACAAACCCGCCTGACAGCTAAGCCTTGCCACCACTGCTGCTGCTCATAGTGGCCTAAGAAACTATGGATTTCAGGGGATCAGCAGGAGACAAGGGGCATCATTGCAGATGCCCCTATCTTTGCTTTGTTTTTCTGGCTCCCCATGTCCCAGGAGAGCATGACTATAGTAACTAATACGCAGCTAGGTGGTCATGCCCCTAACCTCTATTCTGGTCCCTTCTTCTCATTTCCACGTATGGGTCATTTCCTATGCAAGAATGATCTCAGGGAGGTCAAGGGAAGGTGAGATGGTATCACAAAGATGTCTGATTCCTCCTTCCACTTCAGCACAGTCTGGGATGGCTTCCTATTTGAACATAGGAGGAATAATCCGCTCTTGATTTTACTCAGTGGGTGTTTTCCCAGAGCGAGCGGTAAATAAAGATTTCGGGATTAGACTCTGTGTGTTGTTAAAAGGGAAAGATGATTATGCTGGCATGCGAGCAAATGTTTAGGGTTAAAGTCTCCTAGAATTATAGTGGCACCATTTGTGTTATTAATTAAGGTCCTGTCGGTGTTTCCACTATAAATCCTTATTATAAAATTTCACTCTAGATTAAAACTCAGCCTAGAAAGTTCCCTCCTGGGAGGTGATATCTTGAAATCTGTTACCGATGGTGTCAAGACCTGAGTCATTGATTTTGAGAGACGCCCAGTAGTGTTCTCTTCTTCTTTGCCCCCACCCACACACACAAAAAGGGGAATTACAGTCAGTTCTTTAGGTGGTATTTATATAATAAATGCAACAACAAAAACCCAACTGGCATTAAAATAATGAAGCATGTGATGGTAGAAAGCTGCAGCTGGCGCTTCCTCACGATTAACATATCTCTGAGTGGGGCTAATGACAATGGCTAGGTGCACTGTGGTGGATATCTGCATTCTGGCACTCTGTTATGACTGCATTTTCAAGGGCTCAGCACCCACCCTCAGGGCCAGGTGTCAAAAGTGCTTAGCGCTCGACAGCTCCCATGTGTGATATGCGAGGCCAGATTTTTCAGGGAGCACCACACCCAACATGCTGAGCAATTTTGAAAACCTGGCTCTGAGGGTGGGTGCTGAACACTTTTGAGAACCTGGCCCCTATATGCCTGTAGTCTCCATAGGCCTCAATGGAAGATCCAGGCATGTAGGGAAACCTCAGTGTGGTTCTGAGAGGAGAAATGGACTCTGTGCCAAATCTGAGGAAACAGGTTTGATGCAGGAAAATCCCACAGAAATAGATGGGAGGAGGCCTCCTCTTTTAGTCTGTGGAGCTGGTTCATGGCTGCAGTAGTCCATGAAGCTATTGCATAGGGCCCAGGAGACCTAAGTTCTGTTTGCAGTCTCTCTGGGTAAATTCTGTGTCTCAGATTATCTGTCTATCATTTGCACCTACCTAGCTATCTTATTTCAGAATGATAGCCATGTTGGTCTGTATCAGCAAAAACAACGAGGAGTACTTGTGGCAACGGGGTTTGTTGCAAGGATAGGTTCCTGGGTTAGTGTTTTTGTTGTGTGATGTGTAGTTGCTGGTGAGTATTTGCTTCAGGTTGGGGGTCTGTCTGTAAGCAAGGACTGGCCTGTCTCCCAAGGTCTGTGAGAGTGAAGGATCGTCCTTCAGGATAGGTTGTAGATCCTGGATGATGCGCTGGAGAGGTTTTAGTTGGGGGCTGAAGGTGACGGCTAGTGGTATTCTGTTACTGTCTTTGTTGGGCCTGTCCTGTAGTAGGTGACTTCTGGGTACTCTTCTGGCTCTGTCAATCTGTTTCTTCACTTCAGCAGGTGGGTATTGTAGTTTTAAGAACGCTTGGTAGAGATCCTGTAGGTGTTTGTTTCTGTCTGAGGGATTGAAGTAAATGTGGTTGTATTTTAGAGCTTGGCTGTAGACAATGGATCGTGTGATGTGGTCTGGATGAAAGCTGGAGGCATGTAGGTAAGTATAACAGTCAGTAGGTTTCCGGTATAGGGTGGTGTTTATGTGACCATCGCTTATTTGCACTGTAGTGTCCAGGAAGTGGATCTCTTGTGTGGACTGGTCCAGGCTGAGGTTGATGGTGGGATGGAAATTGTCGAAATCCTGGTGGAATTCCTCAAGGGCTTCTTTTTCAAGAGTCCAGATAATGAAGATGTTATCAATGTAGCGTAAGTAGAGTAGGGGCGTAGGGGATGAGAGCTGAGGAAGTGTTGTTCTAAGTCAGCCATAAAAATGATGGCATACTGTGGGGCCATGCGGGTACCCATAGCAGTGCCACTGACTAGAAGGTACACATTGTCCCCAAATGTGAAATAGTTGTGGGTGAGGACAGTCACAAAGTTCAGCCACCAGGTTTGCCATGACATTATCGAGGATACTGTTCCTGACGGCTTGTAGTCCATCTTTGTGTGGAATGTTGGATGTAGAAGGATGTATATGGCCCCAATTACTGTAATATAAGAGCACCTCACAATCTTTAACATATTTACCCTCAGAGCATCCCTGTGATTTAGGGAAATGCCGTGATCCCCATGGGGAACTGAGAAACAGCGACTTGGCCAAGGTCTGCGGTGTGCTTTTGGCAAAGCAGAGAATTGAAACGTCCAAGTCCGAAGCTAGCACCCTAACCACTGGGCCATCCTTCCTCTCATCGTCATGGTATCTGAGCATCTCATTTGAGGATAAATCTTCATACCAAACTCTCAGGGGTGGTGTGAGAATAAAACCTTGTCTACACTTGCCTGCACTTGCAGCAGCATGTAGGGTATGTGCAGCTACATGCCGCAGTGAAAGGCTCTAGAAGGGAGGAAGGAGGCAGTGGGAAAAGTCTCAGGCAGCAGGATGCTACACTTCTACAAACAGCCATGTAGATGGGGAAGGCGCTGCTAGGGTGTGGAGAGAGTGTGTAGGGTTCAGGCATGCAGAACATTCTACACTACTTGTCTCAGCAATGCCTACTGTCTGCATTGCGGTTTATGCCCAAGCTAGCTGGGCTTGCAGCGTCTGTAGTCGCCGTCCCGCCGCAAGTATAGACTTACCCTCAGTTCATTGTTGTTTGCATAGTGTTTTGAGATCTTTGGATGGCAAAGACTTTATTATTATTATTTATTAATTAATTTTATTAAGACTGTAACTGGAAAAGTAAAAAGCGTGCGTGAACTAATATACACCCCCCCACCATTAATTTTTTTTGATCATCTCTGAATACATTAACTGCAAGTATATTTTTATCAGGAGACGACTAGGTTCACATCCTGGGATTGGAAAGAGCATTACCATAATTCTGAGTTAGTGCCCACTCCCTATTAGAACCAGACTCTCATCAGGCATGCTTAAATGATAATGTATGTTTTAACAGGCAGAGAGTTCTAAACTGAGCTGAAATGTATGTCCCCCTCTTTGAAATCATGTGTATTTCACTCTCACTTGGAAATCGAAGAGCTGAATCTGTGAAGAGTGACAATCTGTCCCTGTGGTTTACTGGGCTTTTTTTAAAGGAGTTTTTCAGTAGAAACCAGAGACTGGTGGATGCAGATTTAACAGAAATCAGCTGACTGTGCTGCCATTTACTTTTATATGAGGGTGGAGGAGGAATTGGCAGAGCAGTAGAAGAAAGCTGTCTCAGAGCTATTATCATATTGTTTTATCTCAAATTTCTTTCTTTCCTTGGCCTACAATTTTTTTAGTTGCCTTGATGTGGTGGTTTAAATTGTAGCTTGAAGCTGCCACCCGTAGTAAGGAGCTCCTGGAGGCATTGTGCTTAAGGCACACTCAGTGCTTCTGGGGCACAGGGAGTCCCTGTGATACTGTCTGAAAGGGGACAGCATGTCTTCCTGCTACTCTTGTGTGTAGGGCCTGTGGAGTGAGTCCTGGGGGCATTTTCATAAGGGTGGATTGATAAACAGCAGGAAGGAGCCTGCAGAAATATAAATAGTCCTAAAGACACAAACCAGATTCACACAGAGATAGCAAGAGAGGGGAACTGCTGCTAGTGTCAACCAAGTCCTTTCCATGCTGCCCGTAAAACTAGCCAGGAGTCTTCCAACAAAACCTATTTCTTTCTTCAGGAAAATGCTGTTTGTCAAAACTGAAACTTTACACAGAAATGTATAATTTTTTATTAAACTTTATTGGAAGGCTTCTTGGGGGCAGAATGGAATTCCTGGTCAGAGAGAGGGAGACCCCCTGCAACAGCCAATAGCCTAGTGGATAGGGCATTGCCTTGGGATTGGGAGAGCCACATTCAACATCCTGGTCTGCCTGATTGGCCAGGTAGAGCAGGGATTTGAACCAGCCTATCAAGAGTCTCTTTCTTAGTGTGGAACAGCAACATCATTTTTTGGAAATCTCAAAGTTTCGCAGGATGGGGAAACCATTTTTTCACCCAGCTCTGGCTGTCTGCAGGGCCATGGCCTACTCACTCCACCCTGCCACTAGACTAGCTTCACACAGTCCCGCTGCTCCCGGATTGAGAAGACTGATTGTGCCTGATTCCTGTGCCAGGGCAGGATTTGAAAAGGGGGAGGCTCCTTGTGCCCCTTTTCTCACCTCGACCACCCACTCATTACTGGTAGAGCATGTTTTCCACTGACATTCATATAGTTTTAGTCCAGTAGTTCTCAAACTTTTGTATTGGTGACCCCTTTCACGCAGCAAGCCTCTGAGTGTGACCCCCCCTTATAAATTAAACACACTTTTTTAAATATATATATTTAAGACTATTATAAATGCTGGAGATGAAGCTGGGCTTGGGGGTGGAAGCTGACAGCTCGCAACCCCCATGTAATAACCTCGTGACCCCTTGAGGGATCATGACCCCCAGTTTGAGAACCCGTGTTTTAGTCAGTGTTGGCATAGTTGACACAAGGTGAATCTCTGCTGTCTCTCCATTACTACTATACAATTAGGGTTGATGTCAACTGTTGGGAATGGGCCACATCCACCCTAATTGAATTGGCCTCATTAGCACAGACACCTCCACTTGGTAAGGCAACTCCCATCTTTTCATGTGCTGTATATTTATACCTGCCGACTGTATTTTCCACTCTATGCATCTGATGAAGTGGGTTATAGCCCACAAAAGCTTATGCCCAAATACATTTGTTAGTCTCTAAGGTGCCAGAAGGACTCCTCGTTGTTTTTGCTGAACCAATAGAGTGGCAGGTGGTCTTTACAGCTCAAATGAAGCCCACTAGATTTTCTCAGATTTTCAGATTTTCTCAGCCTGAAAGCTGCAGGTTGCCGTTAGGCTTCTGGGCTCGTGTTGTTGGTGAAATTCCCAGAGCAGCCTCACTGATGCTCAAATGCTGCTTTCTCTTCTCAGCCTCCTGCAATCACCCAACAAACATTGTCATAAACACGGTTTAAACTTCCTCACGAGGGGAAACTAGGAAATACGTCTTTCTTTGACTGAACCATTTTGTTTTAGTCTATCCCTAGTGAAGGGGAAAGTATGACCCCTGGAGTCTGTAAATTCTGTTTCCTTGACTATCCTAAAAGCTGGGGCAGAGTTTTCCTTTTTTTTGTTCTTGGGGCTGGCCCTAGACCAAATGGCACCCCAGGCGAGGAGCGTCTTCAATGCCCTCTGCTTCATTAGTTAAACTTTTGAATACCTTATTTTTTATTGCATTTCTAGCCCATTTCACAACTTTGATGCACGATTTGCATGCATGATTATCTCTTATATACCCACGAGGGCATGGCTGACAACATTCTAGGAGGTTTGAGGAAAATGTAGTCCTCACAAAGTCTGGAAGGTTCCATGAGATTCTACAAAGATCCAGAACATTCTAGGACAGGGGTAGGCAACCTATGGCACGCGTGCCGAAGGCGGCACGCGAGCTGATTTTCAGTGGCACTAACACTGCCCGGGTCCTGGCCACCGGTCCGGGGGGCTCTGCATTTTAATTTAATTTTAAATGAAGCTTCTTAAACATTTTAAAAACCTTATTTACTTTACAACAATAGTTTAGTTATATATTATAGACTTATAGAAAGAGACCTTCTAAAAACGTTAATACGTATTACTGGCACGCGAAACCTTAAATTAGAGTGAATAAATGAAGACTCGGCACACCACTTCTGAAAGGTTGCCGACCCCTGTTCTAGGAGGTTAGTGAAAAAAATGAATCCACATACTGAATACCTGAAACATTTCCCTTCAAACATTCTATTTTCCCTTTTGTCGCGAACACCAAAACCAGTACACCGATCCCAGAATCTCCCAAGCCTGACACCCCAGGGCTCATATGGGTCACCTGCCCCTGAATCTGGCCCTGCTTGTGGTTAGGAAGTACAGTAAGAGGGTTCCTTATGTTTAGAGTCAGTTACAGCTTGGAGTATAGTACAGGTGGAATCTGAGATGTAACGTAATCAGAAAGGACAGTTTGAGGATGATTGCAGTGATACAGGTTCTTGACAATTTTTTGACGTGTGCCAGTCATGGCTCAGAGCACTCTGAATGGACTTATTCCTAAACTCCCTGCAACCCTCCATTTTCAGAAATCTCCAATTCAAATAAGTATCAATTATAGTTCCCAACTCCGCTTCCCTGACCATCATCCACTTTCAAATAAACTTTCCACTAGCTTCCAACTACCAGGCTCCACTTGCCATTTAATTTAAATATGAAGCAGCCATATTTGAGATGCTCGGATGCGGGAGGAGTTATTTTTGTGATTATAAAAATACATACTACAAAATGCCACCTGGAAAGGGTCTGTTCCATTTTATTAGGGTCAGAATCGTCATCCAGGACTTGCAGTGTCAGACTGTAGGTGACAAGAGGGTGTGTGTGTGTGTGTGTGTGTGAGAGAGAGAGAGAGAGATTTGAAGGTTATACAATATTTTGCTAAAAAAGCAGTACAATTAAGAAATAGGTGAGAGTAAAAGATTTGGGAAGAGGAATAAAAAAGAATAGCCCTTGATAGAATGGGGATGGAGGAGGGAATAAAATATGTTGGGATTAGTATTCTGACCTATATTAGATAGCGCCTATGAAACCCATTAAGGATAAGGGATCCCGTGTGCTGGGTGCTGTAGATAGCCAAGATTAAACAGATTAACGAAGAAGAAAGACAGTCCCCATCCCAGGGAGCTCAGAATCTAGGTCTGACAGGATGCAACAGGGACAAAACGGACAAATGAGGCGGGAGGATGTGGTAACAATAAAATGATCAGAGTTTAGCAGGAAGGCAGACATCTCGGATCACCTAGCCAGTGCCAGGTATCCAGGCAGAGGTTGGCTTTAAGGTGGGATTTAAGAGGAAAAGGTGGCAACTTTATGAATTTTGACAGGGAGTTTCTCCCAGGCATTATATGGAGGTGGGGCGTGGCGGCATGACAGAGAGCGCAGGATGTTTGAGGGGAAAATGGACAGGTAGGCGATTGAGGCTGCCATCATTGGGAGATCAAAAGTGAGAGCTTGAGTGCATAGCCCCACCCTGTTTATCAGGCGTAAGTGATGAAAGGCCTTAGAGGCCAAGACGAGGAATTTGCACTTGATGTGGTGGAGGAGGGGGAGCCAGTGGAGAGAGACAAAGAAGGGGGCAGATATGCCCTGGTTGAAGTGATGAGCTGGGAAGATGACCCTTGCAGCAATGTTTGAAAGAGGCTTGAGGTGATCAGTGTGACTTGCCTGAAGGCCAGAGATTACAGTAGTTAATGGGCAAGTTGATGAGGGCCTGAACAAGAGCTTTGGCAGCCTGGACAGACAGGATATGGTTAATCTGTGAATTTTAATTTGGCTCCATCTGAGGGCGTGTCTGTAGAATGAATTAGTGCACAGCAAACTGGGTTGTCCATCTCCAGTGCTCTGGTGCACCACGTGAACCTTGCTGCTGCACACGAAAAGTGCTACAGCAGTAGGTCTAAGCGCACAAGGGAACTTTTAGTGCACAACAGCAGGGTCCAGATGGACAGCGCGTGGCACACTGAAGTGCTGTAGATTTACGGTCCGGCTTGCCACCACACACTAACTTCTCATAATGACAGACCCTGAGCTGGTGTCATTTACATGCCCTGGAGGCTGGGAGAAAATGTAAGTTACACCATCCCTTCAATTCCCTTGAGATGTTAGATTCCCTTCGGTAATTTGCCTGCCCTCAGAATTGTTGGCGTAACTTGGGATGTTGCCATCGCTTGGTGTCTTGCATCACAATTGACTAGGTGCATTCAGAGTTGTTGGTTTTAATTTGCTTTTCTCTGATGCACCAATTATTGGCCGTTGCTGGAGGCTGGTTCCTGGACTGACTAGATCAGTAGTCCAATATGGTAATTCCTATGTTGCATATGATGTTGAATGATTCTTTTTTCAAGACGTGGCAACCTCTGTCATGGGATATGCCTGGCAGGGCCGGCTCTAACTTTTTTGCCGCCCCAAGCAAAAAAAAAAGAGTGCCGCCCCGCCATAGCACCCTCCGAGCGCCGCCCCGCCGCAGCACCCCCCCGAGCGCCGCAGCACCCCTCCCGAGCGCCGCGCCACCGTAGCACCCCCCCGAGTGCCGCACCGCCGAAACACCCCCCCTGAGCGCCGTGCCGCCGAAACACCCCCCCTGAGTGCCGTGCCGCCGAAACAGCCCCCCCAGAGCGCCGCCCCGCCGAAACACCCCCCAGAGCACCGCCCCGCCGAAACACCCCCCCAAGCGCCGCGCTGCCAAAACACCTCCCCCGNCCTTGAGCGCCGCCCGCCGAACCAAAAAAACCCCAAAAACCCGAGTGCCCCCCGCCACCCCAAGATTGGCCACCCCATACAAGGTGCCGCCCCAAGCACGTGCTTGGTCGGCTGGTGCCTGGAGCCGGCCCTGATGCCTGGCTCTGGGAATGGGAGTAACGCAAATATTTCAGTTGTACTCCAGCTCAGATTTTAATGATTTTTAGCAACTTCTGGGTAGATGTATTTGAAAAGCAGCA
This sequence comes from Platysternon megacephalum, assembly GCA_003942145.1. Classification (NCBI taxonomy): domain Eukaryota; kingdom Metazoa; phylum Chordata; order Testudines; family Platysternidae; genus Platysternon; species Platysternon megacephalum. Next base: position 9,886,964 of record QXTE01000013.1, read on the forward strand.
ATTTCACCTTTTGAGGGTTTTTGCAAACATTTTTGCTGGCTTTGACCCACTGAGGTTCACACCCCAATGTTAGCTTTGAGCTTCACTTTTGAATGAAGCCAATTTTGAGATTTAAATAATGTAAAACCACCACTTAACAGGAAACAGTTTGATTGAATAGCTGGCAAACATTAGTGAACCTTTTGACAAACCCGCTCCGATTGTTGACTTGGTAAACGAAATCTTAGACAAGGTGAGACAAGGGGTGTTGTGTTTCTTTGTGAACATTTTTTCACAGCTCTTTTGTCAGAGCTGAAAATCAGATGGCTGCTCTGTGTTTTACTGGCTGCAAGGCATGGGTCACTTGCATATGACTTTCCATGCAAACCGTGTCACATTTCATACTGATGTGTCAAAAGAGGAGATGAGCCAGTTTAAACCCGGTGGCTAATTTACTGTGGGGTTTTGTGGTGTTGTTGAGAGAACATTCTGTAGATATATTTGTGCATAAGTAACTGTTAAATCAATAATTTACACTGAAACAGCGAGTTGAAAAGGTGGAGTTTGATTCATCCTTGCATCCAGGGAGGCAGCTGTGCCCAGGCGGAAATTCTCTGTGGGTGGACTGAGTCGTTATGCTGTCTCCATCTGCCAGAGGCACAGATATAAAATCCATAGGAGTCCCACCAGCACAGGAGATTTGTGCTCTTCTCACAGGTATCCCATCCCCATTTCCTTTTCTTGGCAAGCCCCAACCACCAGGTGACTTTTGTTGGCTGACTGCACACCTTGTCCCTGGAGGAGCAAGGGTTGCAGGTGGCGTGTGCAACCGTTGCTCTCAATGGACTTTCTGCTCTTAGGGGCCCGCACCTACTGGTGGAAGCTGGACACTGATTCTGGCCCCTTTTGTGTGTGCCAGTGTTAAGGTACTTTCTTTGAAGCTGGCATTGAAAGAAACCCAAGCCTTTGTTTTGTGGCACATGATCGTGCCCTTTTACATAAAGGCATTTTACATTTACTTAATTACAGTTGCCCAGATGAATTTCTTCAATCATTTAATATGCAGTATTGTTGAGAAGCTGTTAAGGGGGTTTAATTCATTTAAATTATAGCACAAGGGAACATCCACTTCACTGTAAAATTATACTACGCGGAGCACTGGAATTCCTTTATTGTAAATGCTTTGTTGAAGGCTCCCTTGGTCACAATACAACTTGCATTACAGGTTTCATAATATTTGGCACTTGTTGTGACTCCAGGTTATTAGAGTTGCAGTGTGAGGCTGGAGATATTCACCTCTATTTAAGAATACTAGCTTAATTTAGAAACTAGAAAGCACTGAAGTATCCATGTGGGGAAATGTGTTTGCAAATATTTCCAAGGTAGTTACTCCTGGTAGATTTCCAAGTCTATTCAATGTGTAACATAAGACAAGCTGGTCCTTTCAATCAGACTGAATGCTTACATTATACTGCCTCCTCGCTGCTCTCCCAATACGTTGCCCAGGCTACAGTGCAAACGAGGATGCCCTGACTGGCTGTCTGCAGTCTCAGGCAGCCCTGCACTGTGGTCACAGTCAGAAGGTTCTCTTCACTGTTGCGAGGGCTAGAAACTTTAACTTTCCAAAAGATGAAACCTTTATTTCTGCAGAAGCTAATGGAGCCACCAGAGAAGTTTTGGTACAGCACCCCAGAGAATATCAACTCAGGCCTTATCTAGCAGGGACTACCTGTGATTAAATGTAAGCAGTGCTTAAGTGCTTTGGTGGATCAGGGCCTTAGTGACCATTGTCTTCAGAGCTGCCACAGTCCCCTGCACATCAAAGTCATCTCTTGCTCCTCATTTTATGCAAGGCCATAGAATTTAGCTGGATCTTCTGAAATTGACAAATGTTGGAATGACTGCTTGAAATGCACGTGCATTGTAAAGTAACATGCAACATGATACACTGATACTATAGAATGAAAGTTAGAGCTCAACTTATAGTGTTTTATACATTTGGAGGAAATTATCATTTGGTAACTGCTTAGCTAAGGAATACCATGGTGTGAATTTATTTACCTTGAAAACTGTTTATGCATTTGTTCTACTGGTTTTGTTGGCTGCATTTACCTTAAATACGAGTTAATTGTTTATTTCTGAAACTAATGATGCAAGAGTAATTAAAATTAACAGACAAAAGATTAAAATTAGCAATCAGAGAGACAGTTATTGTGCTTTTGTACTAATGGGAATTTCTTTTCATGTCATTTTATTGCATAAAAATGCAACACACCGATTACTGGAAAAATTAGAAGTGAGAATATGGAAAAGCCTGTCTGACAAATGTATTTAAATTTTAAAAATGTAAGAGTGAAATGAAAAACTTCCTTTAGATTTGTTAGGCTTCTTAGCCAGCTGAGAATTTTAAAGTGATTGGGAAAAACTGTAGAGAATAAAGTACCTCTCATCGGAAAATTATATTATGGGGATTTGATCCTGCACCCCGCATCTCTCTGCTTCCAGTCCCAGAGGTTTCAAAAGTTTACAGAACTGGACTCTAGCACTTATTTCTCATTGTATTGGGATGAATACAGAATCCTCAAGCAGGTGTTATGGTCCAAGGGCTTGTCTAAATAAAAAGGTTATACTGCTTTAACTCTACTGCTGTCGTTACAGTGGTATAAGCCCCTAGTGTGGACACAGTTATACCGATATAAATGTGCTTTGTATGGCTACTCCTATACACTAAGGCCTGGTCTACACTGAGGGGGGGGGGGTCGATCTAATTTACGCAACTTCAGCTACGTGAATAACGTAGCTGAAGTTGACGTACTTAGATCTACTTACCGCGGTGTCTTCACTACGGCGAGTCAACTGCTGCCGCTCCCCCCATCGACTCTGCCTGCGCCTCTCGCCGAGCTGGAGTACAGGAGTCAATGGGAGAGCACTCAGGGATTGATTTATCGTGTCTAGACTAGATGCGAGAAATCGATCCCCGCTGGATCGATCGCTGCCCACCGATCCGGCCGGTAGTGAAGACATACCCTAAGGGGAATAACTGTGCTGCTATAGGGCATCCTTGGAATCTTTGAATCTTTATACTTGTATAACTGCATGCACACGAAGGGTTGTAGCGATATACCGGTTTAAAATCACACAAGATAAAAGGGGAAATTTTGTTCCTTCCATGCATGAAACAGCTGGTTTGTTAGTCATGCTCTAGACTATGGAATGAACGTTAGGGGGGAGGGGAGGGGAGGGGCAGTCCCCTCAGAACCACCAGGCATGGGAACAGAGTGCCAGCTCTGAGCCCCCGGGGAAGGGTGGCTCAAGGAGAACAGTGTAGCCATTGTTTCCCCACAGCCCAGGGCTGCCCTTGCAACCTTCCTTTTAGGGGAGGGAGAGTTTACACGTGAAAGTTAACACCTCCTTTCTGAGACTGCATTAACTTTGTTCCTCAGTCGCCCAGTTTTGTGAGATCCTTTTGTAGCTCTTCACAGTCTTGCTTTGGACTTCACTAGCTTTGCCACCTCACTGTTTACCCCTTTTTCCAGATCTGGGCTTAAGGGACTGGGGGGAGGGGGTCTTATACACATTATACACATTTCCCCCTTGCTGCTACCTCCAGACCAATGCCTCCTCAGTCGACATGATGGAGACCTCTCAGACCCACAGTGTATCCTGTGTGGGGTCTGTCCCAGCGGACAGAGCAATTTTGCATGTGGAAGGTCCCCACTGTTTGTAATGATCCCAGAAATTAAAAGGCACAGTGCCAAAAGTGAAATCCCTGCAAGCTGCATGGAAACTTTTTAAAGACAGCATAATAGAGGCTCAACTTAAATCTATACCTCAAATTAAAAAACATAGTAAAAGAACCAAAAAAGTGCTATGGTGGCTAAACAAATAAGTAAAAGAAGCAGTGAGGGACAAAAAGACATCCTTTTAAAAACTGGACGTCGTCGTCATCTTCTTTCGTACGGCTCGGGTAGATAGCAACGACTACAAAGACAACCTTCTCGTGGTGCTTCTGTTAAGTGTTGGTGTTTTTTGTGCTCTATGTTTTGTGCAAATTCACCAATATACCAGTGTTGTCAACTGGCCACTGGACATCGTATTACCGACCTCCCAGTGAACGTAGCAACGATTTCAAAGTGGAAGTTAAATCCCAGTGAGGAAAATAGAAAGGAGCATAAACACTGGCAAGTGAAGTGTAAACATATCATTCGTAAGGCCAAAATTTTTTTTGAAGAACAACTAGCCAAAGACTAGCAAATTGTTTTTTAAGTACATCAGAAGCAGGAAGCCTGCTAAACAACCAGTGGGGCCACTGGACGATCGAGATGCTAAAGGAGCACTCAAGGATGATAAGGCCATTACGGAGAAACTAAATGAATTCTTTGCATCGATCTTCACAGCCGAGGATGTGAGGGAGGTTCCCAAACCTGAGCCATTCTTTTTAGGTGACAAATCTGAGGAACTGTCCCAGATTGAGGTGTCATTAGAGGAGGTTTTGGAACAAATTCATAAACTAAACCGTAAGTGCACTTGTGTGGAGAAACTAGTCTCCGTTCCCACCCCACACACCCAGCTGCACAGATAAGCAAGGTTCAGCTTGCCTTTATTTTTGGTTACAGCATTCAGCATTCAACTGTTCCTGCCTCTTAAACACCCTTTGTGCTCCCTGTTCATTTCGACAGCTACCCAGTAAACAGGCTGTTAAACCACACAACGGCAGTGGCTTTAACTTGCAGCCATTGTACTTTCTCCAATAACCCTCTGCCTTACACCCAGACTGTAAGCCCATCAGAATTTCCGTCCTCAATAAGCAGGGTGAATTTCCATCCTGCACCCCCGCCACCCAGGAATTAAACTGGCAGTTGTTCTACCATCCCCGGCAAATTTTAGTCCTTGTTTTGTTCCAGAATATCTTGATCTTTCAAGAGTTTGTTAGGTAGAAGCAGAGGAGGAAAGAACAGATGGTCATTGGTATTGCTGAACAGTATCATCGATGACACCTACTCAAATTGGCAGCTGCCATTCTAGTTGGTGCCAGACTGCAGATGTACTGACATGAGTTTTAGACTCATCACTTACTGTAGAGCTAAACTTGCAACATAGGACACTTACTGCTAACCCGCTGAGACCACATGCATCACCCGGAGAGTAGGCAGGAGTGGGAATCTTTTGGCGTGGCACAGAACAAATGTTTTAGTAGTCGGAGTTCAGGTCTTAGTGGCTTTTATAGGCTAATGATGAAGGGCTAATACAGGAAGATAGACTTATTGTTAAGGTATTGGACTGGGAGCTAGGTAATCTGGGTTCTATCCCTGTTCTGCCACAGTCCCTATGTGACTTTGTCATTTAGGGCCATGTTCTGCAACCTTTGCTCCCACTGAGAAGCACATGGACAGTACCATGGAATGGATGAGGCAGAGTGCATGCTACAAAATGATGATGTGTCACTCTGTGAGCATCAAGGTAGTGATGGGTGAGATTGTCCCCACTTCTCTTCAGCAGCCCCAGGAGTGGTATGTGTCTGCCGGGCCCCTTTCACAGAGCACTGGGCAAATTGTGCAATCTCGCCCTCCATAATTCCTCTTTCTCCTTATTGTTTACACCCTTCAAATACGGATAGAGGCTTAGCCCCACCTCCTCTGTCCCCTAGGTAACCGATCCATAATTCATTTAAACGTTTCTCATGCCTGTCCCTAGCTATTTTTGTTGATCTGCTCCAAGCTCCTTCAAATTTGTCTGGACACATTACCAAAAAGATACAGAGCTGAACACCACATTCCCGTGATGGCCACACCAGAACTGTCTAGAGAAGAGGGGTTGTTACCGCCTTGCTCTTTGAAATGTTGCCTTTAGAATGTAGCCCAAAGCTACACTGGCCTTTTTGCCACCATGCTGCATAGCAAGCGCATGTCCAATTTGGTGTCTGCTCTCACCTCTGTTGTAAGTCTCTGTTTTAATCATTACTACTGCGTGTGTTAGATTATTTTCCCCCACAGGTATTAGTTTGCATCCTTCCAAATGGAATCTCAGTTTGTTATTTTATGCTCATGTATTTGATCTCTTGAGCTCTCCAGGTTCCTTTGTGATTTCTCTGTCTCAGCCGGCACTCCAGTTCCTCCCAATTTAGTATTGTCTGCACTCTCTATTAATGTGCCATTTGCTGCCTCATCCATAAATATTACCAGTCTAACACCAGTCCTGGTTGTACCCAGCTGAACACCCTCCTCAGGGCAGCACGTGTTCAACATGTTAAAGATTCTCCAAGTAAAGAAATTTCTCCTAAATTCCTTTTAATGCTCAGTCATTTCAATTTGAGCCTGTTTTGTTCCACTGGAACAGCTTTGTTACATTATCCAAGTAATGAATATATGTCTGTCATTATTATTCTTATATTTAATCTCTATAATAAAATAGGATCATTTTCCAAACTGTACATATTTCACAAGAATCTTTACAGAGGTCTATGTTGCAAGCGGCAAGAATCATGGTTTATCTATCACCTACACGTGCAAATCATATAAAATATTGCTGAATAAAACTCTTACATTTTTTATGCTTCTGCAATGATTTTGTTCTGTTTTGTATCCTAACAGGTGACAGAACAAAGCATAAGTGAGTTATTGAACATAGTTTCTAGCTTTGGATGAATAGTTTGTAGTGGGTGATTTATTTTACCTCTTCTTCTCTTTGTGAATTGTCCACATGCTGTTTGCAATGTGACCACCTTTATCTGTCGTTTGAAATTATTTGCCAAATATCTTCCCCAAATGATTTTTGGTCTGTAGATTTCAGGCAAATGATTTATTGTGAGCGTTCCATTCACCGCACCTCTCTGCCTTTCATCTCACCCGCTTCTGTAAAAACGTGACAATGATGCCTCCCTCCCTCTGTAAAGCACTTTGAAATTTAAGGGTATATATATACCTGATGCAACTGAAGTAAAAAATGTGAGGAGTAATGAATAGATTATTCATTGTGTTTGATTCACTCACTCCTAATCTGTGAATGTATAGATGTAAGTGTAACCCACACCCACTCAGTGTGATGCTGTCACCCTCTAGCCGTGGCTGGACCGCAGTTTAACCTGCTGCAACCTTGGTTAACAGAGGGGTGTCTTTTAGCTGAAGCAGGGGTGGGTCATGCATTTACAACCAGAGACCTCAGGTTCAGTCTCTGTTGCCAATGACCGAGGGGCACAGTCCATTATAGACTCCAATCCTGCAAATATTTACATACATGTTTAACTTGGTTCACATGAATAAAGTTAAATCATGTGTAAGTGTTTACAGGAATGGGCCTTGACTCCGTAGCCTATTATAGTATGTTTCAAGCTATTCTTTGGAAGGTATTGCCATTTAAAGATGAAGTGCCCGGGGAGTAGATATTTTTGTAATTTATGCAAATAAATTTACTCTCAATAAATCTGTCCTAAATTTTTAATTCAAGAGTTTGTTAGTAACCCTGGCGAAGGGTAATTAATATTTTAATGACAATAAAAACAGTTTCCAGATCATTATGGTTATAATTAAATATATTTTCCATAAATTTATTATGGAGATTGTAAGTAGCATTATCTTCAAATATTTTTTCATTGCACAGTTTATTATTTTTTTCAAGGTTCAGGAGAACAAAGAAAAGGGAAGAAGGGAAAATATATAATATATATATGTGTATGTATACACACGCTCACACTCACACACTAAAGGAGAAATGCTTTAGTGCTGCTGGTGGTTCAATAGGCGCAATTCCTCATCCGTACCAGGACTGACCCAATGGCTCAGGATGCCACAAGGGAAACCTTTCTCGTGCGGTAGAAAAAGAAGATCCTGTCCCCATATGGTCTTTGAAGACCCCATGATGTTTTTTTTTTAATTGCAAGAGTAGGGCTGTCAATTCTAGTATCCTAGACAAATTTGATCTTAGTTAATTACATTCTACCTCTCTAAATTCTCCTTGTAATTTCAAGTGACAATGTAGTTCACATCCTGTCCTAAACTAATGTGAAACGTTGAGTGACTGTTCTCTTCCACCTGTGACATGTTGTCTTTTCAGTGGAGGCAAAGTGATTCCCTGTCGGTGCATAGTCTGCAGGAGCTTCCATGACTGCATAATCTAGGTCAGGATTTAGTGCATGATTCTTCGCTCATTAAAGTCAATGGCAAAGCCCCCACTGACTCTAATGGTGCAGTATCAGGGTCTAATTGAGACCTTATGTGGAAACTATATTTGGTAGGGAATTTTCCATGAGAATGATTTTCCAATGGAATAATGTTTCCAGTAGTTAATGTTTGCTGAATCTGAAGGCTAATGCAAATATTTAGGAGAGCCCTTTATTGGGTGAAATATCAAATCTTCTCTGCTGTGTGAACAGAGCACATGCCCAATTTTAAGAATGTGAGTTGTCTCATTGGAGTCAGGGCCTATATGACCACTCGAACTTATGGAGATTCTCCATTCACTCCTGGCATCTGTCTTTGGAGCGGCCCTGAGCTGGCTCTCTTTTGGCAGTTCCGAACATCATGATTCAGTGATGACCATTACACCCTGTGTGCAAGTATTGTTATTCTAACAAGATTAGTTATCCCCTTACCTCCGTCACCAGCAAAGTCACTTCATTAGGAACCCAGGGAATGCAAAAGCTTTTGTGTGGGGAAGTGTCATTTTTCTAAAGAATAATTTGTAATGTGAATATCTCATCATATAAGTGTGTCAGACAGTCAAAGTGCTACTCCAGTAAATACCCCACTCTCCTGCTGGAAAGTCACCATCACTATTATCCCTCTCATTTACTGTGCATGCATCTCAAAGATGCAGATTGAGCCTGTGTAATTGGCTTGTTGTGCTCTTAAAAAGCTCTTTACGCTTGTGCACGGTAAGCTGTGCTACACGTTCAAATGTTTTGGCATTAAATATGAATCAAAAGAACAAGAGTCTGAATTTTCAGCACCCCGATACATAGATGAATATATGGAGAAAGATGAGAGTTATTTGTTGTTGTTGTTGTTGTTTTTTTAAACAAAAAGAGGCTTTAAGGAAGGCCCATTATCGTGATCATCTGGGGATAGAGTCACCTGTCCTTCGCCTCATACACAATCCTTGCTATTCACCTGGGCCTCTTAATTTAAGATAAATTGTTTTAGGGATGCCACATTATCTGCTTTTTCTTTCAATGGCAAAACCACCACTCCTACTTGATCTCTTTAGTGACCAGAATTTGAACTGGGGTTGGATCATAACAAAAGCCTTTTGCATACATTCGCCCCCTCACTGTTTAATGAGAGTATTGTCCGCTCTCAGCTGTGTGTACGTGGTGCTCCAATGTAACGCAGTGCCCTGGGGAGTTAGTCAGCCTGATTGATCTTTTTAGGGTGGTCTCCTGTAATCACTCTTTTATGACTAGAAGTCTGATTTTCCATCAGGAACTGGGTACCCAGCAAATATTATGGGATCGCGAGGTGTGCAGAGAAAACATGCTGTCCACTGAGGGGTCGAGTGCCTGGTAGACATAGTCCAGTGGAGGGCCAGAGGGAGTCCTGGGCATTTTCTACCCAGGACCATGTATGCTGCACGTCAACTGCTAGACCCTCTTTATGGGGCAGAGCTTACTACTCCTTCGAGCCAGTGTCGAGAGGGGATAGACTCCTCCTCCTTGACCTTCCCCATGCCTTCTGGGTTAGGGAGGGGCAGTCTCTGAACTCCCTCAAGCACAGGAAATGAAATTCTGCCCAGCCCTTACATGAGCTGCACCAGAGGGGAAGAAGTTTCTTGTGCCCTACCCCACACTGTGTCCACTTCCATGAGCCGGGCAAACTCTAGATCTGAGAAAGGGAGGCGATAAGGAGGACAATGGGGGCATGTTCCCCGCAGTAAAAAGAAACAAGCTGGACTTGTGCCCTCTTTGTTGGATCCCCCAGGAAACAGCCACTCGTGCCACTTACGCAATGTAGCCGTGTTGTGTGTGGTTGGTGGAGAAGAAAGGACTTCTCATCTGTTTTCTGCTCTTTACACAACATATGTAATATGTGGGGACCCCATGGGCACAGGAGGGGGCGGGACCAAGTTCACTAATTATACACAATAATATGCTCTGCCTAGCTACCCTGCTGCTCTGGCAGGGTTCTCGTGGCTTCTGGATCACAGATGATGGTGAGGGCCAATATAGGGCTCACAACCTATTTAAAGGGATACTGCCCCATTCCTACAGATTCCAGAGCTATCAATACATTATGTTTTGTCAGCAGTAAAATTTACACTATGTTTAGAGGAGGAGGGGGGGAAATCTGTACAAGCCAAAGAAAAATCGCAATTTTTTTTTTCAAAAAATAAAGCCTTGATTTTTGTCGATTTGGTTCCATGAAAGATATCCTTCTGTTCTTCATCTGAGATGCCAGCTGCAGGCAGTTTGTTAAAGGAAGCTTAGAATTGATGTGATTTAGAGTATGGTAAGAATGAATGACAATGGCTTTGTTATCTTTTTTTAATTTGTATATTTCCCCTGGAACATTTCCCATTAAGTGTAATTTAAAATTAACAGCTTACTCCAATCACTCCAAGTTACAGGTGGTGAGTAAAAGCTGCCCTTAAGACATTTTGATGAAAGCTGGGATGTTTTAGTGAGGTATTGCACAGACTTCGCAGATTGAAATCAGGCTGCTGGTTTGAGATGTTTTGCTGGTTTGGGTGTTGAATTTGCCGAAAAAAGATTTTTTAGAAGAAATACAAAATCCTGCAGCCTGTACTTACCATTACTACCGGGTCTTTCTACATTTCTCCTTTTCTTTTCACAGTAATAAAACAGATACTGTAGCAGCTGGACTACACAGAAGATGGGGGTGTGGCTCCAGGACTTAGACTAAGCAGTTTTTTTAGATTGCCGCTATTTGAGGCAGAGACCCTCTTTTTCTTGTGTTTGTACAGCACCTAGCACAATGGGATCCTCGTCTGTGACCAAGGCTCCTAAGTGCTACCTCAATACAAATAATAAATGGTGACGATAATAGAAAGTAACCTAGACCCTGATTCTACAGTCTGTTCTGCCTCCATAGAGCCCCATTTCTTTCAGTGGGGCTCAGAGTAGGTACAACGATCTGCCCTGTGGGGTAGCTTGCAGGAGCGGGGCTCTAGAGGCAGAAACTATGAATGATAAGGGCTACTGGAAATCTGCAGGAAGTTTTGTTAAATCCTATGAATATTTTTCTCTCTGATTCTTCAGAAGGTGCTGGAGAATCTGCAGAATTTATTCTAAAGCCACTTCACTTAAAACACACACGGAAGCACCAATAAGTTGTATAGTAAATTATTTCTATTTTTTCTGAATAGCATTAAACAAAGTGAGACACTGTGCACCCAGCTTTGTCTTTTAAAAATAAAATCTCCCCACACTTTTCTGAGATCTTCCTCGTTCCTTTTTGAGATCCTTCCCCATGTGATCTTCCATACCACCCAGAGCGTTGCCAGTTACCCTAGATCTCTTCTTTCCTTATCTCCTATAGCCCTATGCTGAAGACTTCATTGATTCTCCCCAATATAAATATTTGGTATAACTTTAAATTACACTCCTCTTTAAAACATGCAGATTTATGTCCATTGAACATCTTTTCCAGGTGAATCCAGCCACAGTAGATAAAGGATATTAGCTTGATGTTTTTCACAAAACTGATCAGCAGTGTAAGAGCGAAAACATTTTAAATGTTATCATTAGGTTTCAGAGTCCATGCCACAATCAGATGTATGGTGGAATTCACCTCTGTCTTGGAGCTACTGTTTCAATGTTCTGTTTACAAACTGAGGAAAAAATCAGGAAAGTTTTCTTCACATTCACGTGGCCGATGGAGGATGGCATCATGGGCAGATTGGAGACGGCAGCTGGCCTTTCCGTACTGAATGAGAGACGATAGGGACAGCGGCAGTAGATTGTGAAGGGCCTTGAAAGTGAAGGCAAGCTGTTTGTTTGATGTGATAGAGAAGGGAGAGCCAGTGGAGGGATGCAAAGAGGTGGCTGATGATGTCAAAGCGCACCAGTTTTCTGTTCCCAATTTTCAAAGAGTGACATGACTGCTTTGGTTTCCTAGAAGTTCCTTCTCTCCATTGGGTGTATGCTCTGACCCATTTAGATTTCCCCATTCGTGTTTGTTTTATATCCCTTTTTTTCAAAGGCTTCTTGCCATCATGATTTTCCTTGCCGTAAGAGACCTGGATGGGGCTCCTTCAAGAGCCCCTCAATATCCCCTAGGTCTCTAGCAAAAAGCAATACCTAATTCTCTCTCTGCAGGTAGTAACGAAAGACAAGGAAAGCAGAAGGCTCAGAGACAGATGAATTTCATCTGTCAAGTATCAAACACAATGTAATCTTTGCAGGATCATCTTTTGCATTATATCCCACCAATCTCATTTGGAGTAGCTGGGGTAGCGTCACCTACCATCCTGAGAATGTTCAGTGGCAGGGGTTCATCTCTGGAACATCCTCCCTGAGGGGAAAGTCTGTACAAACTGTGTTTGTACAGCACCTAGCACTGTGGGGTGCAGGTCCATGACTGGGGCTTCTAGGTGCCGCATAATACAACATCATAATTAATAATACGTCTCTATATAACAGACATTCAGTGAAAACATGTACAAGGCGTTTTGGGTGGGATTTTCAGGAGAGCCTAAGGGGGTTAGACACCCAAATCCCGGCCTTTATTATAAAGTACAGAGGGTTAAGTCAAAGCTCATTACAGTGAAGGAATAAATGGCCTTTGTTATAGCAGGCACAGAGCTTTGTAGTTGGAATGCCTGAAGTGAGTTCAGGCTGAGACCTCTGCTTTCGCTTCTGATCCAAGAAGCCTTCAGAGGTGAAAGTCCAGTGCTCCATCCCACTTTCTCACCACACTGAGGATTAACGGAGGTGCTGTGAAACATCACGGGGTAGAAACTCATAACAGTGTGGAGAGGGATTTACAGTCAGATGCTGGGAAGAATACAGTAAATCCTTTCTTAATTGACCACTCAAAGGACCAACAAAAATTGGTTGCTTAATAGAGGTAGGCCCTCTAATAAAGGTGGATTAGAATTACACTCAGGGACACTTTTTGGCAGTCACATAAGACAGAAGGTTGCTGAACAGTGGGGGTGTATTGTACAGATTCCACTGTAATTAAAAGGGAAACGGGAAACACTTTAATTGAGATTAGAATATTAAAAGTTGAAAGCTCAGTATTCCTCTATTACTGATAATCAGTTAGGAATTGCATATGTGTAACAAACCATTGCATTTTAAAAATGGAACAATAAAAAAGCTGCTGTAATTTAAAAGCAGCCAATTTACTAGGAGTACAGTTTGCAGCTCCGTCACTTGCTAATCAGTCTGTTAAACATAATAGCCATTCTTGTCTTGAGGCAGTTAATCATGTTGTGAATGCACTTATCAGCACATATTAGAAATACAATACAAGACTTTCCGACAGAGGAATGGATGCAATTACTGCAATCAGTATACATTTAGCTACTGTCTTATCGTGCTGTGCTTTTTTTTTTTTTTTAACTAGCCCAGCAGAGATGGAATTTTCTTAGTAAATACAAGTGACGTACTTGATGGGACTGGTAGTAATACCAAAAGGTTGATTATGCTGCTACAAATGAGGTCAGCCGAGGTGTTTGAGATAACCCTCCCAGTATAAATGAGAAAGGGCTGCTGGCAGTGTATTCTTTGTCAAGCTTCACGGCTTTGAAATCTGATGACCTTCAGGGTTTATTGCAATGCTCATCTTTTTCCAAACCCCTCTTACCCCCAGCCATTTGACCATCTCAATATCAGAGATGGTGAATTGTCTGACTAAGAGGTGGATTAGTTGTTGGTGGGAATCTTAAATTGCTGCCTTTACTAGGCCGAGGATGATTAGTGTGTGTGAATGGACGCTCTCTTTTTAGCACTTCCGTAAAACTTACCAAACAATTAAGTTAGAAACAAGAGATTTCAAATTCCCTGATACTCAAAAATCATGGAGGCAAATTGCTTCCAGCATAACCATCCACCGTGATAGGTGTAAGTATAACTCTCCTGAAAGAAAAACTGGGACAACAAAGTCTAAAACTTTCAGCTAATCTGTTTTCCAGAGCTGAGCAATTCGTTTATGGGGGAAAAAATAGATAAAAGACAATATTCTGAAAAGAGATGCATGTAAAGAGGATGATTTTGTGACAGCTGACAGCATTTTTCATAAAGCCTTCTCTATACTTACCCTAAATGTTAGGACTCTTGATATTTTACATAATTCTTATGGGCAAAGATGAATTTACTGCCAGTGTTTAGAAGAACCTGCCGTTACACATCAGACTGCTTTCACATGACTTGCTCCATTTTTCTTGACAGCTGGGAATGTATTTTTTTCGGTAATATAATGATTTTTTAATTGTGTCAAAGGAAAACAAAAAACAGTAACAATTGCAGTGGAATAATTGTAAAGGTAAGTTCAGTATGATGTCCTAGCCATCTTTACATTAATTAATATTTGTTATTAGCTCCCTGCTTTTATATTGTAATAAGGCTCCGAGGGGAAAAGGCAGAGAAAAGAGAAACGAGCCAGAGGAAAAAAGGGAGAGACGATCCTGTGATTTAGGCTTGGATTCAGGAAGTCTGAAATTCGTGCTTTATTGTACTGGGGCCAGAGCCAATAAATTATCACATAGCATAGAGACCACTCTATAATTATCTTCAGCACTATTTCACCAGGTCCATCAATAGTGCTCTTCCACACAGAGCCATTCTATAATCACCTGTCAATCTAATAACCAAAAGTAAAGAACAAACATTATCAAATGTGTGGAATTCTTCCTCTCCTTTCTGTGCTCCTCATCCAGGAGTGGCTATTTCAGGTAACCCATTGCATCAGTGTTCTGTCCTGGGGGATGTTGCTCTTCGATTGGTATTGTAATGTCAGATGCTTTGCTGTAAGTTAGCTCCAATATAAACAACTCTGGCTGCACCAATGGAAGTCCTTGGTATTTAACTGTGCCTCTTCCTAAAAGCTCTGAGGTCTGGTCCTTCTTATGCAGGTGAGTAACTTAACTCACACGAGTAATCCCACTGAATCCTGCAAACTGTTGAGCATCATAGAATCATAGAATCATAGAATCATAGAATCTCAGGGTTGGAAGGGACCTCAGGAGGTCATCTAGTCCAACCCCCTGCTCAAAGCAGGACCAAACCCAACTAAATCAGCCCAGCCAGGGCTTTGTCAAGCCTGACCTTAAAAACCTCTAAGGAAGGAGATTCCACTACCTCCCTAGGTAACCCATTCCAGTTCTTCACCACCCTACTAGTGAAAAAGTTTTTCCTAATGTCCAACCTAAACCTCCCCCTCTGCAACTTGAGACCATTACTCCTTGTTCTGTCATCTTCTATCACTGAGAACAGTCTAGATCCATCCTCTTTGGAACCCCCTTTCAGGTAGTTGAAAGCAGCTATCAAATCGCCCCTCATTCTTCTCTTCTGCAGACTAAACAATCCCAGTTCCCTCAGCCTCTCCTCGTAAGTCATGTGCTCCAGCCCCCTAATCATTTTTGTTGCCCTCCGCTGGACTCTCTCCAATTTATCCACATCCTTCTTGTAGTGTGGGGCCCAAAACTGGACACAGTACTCCAAATGAGGCCTCACCAGTGCTGAGTAGAGGGGAATGATCACATCCCTCGATCTGCTGGAAATGCCCCTACTTATACAACCCAAAATGCCATTAGCCTTCTTGGCAACAAGGGCACACTGTTGACTCATATTCAGCTTTTCGTCCACCGTAACCCCTAGGTCCTTTTCTGCAGAACTGCTGCCCAGCCATTCGGTCCCTAGTCTATAGCAGTGCATGGGATTCTTTCGTCCTAAATGCAGGACTCTGCACTTGTCCTTGTTGAACCTCATCATATTTCTTTTGGCCCAATCCTCTAATTTGTCTAGGTCCCTCTGTATCCTATCCCTACCCTCCAGCGTATCAACCACTCCTCCCAGTTTAGTGTCATCTGCAAACTTGCTAAGGGTGCAGTCCACACCATCTTCCAGATCGTTAATGAAGATATTGAATAAAACCGGCCCCAGCACCGACCCTTGGGGCACTCCACTTGATACCGGCTGCCAACTAGACAAGGAACCATTGATCACTACCCGTTGAGCCCGACCATCTAGCCAGTTTTCTATCCACCTTACCGTCCATTCATCCAGCCCATACTTCTTTAACTTGCTGGCAAGAATACTGTGGGAGACTGTATCAAAAGCTTTGCTAAAGTCCAGAAATAGCACATCCACTGCTTTCCCCTCATCCACAGAGCCGGTTATCTTATCATAGAAGGCAATTAGGTTAGTCAGGCATGACTTGCCCTTGGTGAATCCATGCTGACTGTTCCTGATCACTTTCCCCTCCTTTAAGTGGTTCAGGATTGATTCCTTGAGGACCTGTTCCATGATTTTTCCAGGGACTGAGGTGAGACTAACTGGCCTGTAGTTCCCTGGATCTTCCTTCTTCCCTTTCTTAAAGATGGGCACTACATTAGCTTTTTTCCAGTCGTCCGGGACCTCCCCCGATCGCCATGATTTTTCAAAGATAATGGCCAATGGCTCCGCAATCTCATCGGCCAACTCCTTTAGCACCCTCGGATGCAGCGCATCCGGCCCCATGGACTTGTGCTCGTCCAGCTTTCCTAAATAGTCCCGAACTACTACTTTCTCCACAGAGAGCTGGTCACCTCCTCCCCATACCGTGCTGCAGAGTGCAGCTGTCTGGGAGCTGACCTTGTCTGTGAAGACAGAGGCAAAAAAAGCATTTAGTACACTAGCTTTCTCCACATCCTCTGTCACTAGGTTCCCTCCCTCATTCAGCAAGGGGCCCACACTTTCCTTGACTTTCTTCTTGTTGCTAACATACCTAAAGAAACCCTTCTTGTTACTCCTAACATCTCCGGCTAGCTGCAACTCCAAGTGTGATTTGGCCTTCCTAATTTCACACCTGCATGCCTGAGCAATACTTTTATACTCCTCCCTGGTTATTTGTTCAATCTTCCACTTCTTGTAAGCTGTTTTTTTTGTGTTTAAGACGAGCAAGGATTTCATCCTCAATGCCCATTAATTCACTGAGAGTTAAAGGTGCCCAGCTCCTCGAGGAGAGGGGAGGGGAGGGGGACACTTGATCACCTCAAAGGATAAGGCCCCAAAGAGACATTATACATAGAAATGTAGGGTTGGAACAAGGACCTCTAGGGGTCATCTAGCCCAGCCCCTGTGTTGAGGTAAGACCAAGTATTCTATCATATGGATGAAGGAATGAGAGGGACGATGGAATGCCACTTCCCCCCTTTCTGTTTCTAATTATGCCTTCTCAATTCCCAATGTAATTAACCTTACTTATTACTCCTTTATGAGAATGCCCATCTATTCACAGTTGTGACCCGGTCTCCCAGCAATGCCCCACCGCATCCCAAAAACAGCCAGGGCATTGGAATTCATGTCACATGCTGGGGATGTTATTGTATTGTGAGTGTGACTCAGGAATGATTACCCTCTGAGAAGGTGACCTAGAGACAATGTTGCATGGGTGACCATTCTCTTGACCTCATTTTCATGCCATTATGAAATAATGGTGGAATAATTTTTGAGAGGGGAAATATTAAATTCCCTCTCTGCTGCTTAGTAGATCAGATGCAATATTTATCTTTACAGGTCTAGCAGAGTTCAGATTCATTATTTTGTCAAAAATCCAGAGACACTTTTCATAGAGTAACTTACATTGCAAATCTTGGTTATTCTGATACTTTTGGTTGTACAGTGAGCAATCAGGAACATAAGCTGGTATCAAATAACAAAGAAAGCGTGTGAAACTACAGTAAGTAGCTTTATTCTGTCAATATATTGAATGTGGACCCTAATCCACTCCCCTATTTGCTCAGCTGGGTTGAATTAATCTCCTTTATTAGTTAAAATATGGTAAAGCTCAGACACACGTACAGTGTCATTTTCAGGGTTTATTAAGTGTTTTGAAATCAATAGTGGGGAAAAATCAGAATAAAATTGGTTCATAATAATTGGCCTATAAAGCCAATTTTGTGCGTGCCCTACTTAAACCAGGAGATTTGTGGGGGTGGGGTGAGGTAATCTCATTTGTGGTGAAGTTAATGGGTTAAACTCATCCCTGGTGTAACTCCATTGACTATCTTGTTATCATTACCACTTATTTTGTTAGCAGATGTGAACTATCCCTAAGACATACATTAAGGCTATGTCTACGCTGGCAAGTTTCTGTGCAACAAGTTATACCACTTTTATTAAAGTGCTGGAATAAAACCGCTGTTGCGTGTCCACACGGTGCTCCTTGTGACGCTGGAGCGCATCCACATTAGCAGCTCTTGCGACGGCAAAGACAGAAGTGCATTGCGGTAGCTATCCCACTGTGCAACTGGCCGCAGGGTGCTTTGAGAAGGGTTTGCAATGCCTCATTGGGCAGGCACAGTATCACATGATGCAGGTTTCCCAATCCCATTGTTCCATGGACATCCTCCTACATTGCCAGCTGCTTTTCAACTGAAGTGGGGAGGAGGGGGCAGAGTGTATGACAGGGAGTGTGTGTGTGTATGGAGGAGGGGAGACACACAGTGTGTTTTGGGGGACAGAGAGTGTTTCTGCATGCTGTTTTATAAGTTCAGACAGTCCACATTAATGGTTTGCTTTGTGTCCTGGAGCAGATCAGCCCAGCATGCAAGGGCAGCCGAGTTCAAAACAATGAACAGAGCAGCCACTTGAGGGATTATGGGACATGTCCAGAGGCCAATTGATTGCTTTCTGCACTGTAATGTGTTTCACTGCCAGTGCAGCACTGGAGCCTCTGCACTGTAAGGCAGAGGTGGTTTGGAGGAGGGGTGGTTTTTTTGCAAGGCTGCAACTGAGGAGTTTCTGCGCAGTAAGTGGCTTGGCCGTGTGTACCCCTCGGCAGTTACACCGCAGAAAGCTGCTCTACTGCACAATAACTTGCCAGTGCAGACAAGGCCCAACTCTTGCTTTGAGCCGTAACAGTAGGTGCAATGGGTTCAAAAGAAGTGATGCCCAGTTCATTAACATTTTAAAAATGTTCAAAACTTGTACAAATCTGAACAAAATGTAGGAGGACAAAAATAATTCTTGGCTGCATTTTTATTTTAATTTGTTCGTTGATTATATCATCCATGGACTATTGCAGTCGTTTTCACATTGGACTCCTGGTGATTTCTATCCACCCTCAGCAAGCAGTTGAAAATCAGGTTGCTTGCTTAATTTTCCAATGTCCTTGCTCTCGGTTATTTATTTGTTTACACTGGCTGCCCATTAAATTGAGGATTAAGTTCAAGGTGTGGTGAGAGGCTTTTAAAGTCCTCCAGCCCACAGCATTCTTCTCCCTTTGTTCTTGTGTATCTGCTCCAGCACATTGGGTCCATTAGTGTCACAGTCTGCAGCTTGTCATCACATCCTTTTCATTCACAAATTCAACACGCATAGAGCTTGCATCTTTAGATTCCCTCCGGTTGAATTGTCTCCCCAAGGAGATCCAGCTGTCAGACTAGATTGTCTCTCTAAAATCTAAATGGCAACCTGCTTGTGAGTAACTTTTTGCTGTGTCTGAGAGTGGTGGCTTTATTTAAAAAAAAAAAAAATTGTTTGAAATACCTTGATGGTTCTGAATGACTCTAATACTCAGTATTGCCAACTCCCAGCAGTCAGAAATCATGAGTCAGACTCTCAAAAATGATGAGATTAGCTTAAAAATCACAAGATGTTAAAGAAATAATAAATGGAGGGTTCTTTTTATTTGCCTTCTGAATGTTGAACCTTTAGGGCACTTTCAGATCTCATTTTCAAGCTTCTTTCTGTAACCGAGAGGGCTAGAAAGAAACTTCTTTAAAAACAATCAAAGCCAAGATTCGTATGTAATCACATGAGTCCTGGAGCTGGGGCCAAGTATCGCAAGACCCTGCAACAGTGTATCCTGGAAATGAGACTATTGTGACTTTGCTAAGTTTTATGTTATACATATAGATGAGCTAGTATCTGACACTACAAGACCTTACAATTGTAAATGGTTTGATGAGTCATGTGCAAAGGTCATGGTGCTCTGAGGGTGAAATATACCAAGCAGTGTATGGGCCACGGAAGGTTCTGCATGCAGTGGAACAATGTGTGGCAGATCTGGACTATACAAAGGCTCCGTGTTAGCCAGCACAGTATGGTTTTGGAGAAGTGTGCACTGGGAGAGGAGTAAGGGTGGAGAGTGTGTGTTCCTCTGTGCAGACCTAGTGGCCGCTAACTCCTGCACATGGATTCATGGAGGAGCTATTAGCAGATTGGGGATGGATTCCTTTCTCGCCAAGCCCTGAATAGATTCTTCACAACAAAGCCCATTTCCTTGGACGTTCTGTGGGTAGGTGAATCATCCTCAGTGGGATTCCTTCTTATTTCAATATATAGAGCAAATTGTGCTTACAGTGCTGGTACTGCTGTCACATCGTAGACAGACCCACAGGCTGCCCCCTGACTTTGCAGTGTGTCTCTAGAGACTGGAATTGTAACTGTTGGCTTCTATTTCCTGGTTCTGGCATTGATTTGCCAGTTGACTATAAAGTCAATTAGGGCCTGATCTTGTTCTCTTTGAAGTCAGTTGGAATGTTTTCTGTTATTGACTTCATTGGCAGAATGGCTGGGTCATTAAATCTCCCAGTGCCTCAGTTTACCCATCTGCAACATTGGTAGGGCAATACTGGGGCATGGGTAGGGCAATACTGGGGCATTTTCCTCTTCTTATTATTTATTTATGGTTTATAAAGTGCTTTAAGATCCTTTGAGGAGAAATGCTCTTTACAGGCATACTTTTCTATCATCTAATACAGCTGAAATATTTTTGAACTGTAAATCATCTGTAGATTAAAACTCAGCCACTGCAGAGACGCATGCAGTAGATGTTTTATGGCATATTTTACAGGCTCTGCACAACAATTTGAAAATATACTATGCTATGTTGATCTGAAAATGTTTAAGGATTTCTGAACAGGTAAAGGAAAATTACAAATAAGCTGATAAATCAAGGGCTGTTTTGACTTCAATGTTTATTAACCATTTAAAGTTCAGCAAAATTTCTCCTTATAAATACTTTCCCCCCCTTTAAACAAAAATAGTTGCTTTTATTCAGCATCAGCTAACCCTGACTTCTGCTTCTGTCTAATTGAACATGTTTGTTAAAATCCCCAGTATGGAGCTTTCTCATGGTGATAAGAGTTCTATTTTAAGAAATATGCAGTACAACAATAAAGAGCTTCTAAGTGGTAGTCAGAAAAATATTCTGGTTTAATTGAAATGTTCTCTTAAACCCAAAGAGCCTCCATGAAGCTTGAGCTGGGGAAAACTGAAACCAAGGACTGAATGGAGCTGTAGTGTAAATGGGTGCATTTCTCTCAATGGAGCTGCACCCAATTACACCAGAGCTGACTTTGATCCGTTAAGTCCTATTTAGCAAAGGCTTGCTAAAATAGTGTCCACGGCCTCTTTTAGTAGAAGGGTTTCCTGCATGGTGTCACAAAGATAGAGGCAAATAAAAATAATTGTCTCGGTTGTCTCTGGAGTTGTCATGATGATGTGGATAAAATCAGATAAACGGGATGTTATTGCAAGTGTTAGTGTGAGGCACAGTTGTGAATTGGCAGTGAAGAAAGCCGAGGAGCTTAAAATGTTTGCTCATTATCTAGATTTATTGTTTTCGGTGGGGAAATGTTGGCTAAGTAAAAATAACATGGGTAATGTCTGGTCTTGATGGTGTGCGTTGAACAAAAATAGCTGTTTTGTTATTGGGCTATAAGAAATTGCTGTGTCAATCCATACGTTATCACCAGATCATGCTGCTTGGCTTCATCCTCCATTCTTTGCGCGCTCAAAGCAGCGATGGAAGTCCTGAGGTTTAGAATCAGGGGGTAGTCGTGTTAGTCTGTATCCACAGATACGAATTTAACACCATTAATTTGGGCTTGAATAGGGACTGGGAGTGGCTGGCTCATTACGAAAGCAGCTTTGCCTCTCCTGGAATTGACACCTCCTCATCTATTATTGGGAGTGGATTACATCCACCCTGATTGAATTGGCCCTGTCAACACTGGTTCTCCACTTGTGAGGTAACTCCCTTCTCTTCATGTGTCATTATATAATGCCTGCATCTGTAACTTTCACTCCATGCATCTGAAGAAGTGAGGTTTTTTACCCACAAAAGCTTATGCCCAAATAAATCTGTTAGTCTTTAAGGTGCCACCGGACTCCTTGTTGTTTCTGAGGTTTAGAGTGTGCAAAAAAATCAGGATCAGGCACCATGAGAGCATCTTAGGACCAGTGATTGATTGCAATGTAAACTGGAAAACTGAAGTATGGTACCTTCCCTGTCCCTGCTAGGTAACAGGGCACAAGACACAGTGAGTGTAAATTGGAGTTTTAAAAATCCGTCATGGGGGAATCAGTTTCCAACCACAAAGAACAAAGTTCCTTCCCTCTCCTCCCCCCTGAAGCTTGCTGAGAATGTGACAATTCTGCCATCAGCCCTTTGGTTAAAGACACCTGCCCTTGGTTTTTGCACAAGGCCTGGGGCTGTCAGATCTGGAGTGGCGGGTGATGGAGACAAGGGGAGTATACCATCTCTCCTTCCTTGCCCCTACCAGCAGTAGGAGTGAGTCAGGCGGGTGGCTTCTTTTCAGGGCATTGTAGCTGTCTCCCAGTCCCCAAAAGAATCATGTCATTCCCCAGGATGTGCTCATTTTGATGACTAAGCCCTAAAAGCCTGGGATAAGTTTCTGAAAGACAATTAAACAGTCACTTCAGTCAATAACCCCATCTTTTGAAAGTTATGCAACATGTTTTTGTTAAACATACCCAGTGTTCACATTTCCGAAAGTGGCTCTTTACGAAGCTCAACCTGCAGGATAGGGTGGAAATCCTCCTCTTGGCTCAAAACTTAGGAGATTTTTCTTTGAGATTTCCATGTATGTGTAACGCTGACAGACCCCAGTCGTCGGCGGGCGGGATCGAACTGGGGACCTCTGGAGCTTAGTGCATGAGCCTCTACCGCATGAGCTAAAAGCCATCTAGCTGTTAGCAGACTCATTTTATCTCTCTCGCTTTAAGTGGTCTCCGTGCCACTAGATGGGACAGAACACCACACGCAGAAGGTGTGTGGGTTACATACTTCCCCTAGCTGAGGAAGTGCATCCCACGCTTCAGAGTCTTCCCAGTTGAAATCCCAGACGAGCCCCCACTTGTAACGCTGACAGACCCCGGTCATCGGCAGGCAGGATCAAACCGGGCACCTCAGGAGCTTAGTGCATGAGCCTCTACCGCATGAGCTAAAAGCCAACTGGCTGTTAGCTAAGGCTGTAGAGCAGACTCCTTTTATCTCTCTCTCTAAGTGGTCTCGGTGCCACTAGATGGGACAGAACACTACACCCAGAAGGTGTGTGGGTTACATATGCACTGAAGAGAGGGGGAATATGCTGAGGGCCTGATTTTCCTCCATTAGAAACTATTGGGATCTAAGGGTACGTCCAGACTACCCGCCCGGATCAGCGGGTAGCAATCGAATTATCGGGGATCGATCTATCGCGTCTCGTCTGGACGCAATAGATCGATCCCCGAACGCGCTCCCATCGACTCCGGAACTCCAGCAGGGCGAGTGGAGGTAGAGGAGTCGACGGGGGAGCCGCGGCCTTCGATCCCGCGCTGCGAGGACGCGAAGTAAGTACAGGTAATTTGAAATAAGATACTTCGACTTCAGCTACGCTATTCCTGTAGCTGAAGTCGCGTATCTTATTTCGATAGCTCCCCCTAGTGTGGACCAGGCCTAAGTGTCTTCAGTGGGAGAAGGATTTTTTACAGAGGTGCTGATGACCAACTGCAGCTGTGATTGACTTTAGCTGGAGTTTTGGGTGCTCAGCGTTTCCAAACAGCTGTTGAAATATGGGTCCTGATCCTGTATCTCTTTGCTCTTGATCAACTCACATATATGCAAGAAGTCCCACGGCGATCAAAGGAGTAAGGCTTGGACTACTGGCATGTTCTGAACCTTACCTGTCTCAGGTCCTACTCCTGTTCACGTTGAATTCAATGGGAATTTGACATTGACTTCACGGGGAGCAGGAGTAGGTCTTTATTAACTTTAAAATGATCCAAAATATTCTCAAACGACATGACATCAAAGACATTTATTATTATTAACTAGTTCACACTCATTTTTTTTCACAATTTCCCACTGCTGTGTGTGTGTCTCATAAACAGATTGTCGTTTACTGAAAACATTGTGTCATGAATTAATGAGAAATCATGATTTGTTCTTAAAAGCCAACACCACTAACGTAACTTTTTGGTTTTTATGAAAACTGAATTGTTGATGGAATTTGACAACAAACTCTCAATAATCCAGCAATACCTAACCTAGCCGCATTTCAGAACTTGCTCTGCTGTCATCTTCCACGGTGACATTGTGAATATTTCATTCTTTACAAAAAGCAGACACCAGCCTCTTCAGGTATGTTAGCAATCTAGATCTTTGTTAAAAGAGTCTGAGTGTGATAGCTCTGCCTTCTTTTGTTTATAAAAGGTAACTACTAAGTAGTCAGATTTCAACTATCATTATGACATAAATCATAGTATGATATTGATCCAGTATTTAGATTGCTAATGCTATAATTCCTGTGTTCCACCTAGAGAAATGTTAAATATAAAGTGGATCCAGTCATATTTCAATAACAATAAGTGATTTTCTAGTGCAGGGGTTCTCAAACTGGGGGTTAGGATCCCTCAGGGGGTCACGAGGTTNGCCACTAGATGGGACAGAACACCACACGCAGAAGGTGTGTGGGTTACATACTTCCCCTAGCTGAGGAAGTGCATCCCACGCTTCAGAGTCTTCCCAGTTGAAATCCCAGACGAGCCCCCACTTGTAACGCTGACAGACCCCGGTCATCGGCAGGCAGGATCAAACCGGGCACCTCAGGAGCTTAGTGCATGAGCCTCTACCGCATGAGCTAAAAGCCAACTGGCTGTTAGCTAAGGCTGTAGAGCAGACTCCTTTTATCTCTCTCTCTAAGTGGTCTCGGTGCCACTAGATGGGACAGAACACTACACCCAGAAGGTGTGTGGGTTACATATGCACTGAAGAGAGGGGGAATATGCTGAGGGCCTGATTTTCCTCCATTAGAAACTATTGGGATCTAAGGGTACGTCCAGACTACCCGCCCGGATCAGCGGGTAGCAATCGAATTATCGGGGATCGATCTATCGCGTCTCGTCTGGACGCAATAGATCGATCCCCGAACGCGCTCCCATCGACTCCGGAACTCCAGCAGGGCGAGTGGAGGTAGAGGAGTCGACGGGGGAGCCGCGGCCTTCGATCCCGCGCTGCGAGGACGCGAAGTAAGTACAGGTAATTTGAAATAAGATACTTCGACTTCAGCTACGCTATTCCTGTAGCTGAAGTCGCGTATCTTATTTCGATAGCTCCCCCTAGTGTGGACCAGGCCTAAGTGTCTTCAGTGGGAGAAGGATTTTTTACAGAGGTGCTGATGACCAACTGCAGCTGTGATTGACTTTAGCTGGAGTTTTGGGTGCTCAGCGTTTCCAAACAGCTGTTGAAATATGGGTCCTGATCCTGTATCTCTTTGCTCTTGATCAACTCACATATATGCAAGAAGTCCCACGGCGATCAAAGGAGTAAGGCTTGGACTACTGGCATGTTCTGAACCTTACCTGTCTCAGGTCCTACTCCTGTTCACGTTGAATTCAATGGGAATTTGACATTGACTTCACGGGGAGCAGGAGTAGGTCTTTATTAACTTTAAAATGATCCAAAATATTCTCAAACGACATGACATCAAAGACATTTATTATTATTAACTAGTTCACACTCATTTTTTTTCACAATTTCCCACTGCTGTGTGTGTGTCTCATAAACAGATTGTCGTTTACTGAAAACATTGTGTCATGAATTAATGAGAAATCATGATTTGTTCTTAAAAGCCAACACCACTAACGTAACTTTTTGGTTTTTATGAAAACTGAATTGTTGATGGAATTTGACAACAAACTCTCAATAATCCAGCAATACCTAACCTAGCCGCATTTCAGAACTTGCTCTGCTGTCATCTTCCACGGTGACATTGTGAATATTTCATTCTTTACAAAAAGCAGACACCAGCCTCTTCAGGTATGTTAGCAATCTAGATCTTTGTTAAAAGAGTCTGAGTGTGATAGCTCTGCCTTCTTTTGTTTATAAAAGGTAACTACTAAGTAGTCAGATTTCAACTATCATTATGACATAAATCATAGTATGATATTGATCCAGTATTTAGATTGCTAATGCTATAATTCCTGTGTTCCACCTAGAGAAATGTTAAATATAAAGTGGATCCAGTCATATTTCAATAACAATAAGTGATTTTCTAGTGCAGGGGTTCTCAAACTGGGGGTTAGGATCCCTCAGGGGGTCACGAGGTTATTACTTGGGGGGGGGGTCACGAGTTGTCAGCCTGCACCCCAAACCCCGCTTTGCATCCAGCATTTATAATGGTGTTAAATATANCAGAGGCTTGCTATGTGAAAGGGGTCACCAGTACAAAAGTTTGAGAACCACTGTTCTAGTGCTTATTAATACCTTTGCATTAGAGTTGTAGTACATTTTCAAAGAAACCTGTAAGTTTGCTAAATGAGCCCATGCAATTCACGTATTAATAATACTGATCTAATATTGTAGTGAATATATAGAGTCAAAACCTGCCATTGGTTTTTAAGAAAGAGATTTTAAAAGGTATCTTTACTGCCACTTGCATATGTTAAGGTAAAAGAGAAATGTGTGTATATGTGTGTGTGTGTGTGTGTTTGAAAAAAAAAGTACCATGACAGTCCATTGTTTTTTGGTAAAGAAGGTCAATAGAGGTAACAATTAGTCTAAATATCAGGCTTGATTTCAAAAGCACCTAAGTGACTTAATAGCACAAATACTATGGACTTCCAGTGGAACTCATGCTCTTAAGGCACTTGGGTGGGATTTTCAATAGCACCGATAGTCTCTATCTGGAGTCGTAGTCCGGGATTTGTCCCACTGGAAGACCATTCTTGATTGGCGACATCCATTGTCTCAAGGTGGGCAAATGCTCTTTACTGCATTAATAGAACTCAGTTTTAGAACTGAGTTTTAGAAGTTAATATTTAAAGCTTCAGCCCTGCAAGTGATATCGCATAGGAAGATGGCTGCCTCTCTATTGCTGTATCTTCATGGAGGTCCATGAAAGTCAGCAGGGCTCTGCTTGGGTACGTCGACCTGCCTGTGCAATGTGAGGTGCAGGATTGAGGCCCAAAACGTTATTCTGGAATGTAACCGGATTGTGTTGTCCAAATTAATTGCCATTAAATATATTTCTGGATCTAATGAAAATTGCATTTGAAATGCATTTGGCATGGGTTTCTAAATCATATCCCAGAAACCATATGTTCCAGGACAGGACCACAGAGTTACATGGAGCAATGACAAGTCAGAAAATGGCCCACAGCCACTTTCTGTTGGAGATTTGGCTGAATCCATTAAATACATTTGAGGTGAGACATTTTGGGAAGTTGTGTAAAATCATCAAAATCTTGAGGGGTTCTTCATCTGTTCAGGGAAAGAGATATTGTGACAGTGCAATTACAATAGAATATAGGATTATAAGATGGTGTTTTGATGAACAAGGCCTCCTTACTTCAGGCCGTGCGAAGAAATAAAACTGAACCATGCTTCCTTTTTCTCCTCTCCAGAAAGAAAAATGTCTAATGAATGTCTCATGTCTGAAACACTGGGCTGGATTCATCAAAGGGAGTTAGTAATTACCAAATTGAGAGAATCATGAAGCGCTTTTCTAAATTTGAAAGGCTCATCAAGAATAGATCAGGAGCAGGCAAAATTAATAGTTATGAACTCATTTCCATAGAAATGGACTTATTAGCAAGCATGCCAGCTGCCGAAAATTATAAGGTCTTTTCCTCCTGCTTGCAGGAAATAATCTTTTTTTTTTTTTTTTTTTAATAAAAGTAAGTTAGACTTTATTTTTTATTGCTCCTCTAAACTGGGTTTGGCAAAGTTCT
Organism: Platysternon megacephalum; assembly: GCA_003942145.1. Taxonomy (NCBI): domain Eukaryota; kingdom Metazoa; phylum Chordata; order Testudines; family Platysternidae; genus Platysternon; species Platysternon megacephalum. The sequence goes on from QXTE01000013.1 coordinate 9,915,063, forward strand.
TGCAAGATGGCAGAAGCTTTGACTAGACAATAAAAATGGAGGAGGAGGAACGGGAAGAAGACAAGAAACTTACAACCCTCGGATTCCATGAGCACCTCTCTGCTGCAAACTTGTTTAGACAAAGATGGAATGGGCTGCAAGAAAGAGTTGCCAGGTCTTTTTAGGACAGAGTTTGGTTTAATGGCTGATAACACTATGAGTTACGCTCTTCTTCTTTGCTGGTAGAATTTCCACTTTAATGGCATTTTATCTTTACTGGACATCTAAAGAACATCAGTGACCCAGAGGATGTGAGAGCCAACTTCTCAGTATTGGTCACAAAGTACAGAGTAGGCCAAGGAGAAATCAAAGATTTGACTGACAGGACAGAACTTCTTTAAAAAGAAAAGATGGAACAGAATGGCATGTAGATAATCCCCACTACTGAAGGTGGGAACTTTAAGACAGAGTATCATGGATGGTAAATAGAGGTTGATGAAGTTTGAAGAAAGTAATTCTCAGGGATTGATTCTGATTTATTTGAGATTTTACTCCAGCCTACCTCCAGTTGCTTCAGTGGAGTTTACTCCTGATTTGCCCCAGTGTAAATGAGGGCTGTACCAGGTCTTTAGTGCCCTAGATTTAAGAATTTCAAAGTTCCTGAATTAACTACTGAGAGGCCTGCTGACAACACACTATTATTGAGAACAGTTAATACATTGCCTTATGTATCAACACGCATTAAGCGTCAGTCTTCCTGCTATTGGAAACAGAAGGATCTATAGATGAGGGATAGAACAAGGACTGTAGAGACAGAAGGGAGGCTATGAACTGAGGAAGAAAGAAATTGACTTTTAAAGCTTTATCATTTGTTCACAATAGCTCTAACCCGGGAAGAGATCTGGAACAAAGTCTGTGGACCGATCGTACGCCTCTCCGTGGGGGACTCCGTGTCCCAGATACTATAGCACTTGGCATTGCTCTGAGGGCTAGATCTTTGTTTTGAAGAGTGAAAAAGAGAGACCATAGTTTTGGAGAAAATTCATTGACCTGCTGTTCAGAAAGTAATTTGTAGGACTGCCGATGAATAAAGTAGTGCAGGGGCTTGAATGCCATTTTGTGAAAGCTGTGTACTTGGTGAAGGAACTCTCTAAATGAAACCTAATTAGAACACAGTGAATCTGACACATCAGTACAGCTCTTTTAGCAGTCCTCCAAAAAAAAAAAAAAAGAAAAGAAAAGAAAAGAAAAAAGCTGGTGCCCTGATTTGAAATGTTGACATCCTACAGTACATTTAAATTGCTTCAGAAACAAAGCAGGAAGCATTTGGCTAGCAATGTTTTTTTCATTTAAGTAATGGCAGAGAATTTTCCTGGCAAACTGGATTCCACCAGCACCCATTTTTCCTGTTTTGTAGTTTCAGATTATTCATTACAAGTCAGGGACTGTGTGTGTGTGTTTGAGTTAACGGGTCAGGAATTTTTTGACACCAGGTTTCTTCACAGAAAATGCCAAGCTGTTGAAACTTTTCACGGAAATTGTATCTGTTTTGATGAAGGTTTCATTGGGAAAGTTGCTCAGTTTGAGGATGGGATTTCTGGTTAAAATCAGAGAGTGAGACCTCAGAATAGCCAGTGGTCTGTTGGTTAGGGTGCAGGAGACTCAGGTTCAAGTCTTTTCTCTAAATTAGGTAGAGTAGAGATTGGAACCTGCTTCTCCCCTACCCCACATGAATGTGCTGACCACTGAGATAGTGGCTATCCTGGGGTCAGGGCCCTCACTAAAGTTTTTCATGAAATGGAATTCTTGTTTTCCTGCCAATCCTTGTGAGTGTATCTGATGTTCTCATTTTGTATTCTATGTTGGAATTTAAATCTGATTTCAAGCAATTGGAGTATACAGAAGCATCTATCTTTAAATGAAAGTTATGGTGTACGTAGAAGACCTTTGCCTGTTTACAAAGGCAGCAGCCATTTTCCTCTCTGACAGTCTCTGCAGTCTGTTATATATAGGCTTGGAAGGATTAGATTTTTATCGGTAAATGTTGGTAAACATTGATTTCACAGTTCACACACAAGACGACGAAAAAAATGTTTCCATTTATGATGATAGAAAACTACAGATAGGCAAAGTAAGAAAAGTGCTGCTTGAGAACTTATTGGAGTTTGATTTAAGAATATTTATATATCTGTATTTTTTGATTTGATGTTTGCAATTTGTTTGAGCAGTTATAAAGCTTTAACTTTCTGAATGTCAGTGTCTACTGTTATAAAATAATTTTATGATGCCCCCATGATTTCCTGTCAGTATGAAAATTTAAATTGATAAAAATAGAAAAAATACTTAAAATAAACATAGATATCATCTGTCAAAATTACAAAAAAATAAAAATGTAATTTTGCCAAGTCTAGCTGTATACAGAACACACACACTCTGTTTTCGTCTAGAATCACAAAAATGTAGGACTGGAAGGGACCTCAAGAAGTCATCAAGTCCAGCCCCCATGTGCTGAGGCAGGGCCAGGTAAACCTAGATGATTGTGGAGACTTGTTCATTCTTGATGTTGTCTTTAACATAACATTGGCCATTTAGACTGTAAGTGTGTAGGTTTTTCTCTGGATACAGAAAAACATAAGAAGAGGATAATAGAGTTGTGGACTGAGCACAAAACAACTGTCAGCGTGACATCATGACATTGTTCTTTTAGCTCCGTTTTTGACTGTGCCTATACCACATTGAAATGCTACCTAATCTAACTAATTACTTTAGAGATGAATCCTAACCAGAACCATAGGTCCAAAGAGTTTTTAAGAATTCTGAACCCAGTTCTGAATTTTTTTTCAGTTGGTCCCTTTTGGTGTAATGGGTTGAACCAAAACTCCAGATCCAGACACACCTGAAGGATTCAAAATTTGAATCTAGAATTTGTATCTAGGGCTGATCTCTAAATTTAATTTATGACTTATGAGCGTATTCGGTTTGTGACTAAGTGAAACAAATAGTTAGAAGTAATGAGCAGGGGCCCGTACTGTTGAATTCTCCATTATGCTGACAATATTTTTCTGCAGAAATTGAGAAGTCTCTAATTATATCCCTGATTTTGTATAGTATAATTTGTTTTCAGCATCTTGTTGGTAGTCTGGTTGGTCACCCAAGTGATGCATTAATAGCTTCTAGCCGTGCCTGAGGGTAGAGAAGATAAATGAACATTAAGGTCTCTGCACTGCACTTTCACTTCAGTGCAGCAGTATAAGAAAGTTAAACCCATGCATGGATAGACGTTTCTGCAGTATTACTGTAGAATAATTTAGTGGACTCAAGCATTTGCAAAAAAAGTAGTAGTGCGGTTGTGGGAGTGAGAGCCAGGCATTTGCAAGGGAGGTAGTGTTTCCCAGTAGATAGATCATTCAACTTGGCTTTAGGAGACCTAGGTTCCATTCCTGTCTTTGTTACTGATCTGTTGTGTGGCTGTGGGCATGTCCTTGTGCCTAAGACCTTGTCTACACTACAGGGGGAGATCGATCTAAGTTATGCAACTTCAGCTACATGAATAACGTAGCTGAAGTCAACATACTTAGATCTGCTTACCGTGGGGATCACACTACGCTATGTTGATGGGAGACGCTCTTCCATCGACTCCCCTTGCACTTCTTGTTCAGATGGAGTAGAGAAGCTGATGGGAGAGTGATCTGTGGTCGATTTAGCAGGTCTTCACTAGACCCACTAAATCGACCGCTGATGCATCGATCGCCGCGTGTGGATCCCCTGGTAAGTGTGAACAAGCCCTAAGTGTCGTTCTTAATAAAAGAAACAGAAGTAATTCACAAACAGCTCGAATACTTTGCATTTACATCCACTTTTAAACTTTTATTCCCAGATGACCAAAATAAAATAATCTTCATACAATTACAAGTGTGCATCAACAACAAGCAGTATATTATCATGAACTGAAAATAAGGATAATGTAACCCCACGTTTTTGTCATGTATAATTAGCACAAATCCATTTTTTGCATGGAGATAAAGGCAAGTTCATGTTCGAATGAGAAAAAAGAAAAACTGAGAGCTCATTTCTGGTGCAACATGAGGAATAACCAAACATTCTACTGTTTCAGAATGTCAATATTTGCAACAACAAAATGATATTGGTACTTGAATAAACAATTTAGCAACCTCTGTGCTGTATGGTGTCCGGGGCTTATATTACAGGTTCATTGAGATTACTTAGAACCAATGTCTGATTTTAATTGGAAACATGCTTCCTTTTCAGAAAGCTAAAAGATAGATTGTCAGCTCATCTATAAAGTATAGCCATTGCCCACTGGATTGTTTGATTTAGTCTTTTATCAACTTCTGTGGCCTATGGGTTAGCCTAGTGGTTCTCAAACTGTGGGTCAGGATCTCAAAGTGGGTCGTGACCCCTTTTTAATGGGGTCACCAGGGCTGGCATTAGACTTGCTGGGACTTGAGGCTGAAGCCAAAGTCCGAGCCCCACTGCCCAGGACTGAAGCCCTCAAGCTTCGGCACCCCCCAGGGCAGCAGGGCATGTCATGTGATGAAACCTCCATGAATACATCCAAACAAAATTGGCAGCTCTAACATGAGCAGAAACTTAGCCGCAGTATTGCTATAGTAACTAACTGACATATATCCTAATATATTTGAAATAATTAATGTACTAACGTACAGAATAAGGACACCCCAATGTTATTAAAATGAAGAAGTGAGTTATGGGCAAAGGAGGCTGAACATTCTTATGAATATTCATAGCAGCCATTTATGGCTAACCACGGCCTAGAGTCTAGACCAGGGGTAGGCAACCTATGGCACGCGTGCCGAAGGCGGCACCCAAGCTGATTTTCAGTGGCACTCACACTGCCCGGGTCCTGGCCACCGGTCCGGGGGGCTCTGCGTTTTAATTTAATTTTAAATGAAGCTTCTTAAACATTTTATAAACCTTATTTAATTTACATACAACAATAGTTTAATTATATAATATAGACTTATAGAAAGAGACCTTCTAAAAACGTTAAAATGTACGACTGGCACGCAAAACCTTATATTAGAGTGAATAAATGAAGACTCGGCACACCACTCTTGAAAGGTTGCCGACCCCTGGTCTAGACCATTGAGACCTGAACCATTGAAATCGCGTGGCAGGCAGGATATAGGATTGGACTCTTGTGGACCACCACCTGTTTTTCTACCCTGGGTCTACACAAGGATTGTGTGAGTGTGCGTATGACATGGTGCTGGACATAAAATTAATATTGCATTACTGTTACATTCTGGTTTGGATCGGAACAGGTGTGTGATTACTAATTGTGACAATACAACGATTGAAAAATCAAAAGCTTTTTCCTAAGTGACTGTTGCAACTGTGCACGTTAGGGTTTCCAATTAAACCGTAACTGATTTCCAACTCTCTGGATTCTTGGAACTGAAGCCTGTCAAACCTAGGGTGTTAATTTGTCAGTTGGAGATTTTAAAATAATTAATACACAATCAATAGATCAGACAACATTTCCTGAAGTCTGCATGTTGAATTTGATAATTCTCCTATTGGAAAGAAAAAAAAAACTGTTGCAATTTATTTTGTTCTTGACATTTTGCTGATGCTTCATTTTAAATTGCACTTAATGTGCATTTTGTTTTCCAGAGCAAACATCTCCTTCTATGAGATCTTGCAGATGGATTTTGAAATTGACAATAGCAGTAGCCTGGCAGGAGCTCAGCAAATTACCTGGCAGGTGGAATACCCCAGAGAAGACTTGATGAGTGAACTGGTGGTCTCAGAGATCTTTGTCAGCCAAACAACATTTGCAGGAATTGTTCCTCTTGCAATGGTAAGAAACTGCTTCTTTGTTTTGCAAATGCTTCTTTTGATTCCTTTTAGTATTCAAGGAAACATGAACCATTTTTTTAATTTGCTACTTCCTATGCATCTGCTGAAAATGGTTTAAATGCAAAAACTACATTTCAATAATATTTTATTTACCTGATATACCATAATGGCTCCTTGGAAACCATTAGAGTCTATTGTGCAAATTCTTTTCTGTTTGTGGATTATTGGCCTGGTACATAGTAACAGCTCCTTTGGAGCTGTTGTCTTCTGTTGTGTTAATGCGACTGCCATGCACACTCACTAAGGCTAAATGCTACAATTAGTTATGACATTTTCATTTAAATAAATTAGCCCACATGTGTAGAAAACTTCATTTCTAAGCCAGACAACTGGGCCATATTTTGCTTTGCTTTTCCCCAAAGCACTCAAATGCACTAGACTAAATCACTGACTAGCGGGCTGCAAAATGTCAATTTAATAAAAAACTCATTTTGAGTTATACAGTGGGGACCCAAAATCGTTTCTAAAGACTTAGATTTTTCGACTTAGAGAGAGGCCCTATTTTAAAAGCGGGGTGTAATATGTGTGGTCAAAAAAACCTAACCCCCACTTTTTTCATGTAAGTGGCTCCTTGTGTACTCAAATGCAGCTTGGTATAGGGACCTTGGGTGTGACTGTGGGACCTCTGTTTCTAAAACTTTGTGCTGGTGCAAATCAACTGTATTTAAATGCGGTTACACTAGTGTCAAGCAGGTGTAACAGAATGGTGAATTAGGCCCTGTCTGCAGAACTTCCTTTGAAAAATTGGCCTAAAGAACTTATGAAGGACTAATTCTTTTTCCTGCTTAATTTGATTAAAAAAAACCCAAAACCCTCAATTTTAGACTGGGGACCTGGATGATACATTTCTACTGATAAATTTTNAAATTTTAAACCCCCCCCCCCCCCCCCCCCCGTCGCTCCCAGTCCTGAGAAACGAAGCTAATTTTTATTTTCTTGGTTCTCTACCACCTAATCAACAAAAATCCAAACATCCCTCTCCACAAACATTCCTGTCCTGCTGGGAGAGAAGCAAAGGAGGAGACCAGTAAATACAGACAAGAATCTAGTCAGAACTCTTTTTTTTTGTATTCTCACTGACAATGTCTAAACTTGCTGGATATCCAGCGATAGAAAAAAAAAATACAAGTGGGATTTTTTACAGGGTGATTTTTTGGGAGGCTTTCCTGGAGCATATAAATAAGTGGTCAGTACACTTAGAGGAGACTGATCAAAACTAAAATTAACTGGATGTGACGTTGTCAATTATTAGTGATGATTCAGGTTGTAATACTAATGTATAGTGAGGGATAAACAATACCACTGTTATACAACACAAGTTGTTTGAAATGGCTCATAAGGTATTTATGCTACTAAGAGTGCTACTGGTATGAGTTGGGTTCAAATCAGCAGCCCACTGCCGAATTTTCAAAGGTGCATAATGTATGTTTGGATCAGAATTTTGCAATTGGCCTTGCTTTCTCTATAATGGTCCCCCTCTCTCTCTAATTGCTGAATCGGCCACTGGTGCCTATTTCTAACCCTGGATCTCCGAATGTTGGGCAGAAGGTTTGTAGTCCTGATCTAGAGATGCATCTTAATTTTGCTGCTCATTTATTTTCACCTCTTATTTTACAGCATGATGGGGGGGGAAATTGAAGTGTAAAATATATATATTTATATATTTTTGTCTCCTTTTGGGACATCCCAATGTTTCTTCACATGGCCATAGTCCTTGGTGATGTTTTTCATCAATAATTCAGCTATCTCCCTCTGATTGCAAGCTTCCTTGCCTGGCCGGCCCTAGGCTAACAGAAGAGTCTGAGATAGCAGTAGCAAGAACAACAGGTGTTATTTGCATTCCTTCCCCTCATATTTGCTAATTTGTGGTGCTGCTTCACTTCACTTCAGTACAGGCTCCAGCCTGTGTTGCCGAACTGGGAACAAAAGCCAATGCACCATGCACTATCACGTTCTGTTCAGTGAAGCCAGGTGTTATGGAAAGTTCTTGAAATAAGAAAATATATTTTAATGTTCTTTTTGAGGGGTTCCTCAACTCCTTCCATCACTAATAAGTCAATTTTATTGTAAATTTTTTCCTACCATTTCCTGAATTACACAGAATCTGTAAATAAATATCATCTAATGTATTTTTGTCCCTTAGAAGAACACTATAAAGGTGTATCAAAATGCACCTTTTTAAACTCCTCATTTCTACGTTGTATGTAAGTTACTTGGGGGTCCCTTTAATTTCTTGACTGTTCTAATTTGTCGATACAAAACGTAGAACCAAATGCAAGCTCATTGGCATGAGAGAAGTTGCATGAATGTGAAAAGAGGATTTGGTCCTTAGTTTGTGGGATCAAGTATTTTGATGACCTCAAAATCCCATGGCCAGTGAAAGATAATTAAGGCTTTGTACTTTCCTGTACAAATTCACTTTGTGTATAAATTGGACCATCGGCATTGTGTAAAGCTAAACTGTATACTGAAAAATGTCTTGTCAGGAAATGTTTTGCAGGTGGCCACAGTTATAATTCGCTGAACACTGGAACTCCAACTCTGGTTTACATTGTTTAAGACCTCTGTATATTTGTTGAGGGAAAACTAAACAAAACAAAACCAGACTGTGAAATTGTGCAGAGCATTAGGGGCCCTTCTGAATAAAGACTTAAACTGAAGTTAAATTCCTAGATCTTTCTGTTGGTCAGGATAAATAAGCCTCATGCTCATGCCAGAACAGACAGGGTTTCTCTTACACATGGTTCAGTAGCTCACTATTGTTTTCTGCTGCTGCAAGGGCCAATCATAAGTACATCTGTAACTTTTTCAAGGTTTTCCTTGTATACAAAATAAAAAGAGCAAGACCCCTCTATGATTAACATCCCCCTATTGCATGGTTGTTAAGACCAGGATGTGGGTGGACTGACCTGGTGGGTAGAACCAGAGCCCAACCTATTGGTTAGAGAAAGGGACAGGAACCAGAACCATGGACCAGATCTGGAGTAAGGAACCAGGAATCAAGCCAAGGGTCAGAGCTAGAGCCAGAAATCAGTAGCTGGAGTCAGAAGCCAGGCAAGAGAGCAGGGCAGGGTGGAATGGAGCAGGATAAGGACAAGGCTGGAGAGGCTGGATACAAGGCAGAAGCAAGGCTGGGTACAGGGGCAATCGCTGACTTATAATAATAATAATATAATAATAAATGGAGATATACCTATCTCATAGAGCTGGAAGGGACCCCAAAGGGTCATCAAGTCCAGCCCCCTGCCTTCACTAGCAGGACCAATTTTGCCCCAGATCCCTAAGTGGCCCCCTCAAGGATTGAACTCACAACCCTGGGTTTAGCAGGCCAATGCTCAAACCACTGAGCTATCCCTCCCCCCCAACAGGTCTGCACTTGCTGCTGCAGCCGCTGAGCTTAAGTGCAGACCTGTTGGCTCCTTTCAACAGTCAGGTGGGCTGGCCACTTGGGCAGGCCGGGCACAAAGGCGATTCTGCTGCAGTCCATCTTGGCTCATTAACCTGCCCGAAGGCTGAACCATCTAACCCCAGGCTCAGCTGAGGAAATTCAACCCCATGGGTCCTGAGAATGATGGTGGCAGTGTTAGTGGTAGAGATCGTTTTCCATTACCTAACTTATTTTTCTTCTAGATAAAGTAGGTGTGGTAGGTCTCATGCTAGCGTTCGTGTAGTAGTCTGATAAAAAGAGCCGATTGCTTGCTTCGGTGGGGTTTACGAATAATCTTGCATGAAATCTGATATATTAACATCCACATTTGGTAGGAAGTTTAAGAGATTAGATTTGTGTGTGTGTATGTGAAAAGATATAGTTAATTTCTGCATATTATGTAGCAAAATAGGGCTCCATATCAGCAGACAATCCGGCTGTATTGTGCAGATAGGTGCTGCATGCCTCTGGCTGCCAAGAACACTAGTCCCTTGGTTTAAAATCAGTGGTGCATTAATGAGCAGTGCTTTGAGATTGCTAACAGAGAAGGGCCTTATACAGCTGAAATGTAACTCACTCTTACATAGTGAATCATTTTGGGTCCCAGTAAGAAAAAGTGCAGGCTTGTAATGCAAAATGTACATTTTGATTCATTATTTGGGGGTGAGGGGGCAAGCTTATGGCACATATAATTTCCTTATTGGGTGTGGGCGGCATTAAGGTTTCAATGTACAGTATCTTTATGTGAAAAGGAGACGTGGGCGTGGAGAACACTAATTATCACACAAATGCTAACCGAGAAATCGGTATGCAAATGTCATTGCTGCGAATTTACGAACAAATAAGACAGTTCCTGGTTTCTCAGAAATAAAGGAAAACCCCCAACCAGGGGAACGGGTGGTACAGTCAGCTGCCAATTCTAAAACCACCAACCCAATTGCATCTGGCATTCAACAGTAGTGCCCAAGAAGTACAAATCTACTTACATCTACATGTGTATGTTCTGAACAAGTCTGGAACGTCTTCAAGTTTGTGCAAAACTAATGAACTGAAATACCTATTTATTTATTTATTATGGACAACTGGGTAGCTTTCAAAGATTTCCTCATTGAATAATATTCCAAGTGTCCATTGGAACCATTTATTGTGACATGCACCTTCTTGCTTTAAATCCAAACAGCAGTTGGGCCCCACTTACACAATTTGAGGAGAAGTTATTTGGTTTTGAAGCTTTGAAGTGGCCCAGCCAACAGTTCTTGGTATTATTCTGTTCTACCAGTAACTATGAAATAATCTGATTTTTTTTTGAGTGGATATATTTGGAAGAACAAGGCTAAAATATAATTTTTGAATTCTGGGAATGCCTGAAAAACTTGAGCCTATGTCCATTTGGAAGATCATCCATATAATTTTAACCCCGAAGCACTGTTTTTCACTTTTTGAATATTTTGAATCTAATTTTGATTAGAATAAATACAATAAATATGTTCATGAACAGCAGAAAATCTAAATATTTTCCTGCTGGGAAACAGGGAGTTTTCTCCACAATTTGAAGCAATAATTCCTTGCTCTCCTGATAATGATAAAGTCCAATTTGAATGACTGTGTGGAACAAAAATAAAGTAATATTTATTATGGAAGTGATCAGAACATTTTACTATACATTTAGTTGGTAGAATTGACTTTCTGATAGCCACATCTCTAATTCCAGATGGAACGTATGCATTGTAGGGAGTAACGGAAAAGATGAGGTAGAATAGCAGGCCATCTCCAACTGATTTGGTAATGAAGCGACTTCTCGTGAAATGAGAAAATAGCAAGGTGGTTGATCACAGTTGTTTATAGCCTGCACTTGACTCAAGAACTGATTTGGATGACAGCTATGACAGGCCCACTGCTGTTGCAAAAGGATATCAGTCTACCTTAAGATGAGCTGTTCTTATAAATCAGCTACCCACAGAGAGGTTTCTCTCCTATAGTTCTTTTTATAGTGGCACATGGTGGGAATGCTCTAGTTAGGCTATATCATCATTTCCGTCATACACCTGCTAGAGAAAATATGGAAAAGGAGGTAACTTGCTGTGCATGCTCCGGCTGTGCCATAAAGCCAAAGTTATGGGAGGTTAAAGGATGTCAGGTGAATGGAGATAGACAAATGTAATGAATCCAAGCCATCTTGATGAACACTCCTGCTCTTACAAAAGTGCCATTAGCACTTCCATCTTTTGTCTGATGCAAAAGGGGACGTGTTGCCTCCTAATATCCTGCTGGAACATTGGTTCAGTACTGGCTTAAATGGAAGAGTACCACTCACTGAATCATTAGCACCACTTCCAACAGCACCTCCACTAAATTAGGTTGTGAACACAACATGGTATTGCTGCATGGATTTTCTACCTTTTTAGAAACACACCACAACTGTTTTGTGCAGATCTATGTGTGGCTTCCAATTCTCTTGGCCAACATTCCCAACACAATTTTGATCTTTTTTCTTTTATGGTGAGCTTGTCAGCCTGGGAAGTGATTTTTTTTTTATGTATTCGAAGGTAGGGAAGAATTTATTTCACACGATACTGAGTATATGCATACAATTTGTAGGAGGGTAACATATAGCTTGATGGATCTGCCATGTCCTCAAGATGCCCCTTCTCCAGAGAGACACTGTTTCTGTGCATATATCTAATTTGGGAAGTTCACTGCTTGTGAGTAAGTGTGACCAAATTGATAAGGGCTCCTAATAAGGTATATGCAAAGATACATCTATGATGTATAGATGTATATAAATAACTTATGCCATGTGTGGTGGTGAAATCGGTGTAACAAATTGCATTCATCATTTATTTGCCTATTTCTTCTTAAAGCCATCTATTCATCCATCTCTGAGCAGATTTCCAACATAACAAATCTCTGAGCAGCTTGAAGCGGCTATTTCATAAACATAAATTTGCCAAAATGTTTTTGCTCCAATTGTACTAAAGTTACTCCCATAATTACACTGCTCCGAGTCGCACGTTTCAGTCTTTGACCAGTCCTGGCCCAATATCAGGCAAATCACACTTTCTCTTCAGTGGCATAATTTTGTAGCCTTGTAGATTTTGAGATATTAGATCAGGGGTAGGCAACCTATGGCACGGGTGCCGAAGGCGGCACGCAAGCTGATTTTCAGTGGCACTCACACTGCCCAGGTCCTGGCCACTGGTCCGGGGGCTCTGTATTTTAACTTAATTTTAAATTAAGCTTCTTAAACATTTTAAAAACCTTATTTACTTTACATACAACAATAGGTTAGTTATATATTATAGACATAGAAAGAGACCTTCTAAAAACGTTAAAATGTATTACTGGCACGCGAAACCTTAAATTAGAGTGAATAAATGAAGACTCGGCACACCACTTCTGAAAGGTTGCCGACCCCTGTATTAGATTGTAAAATCCCAATATTAAGTATAGAAAAGGTATTCGAAACAATTTTTGTGCTTTTAAATTTTATGAACTATATGTTTTCTTATTCTCAGAGGCCTGTACAGTTGGATTCTTGCCACTAAAGGAAACCTGTTTTGGCAGGTGGAGGTTAATGGGGAAAAAAAAGATTTGTATATATTTTAAAACTTTGCTTGGCAGACCACTCGCCAGGGTGTGGGAGCGGGTAGAAGGAGATTGCTGAGCATGCTACAACTCACCCACTGATAGGGAATGTGACTTCCTGGGGTAGAATTGCTGTCCCAGGGACATCTCAGGGGCAAGAAGGCACTGAGGGTGGCTTGGTGGTCAGTTGCAAGTTTGTTTATGCTGGGGTGGCTGACCCAATGGGAGTTCACCTTCTTGGTACTATTTAAGATAACAAGCTTAGAGGTGAATATATGGACTGTTGCACATGTGAATATGTGGACTGTTGTCACTGTTGCACAGGGAGGTGCTGACAGAAAGTAAGCTGGGGCACAGCGAGCCGGGCAATGAAATGCCCAAGTGGCCATGGGTGTCTAGAACATGGGAAAATTGGGAAACTTCTTTCCTAATTGATGTGGTCATTATTGCAGAGGCTTACCCAGACAGAAGCCCAGTACCATCTCCAGTTCAGCTTGAGGTGATAAGGGTTCTCCTTACCCTAACAAGATAGATTGGCATTTTTATGGGCTGGGTTTACTTTGGGGTTTAGGAACCCCTTTACAGGGGAAAAAAGGCATGTAATGTCGACAGATTTGAAGGAGTTATTGGGAATGGGCCATACTGTAAAGGAAAAGATTACACAAGAATTAAAGGGGAATAGGATAGCAGGGCCATTCAGTCATCTCACTATACAGGACTTGCAGGTTTTCCCCCTAGGGTTGGTCCCTAAGAAGGCCCCGAGTGAGTATCATGTAATTCACCACGGGATAGCTCAGTTAATGATGGACTAGGCCCGGCCTTGTGTTCCGTGCCCTATTCCTCCATTGATGGGGCTGAGTGCCTGGTTAGGTCTTGTGGCCAAGGGTTTTTAGTGTGGAGGTTCTGGCGGGGTGGTCTGAAAGCACCACCCTTAGGGAGGATACATGCTGTTCCATCACTGTTATGCACAGGGATCTTGTGCAGATCCTGTATCCTGTGTGTCACTGTGGACAAGAGGTGACCTTGTTCAGGGAGACAATTCCTGGTACCATGTTTTGGAGCTTTTAGGAACAGCAAGCTAGTATCTGGGTCCTGTAGGGATTCTTCTGGGGGGGCTTTGGAATTTAGGGCAGTAACGTACCTGCGGGGGGAGCGGGGCAGCGGCCGCTCCCCCACTGAGCACAAGTGGAGCCTTGTCAATTTCTTGGCGCCTTTTTAACTTTTACTCACCCGGCGGCGCTCCGGGTCTTCGGCGGCACTTCGGCGGCGGGCCCTTCACTCGCTCTGGGTGTCTTCAGCGGCACTGAAGGATCCGCCGCCGAAGTGCCACCGAAGACCCGGAGCACCGCCAGGTGAGTAAAAACCCCGCAGCGGGTGGCGCCTTTTTTTTTTTTTTGATCGCTCCCCATGTTCCCTCCCACCTGGTATGCCACTGATTTAGGGGTATACATTGGAAGGGGCGATCGGTGATATTAACCTTGAGGAGGTCAAAGACGGATCTTCCCTGTCGAGGCTGTGAGGGCATACATGGCAATAAGACCAGGGAGGGATGAGCCCATCTTTATTCATGGTAACGGGAATCCGCTCACAACATACCCGTTTATTACAGTTTTAAGACAGGTGTAATGTGCTACAAAAGAAATGAACGATCATTCTTAAAAATCATCACAAATTGACTTTTTCCCCTCAAATACTGCTCTAAACGTAACATTTATATATCATTTATATATTCAAAAAACGGTACTGGCTTTAATTAACTAATCAATCCTGAATAAATGCAGCTTGGTAAGAATGAAAAATTATATGGAAATGAAGCCACTCTTACTCCGTTTTACCTGTTCCTGAATGTTTTATGAGTCACTTTTCAGATTCCTTAAAGTGCTTTTTGAAGCACACTCAAAAGTTCCATAATAATATGGCTTAATATCTCTAAAACTGATTTACTTAGAAAAAGTTGGGATTTGAAACTTGAAGAATACATTTTCCCATAATACCTAGAGCCTTTATGAATGACTTTGACAATGTAAATACTGATTTATCAACTAAGATTGTCCGTAACTACTTAAGGCCTCTTTAATGCAGACAAAATTGCCACGGTAGTCAATGGGGAATTTACCAGAGCAAGGACTAATTGTTCCCTTAAGTTGGAGTCTAGTTCAAATGCAAAATGTCTAATTTATGTTATGTTTTTGGTTTTTTTTGTATTTGAATTTTCAGTGCCAGGTGAAAGACACAACCTTTGAGAAATTTCCCCACAGAAAATATGAAATGTCCTGAATTAGACTCTCAGCATTATCTATTCTGAATATCCGGAAAGGATGTTCAGACAGTGAGCAGGGTATAAGACCACTAGTTTAGTACAACAGCGCATGATGCATTCAGTATCTGCGTCAGCTGCTTTGCTCCTGTGTAGCTTATTTTGTTTTCCTTTCGGCAATAAATAGTTCTAATAATTGAGTCTTTCAACATCTGGTGTACCAATTAACATGTGCAGCTAATGTCTCAGAAAGTAGAAAGGTGATTCATTTTCATCATGTTTAATACAATAACAGAGCGAGGTGGAGAAGTAGAATGTCAAAACACTTAAATTCTTCTTCTCGTTCAGATATTCTGGTGCATTACTGAGTATTCACATGCTTTTCAGTATGACCATAATTAAATGTAAACATTGAGCCTGATTTTCAAACATAGGATACCTAGAATAGGATGCCAGTCCTTAATCTGGTTACTCAAATTGTGGCTTATGCATCCAGTATGTCTTGCATATTATTATAGAGTTGTTTAGTTGGATTTCTTTAGATACCTATGTCTTGATTTTATTCTCACACCAGTATACAGGAAATCAAGAGTAACTTTCCTGAGATCAATGGAGATATAATGGTATAAAACTGGTATAACTGAGGGGGAATTGTGTCCCTATTGTGCATCTCTGATCTGTTTCGAGAGTCAGCAAATAATTAGGGTTTTCAGAGAAGACCTTTAGAGACAAGTTCTTACCATACCGTGACAGTGTTTCCCACCTATATTTTCTTCTAATTTAGTGTCATTTTGGGAGCCTTTGTTTCCCCTTGTTCTTGTTTGGTTCTTGCTCATTTCTTCACCACCAATAGCAGCTTGAAGGAGCCATATTGACTGAAGGAGTAGGTGAACATGTGACAGACATATAATGTGATGCAGAGACAGAATGAAAAGTGTGGCTAGTGGCCTCAGTTGTAACAGAAAGACTCGAATTAAAATAAAGTGATATATAGAAGGCTAAGTACCTGATTCTCTTTTACACTGAAGGCCCCTGTACATAACTCAGGGCAGGGGGAACAGATCCTCAGATGGTGTACGTTGACTCAGTTGAAGTCAATGGTACTATGACAATTTGCACCAGGTGAGAATGTGCCCCTGGCACTTGCACTTATACCTGTTTTCAATCCCCTTTACACTGAGAGTGTGGTGTTAAGGTACCTTAGTGTAAATGGAAATCATGCCTTAAAATCTTTGAAGAACAGTTCTGCCTAGAAAAGTGACTATGCAACAATGGCCTCTTCTTACTCAACAGATCTGGTTCTTGTGTGTATTCAGGGTCCTATCTGTTTACTTTAAATAACAAAAATACTGTACATTTGTACTCCTTTCTACTCATGTTAGTCCTGCAGAGGCAACACAGCTAAGAGTATGAACTGGATTCTATTCCTTCTTGTGCATCATCAGCTGACTAATGTACTAAATGTCCATTAGTTACTCCTGAGTAGTTCCCTTGAAGACAATGGAGAGGCACAGATGTCAAAGAGCATAATTGACAGGTGGGTGGCATGAGGCTCACTGGTTAATTGAGATATCTAAATTTTTTATTCCTGGGTAAGATATATGAAAAGGAGAAGGACCCTTGCTTGACTCACAGATCCCAAGTGAAGTTTTCAGGGCTGGCAGGAAGAAAAACCATCTTTCTACTTATAAACTGAGACATTGGCTATGTTAACTCATTGAGAAACAATAAACATGGAACCCCACAATGTCATATTTAGAGTCACTTTGCAAAGTAGAACTCCAGTTAAAACTGAATATAGAAATTGGTGGAATAAAGATGGATACGGTTGCATAATGATACTGCAGTTCTCCCCACCATCTCTCTCAATCAGATAGACATTTGCAATTTTTCACAGATTGGGAAACACTGAATCGGCTGAGCTTGTTAGGGTAGCCCTACTCTGTTTCCTGGGGTAGAAGAAACCCCCCACACATACTTTATCCATTCCGGGCTTGTCACCCAGGTTTCCACCACAGAAAATGTGACTGGCTTAAATTGTCTATCTAAAGGTCAAAATCAGCCCTAACCCAACAACTTCAGAGAGTTTCTAGGCAAGCAGGAACTTTGCCAATGTGAAGAACAAGAGATGATAGAGAGACATTGTAACTGTTTTTGCAAGAAAGCTCCAGCTGCAGCCTAGGAACAATAGTTGTTATAATAAAAGAATATTTAGTGTTACCATATTGTCTAGAGAAATGATTTTGGTTTGTGAATGGCAGCACTGGTGTTTTATATATACAGATACAAATCCTTTGCTGTACAGTAATAGGATTGTAATTCCCAGGATGTCATCATCTTTAAAGTGTTTTTCAGATGTAATAATCAATATTTCACCAGTACAGCGAGCCCCTGGCGCTGAAACATTTTTTTGTGTACGTCGCAAGTATTTAATCTATGTCTTCCGAAATCTTGTTTCCTCCCTAAAAATGTAAGCTGTTGGTTGACTAATGTTGTGAATCACTTAGAACCACAGATGGCCATATATACACTAGTGAGTTTTCTTTTAAATGGGAGATTGAATAATAGCATCTCCAGTTGCTGCTGGCAAACATGCTGACAGGAACACCCAGGAAAAATGGTCCTTAAAGATGCCCATTTCTATAACTCAAACTGAAAGAAAACTGCTGAGTACAACACTTTATTTGTTTTAGGATGTGCAAGAATGCAGAGGTTTTTACATGTTACTAGCTTGCTTTGCCTGCACTATGGCTACGGGGTGACAAGAAGTTTAGAAAAGAGATGACTAAGGGGGATCGGATAGAGGTCTATGAAATCATGAATGGTGTGGAGAAAATGAATAATGAAATGTTATATACTCCTTCAAATAATACAAGAACCAAGGGTCATCCAATGACATTAATAAGCAGCAGGGTTAAAACAAACAAAAGAGGTACTGCTTCATACAATAGTCACCCTGTGGAAGTCAGTGCCAAGGGATGTTGTGCAGGCTAAAAGTATAATTCGGTTAAAAATAAAGAATTAGATAAGTTCATGGAGGACAAGTCTATCAATGGCTGTTAGCTAAGCTGGTCAGGGACACAACCCCATGCTCTGGGTGTCCCTAAACATCTGCCTGCTAGAAGCTGAGACTGGAAAACACGGGATGGGTCACTCAATAATTGTCCTGTTCTGTTCGTTCCCTCTGAAGCATCTGGCGCCGGCCACTGTTGGAAGACAAGATAGTGGGCTAGATGCACCATTGGTCTGACCCAGTATGGCTATTCTTAAGGTAAACTCAGTTTCTAAGAAACATTGTGAAATGTCCCACTATAGATCAGGCCACATCATCTTCCCCTTTTATGCATGCAACTTCCATTGCTTTCGCATATTCAAAGAGCCATGTTCTAGTGTCTCTACTTCCCAGTAATTCCTGCTTGGGAACCAGCTACAGTACAGTATGCTTCTTTGTATGCTTGGTCAACATCCTGGCTACCATGCCTGGCAGTGTCTTCAACCTATGTTGCAACAGGCACAGGAGTGAGGCATCTTTTCAAAGCAGCAGTAAAGGCTACCAAGGGAGGTCTCCAAGCACAGCAGAATTTCCCAAGCTAGCTCCACATGACTACTACAGTAGTTTTCCCCACACCAACGCACCCGTACCTCATTGTGCACAAAACCAGAGTCTTGTGGATGGAACTGTTCCCCAAATTTAGCTGCTTATGAGTATGGATTGAAATAGGATCAATTGCAAGGAATAATATCATATAGCTCTTGAAAATGCTCCTGATCAGAAGTATCTCTTTTGACAGCAAAGTTTTGGCCATGAGATCTTTTGTCCATATTGCTTCTTCTTAAGCTGGAAACACCACAAGAACAGTTCTCAAGGCATTACAACTCTTCATTCTTCACTCTTAATTTGTCATGAAACAGGTGCCGGGGCTCAAGCATTTTTTTTACATTCATAACTGATGCAGCAAGCGCAGAGGTGCCGGGGCTCTGAAGTGGCAAGCCCTGGCACAAATTAAGCACTGCCTCTTCCAGTCCCAGAACCAAGAAGTGCAGAGGCATATACAAATAGAACAAAGCTCAGTGAACATTTGTGAGCCTCCAAGAATGGTTAGGTTTGATATGAGTGTGCAGATGAAGATTTAGGCTTATTATTTTAGCCAAACAGGTCCACATTCGTGCAGATTACTGCCATCAGCAATGCACACTGGCCACAACCAAAGTACACAGGGCACAAAACATCTCCAGATGGCACTAAATCACTTAGTTGGCTCCAGGAGCTTCTGGATTTGCAAGTACTGTCCTGGCTTAACAATTTCCTTTTGTCACAGTCTTCTGAGTTGTAGGATTTTTCCAGCCTGTGCCAGGTCCTGAGCAACCTTAAACCACAAGGATGACTATGGGAGTTAGGGTGCTAAGTACTTTGAAGAACTGGGCCCATATCAAAAAATGTGGGGCTGTCCCTGTGGCTTGCCTTCTTTTTTGCCAACAGGGAGGTGAGAAAACTGGGCAGGATGGGGGTAGAACTGAAAAACAACACATGGAATAGTAGCATTGCTCTGCCAAGAGTGGACTCTGACTCCCTTTAACTCTCTAGACAGAGTTGAAATCAGATCAGCAGTTTCTTAGAGAGATTTAATTCTCTTGTTATAACTAATCATTTTACAAACTGTCCTCTTAATAATTCTTTATATATATAAAAAGTTAGAAGGGACTATTAAATCATCTAGTCTGACCTATCACAGGCCATAGAATTTAACCTGCTTAATCAGGTATTGAGCTCATTCCTAAAATGGTCAGCAACAAGAACTGCATTAGCACCAACTGGTGCTCAGAGCTTTGTAAGACTACAAGTCTCCTCACTGCAGCATCCCCCGAGCTTTTACTGTTGTGCCTACTTCTTGCTGGTTGCAGCTAGGAGCTAGGATTTGACCTCCTTAGTTTTGCTGTGAATGTCAGTGCGGAGAGCAATGGGCTCCCTGTGCAAATCCATAAGCATGCTAGAACCACGGTACTATCTCACGAGGAGGGTGGTGAAGCCCTGGAATGGGTTACCTAAGCAGGTAGTGGAATCTCCATCCTTAGAAGTTTTTAAGGCCCGGCTTGACAAAGCCCTGGCTGGGATGATTTAGTTGGGGTTGGTCCTGCTTTGAGCAGGTGGTTGAACTAGATGACCTCCTGAGGTCTCTTCCAACCCTAATCTTCTATGATTCTATGAAAACAGATTCCTATCAAGAGCAATCTGGCTAGGCCCTGCAGTTGCTTCCAGGGCTGAGCACTTCCTTGATGATCCTCTAGTCAAATGAGCAAAGTTTGGAGATGATTTTAAAGTTTAGGAACGTGGCTGTAACTTGTTCCTGGGCGCCTCTTGCTCCCCTTTGGAAGCTTCTTTCTACTGTAATGACCAAGTCACTTTGTGTTCCAGAGTTCAGATTCTGCCTTGGCTTTCATTCGGTGCAGTCCCTTCACACTTCTTCAAGGAAACAGCTTCCCGTGTAAGCTTGTTTTTAATTCAGTTCAAGTCTGTTTAAGTCTGTCTGAAGTGATGCAATTTGAATATCAGTGTCTGCTTTCCTGCCCAGACCACTATTGAAACTAACTATAAAAAGGGGAGAGTTTAAAAATAAAAAGCCTTTGTGTAATTTTTTATTTTTCATACAAAACTTACTTTGCTAAAGACGCAGTAACTTGTTTTCACCTTTCAGTTAGAGAACAGCTCAAGCCAAAATGGAAATTGACTAAGCCTAGAAACAAATTTAACTTCACTTTTAAAAAACAAATTCTGACCAGCCCCCATGGATTCCTGCTTTCTATTCTGGATCAGTTAGAGAAACCCCAGAATACATCATCCTGGATTGTCAAAGATACTTGAAGACTCAGTCATTGTTTTTAGTGACCCCAAAAGAACCTGTGGATCTTAAGATATGTTTAAAAGATTAGTTAAAATGTATTTAAATGCAGAATACCCTCATACTGTCTGCTTCTTGGGTGAATACAGCACATGTTTTGGGTTTGAAATCAGTATGGGTTTTCACTTTCCAGTTGCCTTTAAAATTGCATCTCTTCTCTTAGTGCATGTCGATTATTCTGAAAAGAGTCCCGTTAAACGCAATACTCTACCTTTGAGATGTAATAATAATTGTCATTACGGAGGAGACAAATGTATGAAATAAATTCAAGACAGAGTAGCTTCCCACCCCAGAGAATATAAATAACAGTAAGTAAAATATTATCAAAAAATGAAAACTTAAGCCCTGATCCTATACCATAAAGGTCAATTGGAGTTTTGTTATTGACTTTTGTCATAAATATAAAGGGAAGGGTAACAACCTTTATGTATGCAGTAACATCAAATCCCTCCTGGCCAGAGGTACAGAATCACTTACCTGTAAGGGCTTAATCAGTTCAATTAACTTAGTTGGCACCTGACCAGAAGGAGCAATGGAGGAAAGAAGATACTTTCAAATTTGGGCGGGGGAAGGTTTTTTTTGTGCTTTTTGTTTTTGTTGTTCCCTCTCAGGACAAAGAGAGAGACCAAGCAGGTAACCTAGCTCTTAAAAAGATCCTGAAATGATACATCTAAAATTACAAAAATTGTAAGTAATAGCAAGGAAATGCGTTAGATTATCTTTTGTTTTAGCTTGTGAATTTTCCCTATGCTAAGAGGTAATTTTATTCCTGTTTTGTAATTGGGAAGCAGAGTCAGAGGGGAATCCTCTGTGTTTTAAATCTTTTTATTTACCCTGTAAAGTTATCTTCCATCCTGATTTTGCAGGTGTGATTCTTTTACTTCTTTTTTTTTTTAATAAAATTATTCTTTTAAGAACCTGGTTGATTTTCAGTGTCCTAAAAACCAGGGATTTGGTCTGTGCTCACTTTGTTAACCTATTGGTTGGTATATTATTCTCAAGCCTCTCCAGGAAAGGGGGTGAAGGAGCTTGGGGGGATATTTTGGTGGGCATAGGGCTCCAAGTGGCCCCTCCCTGAATGTTTGTTTAAATCACTTGGTGGTGGCAGCAATACCGTCCAAGGACAAGGAAAGGAATTTGTGCCTTGGGGAAGTTTTTAACCTAAGCTGGTGGAATATAAATTAGGGGGTCTTTCATGTGGGTCCCCACATCTGTACCCCAGAGTTCAGAGTGGGGAGGGAACTCTGACAACTTTAAAGGCAGCAGGATCAAACTCTTGAACTTTTCTCACCAATGCATTATCACAATGGTACACTGAAACCTTGTCCAGTGGTTAGTGTGCAAAATCTGAAGAAATAAATGTCTATTCATACATTGTATCATTTTCAGCTTGCACATTGTAAAAAGTGTTTTATGTGCCTATAGCAGAGTAATCATGATTTCCTAGTATCTAATATAATTCTGACGGTCTTCAAATAAAATGTTGTTATAGGGCATAAATGATTTTATTGAGTAATGCTATTATGATAATGGCCATAACATATGGCTAATAAAGATGACATTTCTTAGTAGGAATGCAAAATTTAAAAAGATTTCTTATGGAGATTTGCACTGTGCCAGCCAATATAGAAGCCATTTGATCAACGTTGATCAGAGGAACAATCTGATCCTGAGATCTGCTGAGTCGAGCTGCACCAAAGACATAAATTCAGTTTCACAAAGGATTTTGAAATGTAGCTTTGTTCCTAATCCAAATGAAAACAAAAAAATTCAAAATTGTTCAGTGAAGGAATTTTTTTTTTTAATTGTTCAGGTTGATTGACTTTTCAAAATGTGTATTAAATACAAATGGAACAATAATGCAGAATTTAAAAATACATCAACACAAAGTTTCCAAATTTAAAAAAATTAAATGTTTTGTGCTGAAATTGTTGAAATGGGACATTTTGACATTATTGGAAGTTTTTTTTCACAGTTTTCTTCTGAAACAAAATTCTGGCAAAATGGACCTGATTGTGTGAAGCTTTTCGATTTTGATGGAACGTCATATTCTGACACAATATGGTTCCCCTGAAATGTCTTTGGCCATTTCTAAAGTAGAGCATCCCTAGTTGTTACTGGAAGTGTTCAGCATGACTCTATATCAGGTGCTAAGGTCTTTAGTGGTGTTCAGGTAGTAATTTCTTGCCATCTAAATGGTTGGAATAAAAAATAATAAATAAAAGGAATAAGTAACCCCAGAGAACAGAGTTGGCACTCGGTGGGACAGAAGTAATTGCATTTTGAGTGTTTCTGTGGAAGCAACGTGACATGACAAATTTTTAGAGGCTCTGTCAATACCATTAATATTTATAATGCACTCGAGAAAACAGCTAATATGTGCCACATCCATCAAATATTACTTCAGCAGAATTGTATTCAACAGTTAAACTTTGTTGGATGATGAACACTGAATCACAATAGCCAGAGATTCTATGAAGGATTTTATGCTCCAGTTTTATACCTACTTGAGTAAAGTCATCATGTTATTCCATTGTGAGACAACCACCTTCTTTCATAAAATCTGGCATCCTTACCGATGTTTGGTACAGCCAGGGTAGTAGTTATAAGTGCAAAACATTCCTGAATATATGGGTAGTATCCATGTGTAGCACAGATCTGGTTGCAAGATACCCAGGATCATGTAATAAAGCCAAGATTTTCAGCTATTCCCTTCTTGGAAATCATTCTGAAACATGTCACATTGCAATGATTTAGCTACAGACTGCCAATAGCTTTCAGTTTTGATGATGGCTGATGGCTAACTATCATTACTCCATGCCACGAAAGCCAGCCCTGCAAATCACCCTTCTCTTATTCCAAGTCCCTCTTTAAAACTCACTCTTCCACAAGGCCCTTAAGAAATGGGTTTAAATTGTCCTTGCCCCTGGATTTCCCAATGCAATAATTCTAAGTATCTAGCTTTAAACTATATGTTCTTCTGGGCAGGAACTATCTTTATTTTCCTGTATTGTGGTGCACCGAGCACAGTTTTGGAGCTAATCAATAATGAACAGTTATGTATCAAGATTACATGCATTCATATTTCCACATTTGCTGTAATATACCCTCATGTCTGAGATACTAATATCCCAACAATAAAATATTCCATACTGGGGGGGAGGGATAGCTGAGTGGTTTGAGCATTGGCCTGCTAAACCCAGGGTTGTGAGTTCAATCCTTGAGGGGGCCACTTAGGGATCTGGGGCAAAATTGGTCCTGCTAGTGAAGGCAGGGGGGCTGGACTTGATGACCCTTCGGGGTCCCTTCCAGCCCTATGAGATAGGTATATCTCCATATATTATAGACTGAAAGTTATAAGGGGGGAGGGACAGGGGCAGCCCCGGCGCCAACACCACTGCATCTTCCTCTGGCCACTTTGTCTGGAGCAAGTCAGGTGTCTAACTCATTCCTGCAAAAAACGCCTTAGGCAGCTACCCTGCCTGACTCCAGAAGCGGGGTACCCATTCATGGATTGCTAAGCAGAGAGAGGCACCTCCCTGCCCCCAGGACTTAGAAAGTTGTCTCTGAGAGAGGAGCCGGGCTTAGGACACATGCCTCTGATAGGCATATCCCATTAGCTAGCTTAGGCAGCTCCCCGCCTAGCATGCTGGCTTTTGTGACTCTGATTCTAAGGCGCCTCTCTCTCCCCATTCGTTGCATAGGGAGCCCAGGCACCTAACTCGCGGTGTTGTTCCTGGGATTATCTAGGTGCCCAAAAATTAGGTGCTGTGAGGCGCAGCGTTGCAACACCTAAGTTCCTGTGTCGATCCCACCCTCATTGACCAACGCAGACTGGTAATAACCAGCGGAACTGGGAAACATAGCACATGGGAAGCTACAATGCTGCTAGTTTGCTTACCTAAAGCGAGAACAATTAGCCAATTTGGGTTGAGCTCATTTATAATTTTTCCGGAATGCTCATTTCAGTTTTTATTGCCAATTAACTTAGCATTCTAGTCTCAGTCTACAGTTGATTAGCCAGTAATTTGAACTGAAGCCCTCATCAAAAGGGCATCATTTGTAAAACAGAGAAGAAATCTCAGAGATAGTGAAATTACTGTTAATTAAATCTGCACGTGCCTATACTGGGGACACGTGAACAAAATGATATTTGTTTTTACATGGTGCTGCTAGCTGGAGAGTGAGTCTTATTAGCACTATTTAATTGTCAGCCTGTGTTCATAAAAATGTACAGCAAGCAGAGTCCCTTCTGCATGAATTAATTTTAACGGCATGTGCACATGACTGATGCATATTGTGCTTAGATTATGCAAACAAAATCATGGTCTTGACAAGCAGATGTGGTACCATATTTCTTATATACATATTGTTGCGCTGAAATTTTTTTTTTTTTTAAAACAGACATTGGTATTTAACGCACATCTTGCTCAACACGGGTGTAACTTCACTGAGCTGAGCGTAGTTACCTTCTGCTTTATGCAGATGTGAGATCAGAATTAGGCTCAGTAATTGTTAATTTTTCCTGTAATTTTTTTTTATTCAATTAAAATGGCATCGTAGAGATAGAGCAGAACAATAATCTGGCAGGTTTAGAAGCTGTAACCTAGACTCTAAGCTGCTGTTGAGTATAAAGCAATTACTCCAAAGGTGTCTCTGTTCTATGGAAATGTTATGCTGTAGCATTATTAAGATAATCAAGATACTGTGTAATGTGGTGCTTTGGGAGAATCCTCTACAGCTCATATTTTATTCAATTGTGTGGTACTTGAATTATCAAAGGCTCAATTCTGCCACCCTCTCGCTCACTGAGTGATAATACAACTGTAGTCTGCGCTCGCCGGAGCTGCCGTGTGGTTTTCAAGAGTAGCCTGAAGTGACACATAATACAGTAGCTCACCCCGGAGAGGGCAAAGGCGTGGATAACTGAGATGAGGGCCACACTAAAGAGCAAGGGTCACAAGCTCGAGGCCACTTGAAAATGGTAAAAGCATTTTGTACTTCTGGTGTTACCTGAGAAAACAAGAGCAGCAGCGGATCCAGTGAGACTCAGAGGAGAAAATTCTGTGCTGTGCCTCTTACAGCCTTTATCTACCTTTAAGCCACCTTTGCAGCCTCCTGATGTGACCTGTTCCACGGGTTAGAATTGCCCCTGAATTAATTTTGGCAGTCCCAGAAAGCTATGTGTTATGACAGCCTGCTATCAGCTGCCTCTGGGCAGCACTGCTGTTCAGAATCTCAGTGCTGTGACCCCCAGCCCTGGCATATCCCCTATGCCAGGGTTTCTCAACCCCTGGGTCGGGATCCAAAATGAGGTTGCCAGACTGTTTCAAAGGGTCATGTGACAGCTCCTGGGGCTCCTGTCCCACGGGGCTGGCCTCACTGCTCCATGCACTGCAACCTCTGGGGTCCCAGCGCCACAGTGTGGTCTAGCCGTCATGATGACGGGAGCCCGGGCAGGCCAAATTTGAGCGAGTGGCACTGCAACTCCATGAGCCAGGTCACAACTCCACTCACACAAATTTGGTCCAGTCGCGGGGGGTCGGGGCCAAACCTGACCAGTGCTACAACCCCGGAGGTTGCAATAGCCAGACCAGCCAGCCCCAGAGCACAGGAGCTGCAGGAGCCGACGCTGTGGAGGGGAACCCAATCTCCTGCGGGCAGAACGTGACCGAAACCACCCTAGGGTCTCCACCCCCAGACTATTTACTGGGTGGTGACAGGCCATAAACATTTACAAATAGGTCCTGAGCCAGAAAAGGTTGAGAACCACTGCCCTATGGTATGAGGGGGTCCTTGGAAGACAATGGATCCTGAGGCTGCCTTCCTGAGTTCTTGTCCTTTTCCAGCGAAATCTGTCACTTTTATAGGCTCTTTACACTGCTGCAGTCCTTTTGCCTAGCTTTCCGGGCTTCAAATGGGGGAGGGCATCTCACCCAGAGATTACAGACCTAGTCAGACAAAGGGCAGACCTGACTGCTTGGTCAAAGTTCCTGCAAATTCTTCCAGAGGTTTCTCCACTAATATCTCTACGGGGCTGGAGTTTAAGCTAGATATCGGTGCCTTGGCGAGGCGCTGAGAAAGCGGGGAGACTACAGAATTGAGCTTTGGTGTGAAGGTGATGCCGAGCCATTTGGGTACTCAAATATCTTTGTAAACCAAGCTTAGGTGAGCAGGTGTGTTGCACTTCACGTTGTTAGAAATGTAAGTGATAAATGGATCACCATTTTTCATTAGCATGTTATTCTCTCCTAAAAGTAGGGATTTTGAAATGTTTTTGAGCTCATGCACGTTTAACAACTCTTGTTGTTTCAACCCTCTATTTTCAGGATTACCTACTTAAAATTAACTTCAAAGGGGGAAAATATGCTATTAAAGCATGCATTAGAAAAGACTGGATAACTAATGATTTTATAGAGCTTTTTACTTCTAGGTTGCCAGTTCAAATCCATCTCAGGTCAATAGTAATTGAAAGTTGTTGGGTCCAAACCACTCTGATATTTGATAACTTTGCTGTTAACCTCTGTAGAAATAATAATACCTTGTTTTTCATTAGTAGACCTCAATGCACTCTACAAAGGTGACAGCATCATTATCCTCATTGTACAGATGGGGCAGCAACTTACTTATGGTCACACATGTTAGTAGTAAAGCTGGGAATAGAATCCAGGTCTCCTGAGTCCCTGTCCCAGTGATCTATCCCCTGACCATTGGGTATCCCTTCCCCTGTTATGAAGTTTGAGAGTGAGATTTTCAAAAGCACCTAAGGACTACATTTTTAGAGGTATTTAGGCACCTAGTAGGATTTTCAAAAGTGCCTAGGTGCCTAACTCTCATTAGGCACAACCTGCATCTGTAAATGCCTAAATACCTTTAAAAATCTGACCCTAAGTGATTTAGGGGAGCAATTTCCATTGACTTTCACAAGACTTGTGCTCCTAAGTCAGCTAGTCGCTGTTGAAAATCCCATGTTGGATCTAAGGCCAAACTTTTCCAAAGCTAAAGGGTGTTTAGACCCAAATTTTGCTTCAATGGTGTTCATGATCTTTTTTCTGGTAACTTCCCATGAACATTTGAGTGCTGAAGCTTTACTAGAGCCAATATTTGCATAAAGTGAGTGCTACACTTGAAAATTCGTATTCAGTTGTAAATTTGCCACTTGACCTCTGCGACGTGGGTTCATAGTTCGCACAGTTTTGTTTGTGTTTCTTGATTGGATGACAGCATGAATTGCAAATTGTATACTACCTTGTAAAATGTGCTTTTGCATTGTAGTGAGTTACATAATCCTGTCTATTCTGTGTAACTAGAACATAACACACATTTCAGATTGCAAACTGTGAATACTTGTAGTTGGTGAATAATCTTCAGATCAGGAATTATTCACTGAAAAAACAGAGTGAATAATTCTGAACAATGAACATTTTCCTAACTGTTCATGAAGAACTCTCAAAGAGGAAAGCAAGAAAAATCCATCAAATTAACTATTCGCTCAGCAGTAGTTGACAGACATTAATTTTTAATGCATGTACATTCACATAATGGTATTGTGTAGATAGCTTCAGTATACAGTGTCTTGATATTAGTAAGGGATATGAATCACCTGGAAGCAGATTTTAATTGGGAAATATATTGGCTTTCTTTAGTGAACTTCCATAAAATGTGTAAATATTGAATCTCTTTAATTTTCCTCTGCGTGGAGAATATAGGCACACGTTGTTCTGTACTCATTTTGATCAGTGGGTAAGCAAATATCTCTTATTCTTAAATTCTAATTTAAAATTCTCAAAAACATTATGTTCATAATGAGGCGAGAAACTGCAATGCAGCAGATGAAATAATAGCAATGTTTTCCATTTCACTAATGATTTTTTTCATTAATCATGGGTAGGACTTCTTTAGAAGAGCTCACACTCCATCTGGTCCTATTTAATATATTGGCCCATTGAAGTCTTTAGAAGTGAGGGTGGGGTGGAAAACCTAGAATTTTGGGATAAGATCTTTCGCCCCTCATGTTCTCCTAGCTTTCATAGTGCTCTGGTGGTGAAAAGCAAAGCATAATTGGCTACCTGGGGATTCTATTTATCAATGGGATCTCCTGTGTCATGCAGAACCAATGTAATGACTGCTCTAACCTCTCTCTTTAGGGTATGTCTACATTACAATTAGACAGGGATAGCTCAGTGGTTTGAGCGTTGGCCTGTTAAACCCAGGATTATGAGTTCAATCCTTGAAGGGGCCATTTTGGAATCTGGGGCAAAAATCTGTCTGGGGATTGGTCCTGCTTTGAGCAGGGGGTTGGACTAGATGATCTCCTGAGGTTCCCTTCCAACCCTGATATTCTATGACCTGCCAGCTGACTCGTGCTCGCATGGTTCAGGCTGCGGGGCTGTTTAACTGTGGTGTAGAAGTTCTGGCTTGGGCTGCAACCTGAGCTCTGGGACCCTCTCACCTTGCAGGATCTTACAGACGGAGCCTGGATGTCTATACTGTAATTAAACAGCCCCGCAGCCTGAGTCAGCTGGCACGGGCCAGCTGTGGGGTTTTAATTGCAGTGTAGACACATACCCTTAGCTACCAGCTTAAGAGGCAAGCTGGGCATGTGATTTGTGCAGTTTTATATCAGTGTGTAGACTAGATTAGAAAGAGGATTGGGGGGTAGTTTGCCAAATAGACTACCGGCCACGGCAAATTGAAGTTCATGTAGATCACTGTTCAATAAACCAGCAATAATCCAAGTTTGACTCCGTTTTTCTGACAGCAAGATAGCAGTGACAATGAAGAGAACTTTTTTTTCTTAAATTAATAATGCCTTATGGCAGGTGGTGCAGAAACCTGTATAATTATTACAATAAATGCAGTACACTAGAAGACAAGTTGGATTGAATGTAAAGCACAAAATAATAGACTTTAATAAATTTGTCATTGAAGCACCTGGAAAGCACAAGAAAGTTTGGGGTGAATTATCAACTTCTCTTGGATGACTGTAAATTGTATTTTATGTGGCTCCTTTATTACTCTTCATCTGGATACTTTCATAAAATCAATAACAAGCAACCCAAACAAATAACTGCAAAATACACAAAAACTAAGCCACCATAAATGATAATTTATATAAAGTTTGTGTGTGCACCCGTTTGTTACATCCCTCAAAGTATGCTTATAGTGTGGTGTATTTGAAATTTAACCACATGCAACTCCCATTAACATGAATAGCCTCTGTGTTTCTGGAGTTCCCATGTATCCTTAATGTTATTGTAATGCAATTTATTTGGTATTTAATTGTAGTGGTTTAATGATTGCATTAATAAGTTAATAAAATGAGCTAACATCTGCCCTTGGATACACATACAAACAAGCAATTCCACTGACTCCTATGGGAGTTGAACTTGTGTTTCAGAGCAGAATTTGGCCCTAACGAAGTATGGTAAAATACCCACATCTCCCATCGACATTGCAATGTATTTGCATTGGAATGTTACCGTGTCAGGACAAGCACTGGGGAGAAGAGTGCGTTTAAAAGGCAAACCAGCAACGGCTCCTCCATGTTTCCAGTTAGTGTTGTCTTTCTTTCGATTTATCAAATAATTGGCCACACTTTATAGTCAGGTTTCGTTTCTAAATAGTTTATAAAGGCACAATACTTTATTAATAGAGGTTTTAATCCTCGGTTAATCAATTATTACAAATTGTTATAGAATGCAACTGGCCAATAGGTTACTTATAAGCCATGGCTTATAACCATCTTCTACTGATGTAGTCATAACCATCTATAACAAATGCTACTTATATCTGTAACATGCTTTTAACAGCTATGAATGGTTTATAAATGATTAATAAATGGAACCTTAATATAAAGTGTGAACTAAGGCTACATGCTGTGAAAGTTAATAGCAGAGATCTTTAAATGATAGGAAGCATGCAAATTAACAGTGTAATAGCCAGCAAGCATCCTCTTTCTGCTAGTTAGAAGTGACTCCTGTTAAAGTCAGTGTTGTTCCCAAGCCTTCCATTGGAGGGCCCACTGTTCTAAAAACCTACTTATTTATACAAAGAAGTGACAGAAGGCACCAGTCTACACTACAGACTAAGCTCTGGTACATGTTAATGCCTTTTAGAATAGGTTATCAATATATGAATATGAAATTACAATCAAAATGTTTTTTTTTAAACTGTACAGTACGTGCTGTAAAAAAGGCCTCATTTGGCTGTCACGCTGGGGTAAATCAGCAGTAACTCCATTGATGTTAATGGAGTTACAGCAGGAATGGGTCTGCTCCTGAGTTTGGGTCTTAGTCCACATTACAAAGTTTAGCCAGCATAGCTATGTTGACTAGGAGTGTGGAAGAATCACACCCCTTAGCCAACATAGTTATGCTGACAAAATCCCTGGTGTAGACGCAGCTATGCCAACAGATGGTGTTTCTGATGGCTTAGCTAACGTTCAGGGAGGTGATTTAGCTATGCCAGCAGAACTCCTCCTGTTGTCTTACACTGCATCGCCACTAGGGGAGGCTCTGTCAGCATAGCTACAGCAAAGCATTGATAGTGCAGATAAGCCCTGAAGTATGTGGAACTGTATAACAACACTAGCATTCTGTGTGCATGAATGACAATCTACCAAAAACTCCAGGCAGCACTGACACTCAGCAGGCCCCTTTGTAATGCAAAGTCACACAAAAAAAATCAGATGGAAGCAAGTGGCAATAAAAATAGAATGACATGAAGGTCTGTTCTTTCAAAACACTCCATGCAATTTACAAATGCCACCCCTCTTCATATGTTCATACTTTTCATCTGAACAGTAGAACTGTTCAAACTCAGGCTTGGCCTTTGCAGTTTTCGTATACCTCCCAGTTGCTGGATCTGACCTCTCACTCGTAAAAACCCAACCCTAATAATTAAGCAAATTCCAAAGAGAATTGCGGTTGGGAATTGGGAGACAGAAGTGTAATTTAGTATTGTGCCTCTAAGAGTGGCAAATTATTTTTGAAGCTAGGGCTGTCTTGTTCTGAAGTGGGTTTAGGTTAGAGGGTATTTTGTAGCATCAGAAGGATGTGCTTGGGAAATGTGTGTGTGTGTATGATTTCATCTGTGTTCCAGGGCCAGATGTCAGATGTAGGCAGATTGAGACATATTCTGTAGACTTGCTGTTCCTAAGGCCACTGAAGCCATATGCTACCTCTGTATAAGGAAGTCTTTCCATTTTTGTCAACTGTTTACTATTGGAAGGCATTACAAAATGAGAGTAGTCTGTGTAGGCATGTGACCTCATGGGCCATTTCTCTCTCCTTGAAACAACTAATGCGAAAGCACTGCAATCCCCACAGGAGAGGGGAGGCACATGTGTGATCCAGAGTGGACTCTTGCCTAGCAGTTTAAAACAGCCCAACGTCTACAGCTGTTTTCCATCTATTTTTGACAGATGCCAGAGGGCAAGAACCTTAATCAGCTGTAGTATAATAATACAACAGTCAGTGGGCCAGATTCTCCTCTCAGTCCCTGTAGTAACTCCATTGATGTCAATGGATTTACACTGGTGGAACTGAGAGCAGAACGTGATGGAAAACTGTATAGAGCTGTCCTGCTCTTCACAGAATGGAAAAGTCTGCAGGGATTCTTGAATTTTTTCATAGTGCAAGATACATCTCTATTAGAATGATTATCTCATAGACACCTCTCCTTCCCTGTGTGATCCTGCAAACCAACTCTACCTCTACAGACAAATGAATAACATCCAGGTGGGTAATGCATAGGGTGACCAACCGTCCCGATTTTATCGGGACCGTCCCGATTTTAAAGATCGGTCGGGACGTGGGACAGAGATATCCAGGACTCGCTCGGCTTTTTTTGTTTTGTTTTGTTTTTTTGTTTTTTTGTTGTTGCTCAGCCGCCCCCTCCTCCCCCAATGTGTCCCGATATTTTCTTCCCCTCATCTGGTCACCCTAGTAATGCATCAACTGCTCACATGGGATAGTTAATGTTAGGGAATAGTTTCATAGAATCATAGAAATGTGGGACTGGAAGGGACCTCAGTAAGTTATCTAGTCCAGTCCCCTGCACTGAGGCAGGACTAAGTGTTATCTAGACCATCCCTGAGAGGTGTTTGTCTAACCTGTTCTTAAAAACCTCTAATGATGAAAATTCCATAGCCTCCCTACGTAATTTGTTCCATTGCTTAACTCCCCTGACAGTTAGGAAGTTTTTCCTAATGTCTAACCTAAATCTCCCTTCCTGCAATTTAAGCCCATTGCTTCTTGTCCTGTCCTCAATGCTTAAGGAGAACAATTTATCACCCTCCTCTTTATAAGAACCTTTGGGTATGTTGAGTTGTCTTTATTGTGCTGTAGCAGCCAGAAACAAGGAGAGACAGCAACCCATGACTAGCCAGCTGTGATGGGGTGGACTAAGCATCCCCTGCTGGAGCCCTGATGGCCCTGCCACACCCCACCCCAGAAAAGGGCAATAGGGAGGTCCTCCAAGCGGCCTAAAGCGGCTGTGTGAGAAACAGCCAATCAGGGCCCAGCAAGTCAGTATAAGAAGAGCTGCGGGGCAAGAGCGAGTTCAGTTCCTCGCTAGAGCTGGAGGAGCATAGATGGAGTGTGGCTGGCTGAGGGAGCTGCTGGACCTCAGACGAGGCAGTGCTGCCAGAAGCCGGGGAGAGCGAGAAGGAGCCCTGAGCTGGTTGCTGAGACTCCATCTGGACAAGGCCCTGAGGTAAGGGTGAAGATGGCACAGGGCCGTGGGGAAGTGGCCCAGAGAATTAGAGCAGCAGTGCGACTTAGATAAAGGGAGAAAGTGACAACTTTTATCCCCTGGGCTGGGACCCGGAGTAGTGGGCGGGCTCGGGACCCTCCCGCCCCCATTAGCCACTGGGGGAAGTGGCCTGGGCATTGAGGCACCCCCAGAGGGGGGAACTGAACGGCAGCGGCCCAGGTGGAGAGTTGTGGCCAGAAAGGCCCTAAGAGGGTGAAGACTTTGTCACCAGGGAGGGAGCCCTGGGAACTGCTCTGTCCCAGAGCAGACACAACTTGTGAAAGACATTACGGGGGGCACTGAGAGAGACCCCTCTTGGACTTGTACCCCAGAAGGGGTTTTGCTTTGCTTTCATCACACAGACAGACTGTGTGTGACTCGGCTGGAGGGCTGAGTCATCAAAGACACACCACAGAGAGAGAGAGAGAGAGAGAGAGAGAGAGAGAGAGAGAGAATGAGCAGGCACACGCACTCAGCCAAGGGGGTGCTCACAAGAGGTGAGTGCGCCCCGTTACACCAGCTCACCATGAGCCATCAATGAACCTGCAAGGGTCTCATTTGAGGAACCACTGATATTTGTCATACATGCAAGAAAGCATCATTCATCCATTTCTCAAACATCTTGCTCTATTCAACAACGTGGATATCTGTCACAGTGTGCAGAGGGGCAAAGTAGGACTGGTGATCTGGCCACTCAGTCTTGTTATTTAAATCATGTAGCGCGGCAGAACAAATCACTAAACACATGCACAAAAAACTCAGACTCTTTGGTCAGAAGAGTTTCATCTGGTGTCACTCCTGATTTGCACCGGTATAAGGATATGTCCGCATTGCAATTGGAGGTGGGCTTGCAGCTCAAGCAGTTATACTCTCTCTAGCTTTAATCTAGCTAGCACAGCTGAAAACAGCAGTGAAGGTGTGGCAGCAAGGCGAGTTAGCCAAGCGCAGGGCCGGCTCTAGGTTTTTTGCTGCCCCAAGCAAAAAAATTTTTGGCTGCCCCCCCCGCGCACTTTTTTTTGGCTTTTACACATGTTTGCACTTTGCAGTTTTGTTTTGACTGTTTAAAATTTAAAAAAAAATGAAAACAGAGAATTTGTAGTTAGTGAAATAAAACAATTTCCTACTAGTGTAATTTTAACATTTAATTTTAACAAAAACACAATAACAAACAATTTGAGTTCAACTATACACTGTAATGAAAAACTTTAGTGTCTTCCAGTTTCTCATAAATTAAAAGAATTTATATGAACTGAATTTTTCTGGTTTTTATACTTGCGTAGTCTTTTAATAAGTCAGTGAAATCTAAATTTTTTGCAAAAGTACTTTCAATTGAAATTAATGCCAGTCCTGACATACGATTTTGAGACATGGTGGACCTCAAATAATTTTTTAGTAATTTCAATTTTGAGAAACTGCGCTCACCAGAAGCCACTGATACTGGTAATGTTAAAAGAATGCGTAA